>CAKAOJ020000340.1:757500-1297500 GCA_916701645.2 Sebastolobus alascanus | reverse complement strand
GCAACTCCTGAAAAATGTGACACCAAGTACCTCCCATCTGTTACAACAACCTTATTTATTCAAGGCACGAGAGCTCCTCCTCCTCATCATCCAACTCTTCTATGTTTTTTTTTCCAGCCATGGAGTTGTGTTGGGCCGAACTTGGATATGGAACTATTGAATAATGTCTATCAAATAAATCAAAAGACAAAGGAAAGCAAAGGATTTGAAAACCACGGGTCCAAATCAAAAAGAAATGACATGTTACGCACAATCCGCCGCAGTAATATGTATTCCTGGCGTGCTTGAGAAACGCCTGCACGGAACGCATATAGGCGCGCAGCCACACGAGTATAAATCAGGCGAGTGTCGAGATTAATTCCCAAGCCCTCGGGAGTACTCTTAGGGTCTATTTCTGTAAAACAGCACCAAGGTTTGTGAGGAATTGCATCACAGCCACATAATGTGAGATCATTAAGCTATAAAGACCCCTTAAAATAGAAACAAAATAGGTGGGGATATTTTAACAGGTGGAACGGATCTCACAAAATGTTCAAAACAGCCTTTTTTTTTTTTTTATCACACTCAGTTCCTTTCAGGTCAATCCAGATTCAATGAATAATTGAAGCGGGCTGAGAAGAATTCTAATCTCACAGTGGTTGAAAAGGTGTTTAACATGAAAGCCAGTTGATTGTGGGATTCATCAAAACCTTTCACAGCGACCAGCTGCTCGCAATGCGTCCACGGGCCGAACAGAACCTGCCCAGAGGATGTTTAACAAGCAGGACGGGTTTTTACTCAACTTGTAAAATAAGTTGTTGTAAATGTATAAGAAAGGTGTCAAATTTAGTCAAATAGGTTTACAAATGAGGTCAGACAAAGGTTTATGTTGTGCTGTATGTTGTACTGAACAAATACTGTCTCACTGGACTGTGGAGAAAGTAGAAAGTTGTTGATGAGGGACAGATTGTGGCCTCATACAGAACAGATTTTGGGTTTAAACTCAGTGAAGACCGAGGCGAGGGTGTGTCTGTTTGGATCCAGAGGACATGGAGCGCATGCAGAATATGGAGATTACACCACGGTTAATTAAACTAGAAAAGTTTCATCATTATGGCTGCGATAATTCTCCATCTGTCACTTTGGCCTCTGTGTTCTTAATTTGCTCTTTATGCTCCTAATCTAAATTAGCCTGCTTGAATATTTAACAAAAAAAAATACCATATGAGATTAGTTTTGACCTGAGCACTTCCATATTAAATTCCTTCTTGCCTGAGGAGCATCTAGTCATGTGTAAAGGCTGAGTTTAGATCTCCGAGGTGTAAATCACAACAGAGAAATGTCAGGAAAATGTCAGAAAATGCTTTCTAAACTACGAGCAGAAGTTAAATAAGTATATGAAGAGTTTTAGTAGCCTTGTTCTGAAGGGCACGGTCATTGCACTCTCTCATTTCCAACAACCGCAGATGCATCTGTTTAAACATAAGGATGTGGGGTTCAGTGATTTACATCACTTTGACTGACTCTCCATATTCAGGACGATAAAAGCCAATTTACAGCGACTCAACAATGCTGCTAACAGCCAACAAGATAACAAATATGCTTCACACTCTTTAAAAGCTTGTTACCAACGTGTCAGACGAACGAGAGGACCCTTAAATACTTTGTGATACAGAAAATACATTTCATTTGCCGGAGGGAAAAAACAACCCACTGATGTGCTCTGTGTCAATGTGAAGAGAAGAGAGCAATATTTGGGAAAGATACCGTATACACACAGTGCATGCAGAGGGCTTTGTGTGTCTGTGTGTGTGTGTGTGTGTGTGTGTGTGTGTGTGTCTGTGTGTGTGTCAACTGTCAATTGTCCGAGCAATTGAGTGTGTCTTTATCGTCTGCTGTGATACCACGCTGACCTTCACACGGCTTGCTGGGAAACTGCAAATAGCTCGGGGCAACAGTCATCAGGATGCACACAAATTACAATGTCAGCGATGCCATTAGACTGTTTGTCGAGCGGTCCTGAGAGGACAGGGACTCAACCTCAGGAAAGTTAAACACAAACGCTCCACACTGTTCATTTCTAAATTGTCTTGAGATGCCAGAACTTCTGGCTAAATACTTTAAAAATTAAAGGCCCTGAGAAGTTATTTTCTCAATCAGCTTCTTGTTATCAGTGGTGGAGGAAGGATTCGGATCCTTATTACTACTACTAAGTAAAAGTACTGATACCACACATAGACTGTATTGAGGCCGTTTTGAAGCCTCAAATTCAGCATTTTGGCCGTCACCATCTTGGTTTTTGGCTGTCGCCATCTTGTATTTTTGCAACCAGAAGTGAGACGAGAGGGCGGAGCTAAGTACAACCGAACTCTGAATAAGACATTTTCACGCGACCAAAAAGGTTATAATTAACTTTCATGAAGTGAAAACACACTGAGAGGGTTAAAGTTGTAAGACGAAAACACGGACAACTCCCAGACCGGACAACGCCGTGGTAGCGACCTGTCAATCACAAGGAAGCCCCGCCCTAAAGCATCCCCTGCTTTAAGGTCTATCTGACTCTAAATGGGTCACAGCACAGCGGCTCCAGGTGGAAACCTTCAGTCTCGCAGCGAAAGCTGGACCGGAGAGGTCAGACACACCGCCACCCGACCTTAAAGGTCAAAGTAAGCGCTCTACATATATATACATATATTGAGCGCCAACACCGGTGTTGTCATAAGTTTATTAAAGCTGCGGTAGGCAAGATTGGAGCAAATATGATTAAAAAAAGTTATTTTTATTAAACGGCCGCTATATGGTGACAGTAGAACATGAAACAGGTAACCTGAGTTAAATCCTGTTCCTCTGTGTCCTACTGTGTCCTCCGGTGCTCCTAACGGCATCTGAAGGATTTCACTTACCGGAGGAAAACAAGGTCCGCTGCCCAGCTGCAGTCTATGAGAGCCGGCTGTCAATCACTCTGAACTCCGACCAAACGGTCAAACTAGGCAGCGCTGATCAGATATGAATCAATATTCTGTTACTGTAATGACTATTTCTCTCCTCAGATGTTCTCAGAATCATCTTGTAGTTACTGTTTAGCTGTAAAATGAGAAAGTTTGTGACTCGGCAGCCATTGTAAAATCTGTTGAAGGAAGCCAAGTTCTGGTCACATGACTGGAGCACAGCCAATAGGAACGCTCTCTCTCTCTGAAATGACCTGTGATTGGTCAAAATCTGCCGTCTCAGACTAGATTTTCTAAAGCCTGAAAACAGAGACATGAGGAGGAGCAGAAGTCTAGTTTTCTCTCAGAACACTTGAATTACAATATGCTGAAAGATTATTATGGTTAATTAAGGTTAATATACTGCCTACTGCAGCTTTAACCATTGGGAGAATTTCCTCACCGTGACATCCCTATTAGCGATATTAGCACCGTTAGCTGCGAACCACCGGCTCGTTGTCGCCATGTTGAGCGCCGTTGAACTGCGCCTTATACCGTATTTAGCATCCTTTAAGTTTACTGGAGCTTCAAAAAAATAGGAAAATTAAAATTCTGATAGGTCAAATTGGTTCAAGTGGCCGATCAAATCAATTAGATGAGCATCTTAAATTTGGTAAACTTTGAAAGGGAAAACAGCTGGTGTCAGATAACTCCTGCAGGACTGTGGAGTAATTATATACAGGGAGATTGGGAGGGCACTCAGGCTTGATAAACTGACAGACTGATAGGATGAAAAGAGCCACCTGAGGACAGTTTGAATCACAGACCGCAGTGGGAGATAGGGTGAAAGAGGGAAAGGGAGGAGGTGAGGAACACACACACACACACACACACAAACCCCAGTGACACTGAGGATTACGGTGTGAAAGGGAAAGGAAGAACAAGAACAGGATGACATAATACACAGAGAGATGGCAGGCCAAGGAAAGACAAATCCAGCATCAGTGTGATACTACTAATGAGGTGGCTCTGTGCTGTTCCAGTGTTTCAGCCTCTACGCCGTGGTCACCTCTGTCGCCGCCGATCGCTTCGGGCAAGCAGCCATAAAGCATGCTGAAATATACATAGCTCTGCAGCGGCGGCGGTGAGGGTACAGGTGTGGAAATTAGCCATTCGATCCAAAGGGGGCCCGCTCGCTGTTACCTTGGAAACCAGCTCAGGTCTGTGGAAATACTTTGTTCTGTGTTGCCAGCCTGAAAGTTGCCTCTATGGCAGGAGAGGAAGCTGATGTGGTGAAGGAGGAAAGGATTAGAGTTGTGAACAACTCTTTCAATCAATACTGGCCTTTTCCTTCCTGATTATTGTCTTGCTGCATGCTCAAATAATGTCAATTAATCCTCCAATAATAATCGGCTTCAAAGAATCTCATTTTTTGCAGCATATAATCAACTTCCTAGTTCACGTAGCCAGCATGTTCTCATACACCGTTCATTGCTATAGCCTACCTACGAAAGAGTAATGTTCTGTAATTCGTATGTATCACACAAAATCAATTTGTGTGTAATCCACGTAATCGTTAACCAGGAAATATAAAGAGCGAGAAACGCTGCGTAGGGAGGAGGTCGTGGGGGGGGGCGGGTCAAAAATCACTGGCCTTTCGCCCAGGGAAACGCTGTTCTTACCAAACGTTTGTATCCCGTGTGAAACCAGAAGTCAACATTGATTTATTGGTCACGCAACTTCGTACTTAAGTTATGCCACTTCTGGTGAGTAGTTTTGTTGTCTAAACCTAACCAAGTCGATATTTTCCTAAACCTGAGTAGTTTTGTTGCCTAAACCTAACCAAGGTGATCTTCTCCTAAACCTAATTAAGTAGTTTTATTTTGAAAAGACTGGAGCAGAAATTGACACGTGCGTCACGTGTTGCTGGACATTCGTAGGAAAACGCATGAAAAATGAGGAATAATTTTTTGTAAGAAAGCTTACGAACCATCGGATGCTCGTACCATTAGCATTACGTGCACAAAGTTTCACATAA
This sequence comes from Sebastolobus alascanus, assembly GCA_916701645.2. Classification (NCBI taxonomy): domain Eukaryota; kingdom Metazoa; phylum Chordata; class Actinopteri; order Perciformes; family Sebastidae; genus Sebastolobus; species Sebastolobus alascanus. The sequence continues at coordinate 1,292,556 of CAKAOJ020000340.1, read as the reverse complement.
ACCCACAGCAGTGGACTTGTTGAGAATTCCGTTGCCGTCGAGCTGTTTGTCGACTTCTTTTTCCATTCCCTGCATTCCTTGTTGAGGCCGAGGTTGAGGCTCCGTATTCATTTTCTTTTCTCATTCTTCTCCCCTCTCAAAATGGATCAGAAGTGGATGATGCTATTGTGTGCTTTCTCTTCCTCCCCTCTGAAGCCCCAGTGGAAGATTACTAGCCTTTCTATACTCCACAGAGTTCAGGTAGAGTATGCTTTGTGCTTCATCTCACAGGGAGAGTGAAGCCCCAGAGATAACTTTTGACAATTTTTTCCATTTTCCATTCTGGGCATTTAGTGGTTACACTCACCCAACACAACAAGCAGGATGCAAGTCGGACAAACAAGACTTTATGCCTGAATGGATACATTTACACTTATTTTTCCCAATAAAGGATTAAATTCATTGTCCAAGGTTCTGAAAAATATTTTATGCATGAGGCTTAAGGGATTTCATAAAGGATGGCAGTCATAATAGGTCAAAGCGATCCATCAGAACATGCACGTCATTTTCATATGCTTTGAGTTGAGTTTCATTTCCCCGTTGCTAATGGCTTTGGGCATTTGTGTACTTTTTGTATCATCAGAACTCCACTGGAGACACTTTTGGCATATAGCCTCGCAAACTTTTGATCTTAGAGGGGAAAAGTGCCTTTAATCTTGATGCAACTGTGCTAGACGAGTGGCGTCCCCGGGGTTCCTGGTGAGAGCAGAGAATGACTGAGTGGCAGTAAAGCCAGTGTCATCAGCGCAGAGCCGGGCTCACTGATTCCTGGTCTTATAATACTCCATGCTGCACGGCCTCAGCTGTGCTTGTGTTCCCCTCTCATCTTGTCCATCTGTGTCTGGGACCAAGAGGGCACTCCAGTCCTCTACCTTTCTCTCTCTCTCTCTCTCTCTCTCTCTCTCTCTCCAGTCCTCTACCTTTCTCTCTCTCTCTCTCTCTCTCTCTCTCTCTCTCTCTCTCTCTCTCTCTCTCTCTCTCTCTCTCTCTCTCTCTCTCTCTCTCTCTCTCTCTCTCTCTCTCTCTCTCTCTCTCTCTCTCTCTCTCTCTCTCTCTCTCTCTCTCTCTCTCTCTCTCTCTCTCTCTCTCTCTCTCTCTCTCTCTCTCTCTCTCTCTCTCTCTCTCTCTCTCTCTCTCTCTCTCTCTCTCTCTCTCTCTCTCTCTCTCTCTCTCTCTCCAGTCCTCTACCTTGCTCTCTCTCTCTCTCTCTCCACATCCTCCCTCCATCGCTCTCTCTCTCTCTATCGCTCTCTCCACATCCTCCCTCCATCGTTACAGTCGAGCCTAAAAAAAGATGATTTCGGTCTCTGAGTAGTTTATTAGGGAAGAACTCAGGAGAGACTTGCAAGAGTGCAAAAGCCGAAATTTTTAACCGCGGTATTTTCTACAAACAATGTTGTAAATGTGAACTAACTCCTTGAAAGAAACTGTTACTGACAACAACAAGAATACCCTCAAGGACCCAAAAATCCCTTTTATTGGGTGTCACTTAAATTGCAAAGCATCATCAATGAGCCATTGTGCAGGTAACCATGCTGCTCTGCAGCACTTTGGTCCAAGCTATAACAGGTTATCATCGAAGATTTTGAGCTTTGGCTGACTCGGCAAGAGAGAGAAAGGTTAGTACGAGAGGATTCTGATCCAGACGCACTGCAGCCTCATATGTTGGCTGGCTTTTCACAAAAGAAAAGAAAGTCCCAGCTTTAAAATTATCCTCAGATAAACTCTGATCAATCAGAATAGTTAACTAGTTAAAGGCAGGATATTCTCAAAAATATATTAACTTATTTTATTTCTCTGTTAGTTGAATAAGAAGGTATGCTTTATTATGAAATCAATGACAGTTTATACTTTGTGTCATCTTGGATTTCAGTGACTGTTAAAAGAGATTAAACAATAAAAAGAATAAGAATCTCGCCTGCCTTTCCACCCACACATCACTCACTTCTACTTCTACTGATCAAATATTCATACAACTAGTTCAAATATTTGATTGGCTTGAAGAGCGTCCTGTCTCAGCTATCTATTCAAATTTTTAAATCTCCTCCTCCGTAACTGGAGCATGATTCAAGAACTTATGAACTTATTATTGTAATGAACTCCCACATCATTAGTATGTGAAGACATGATTCACATCTGAAGTGCTCACCTCTGCTCATTAAGCTCACTCATTCATTAATTAGTCGGCGGCAGGGCTTGTTCTGAACGTGACCGCTGTTAAGAACAGATACAGCAGAGTAATCGTTTTCACAGTTTCTCTGCGTGGATACCTTCCTGCGCCGTGTGATCACTGAGCTCGCGTTACGCAACCTGGCTTAACTGCTGCATAACTATTCAAGTGTCCGTGGTAATTACATTCAATGAACTGAGCGCTGTAATGAGAAACTTTGCTTCATGTCTCTCTAATATTTGCCTTCGAGGTGATCAATAATGTACTCGGTGTGTTTGCAAAAGTAAAGTCTGTGTGGTTTCAATATTGAAGGGCCTAGGCTGCCAAAAGCAAATTATGGACTTGAGCTTGGATTCCAGTGCTTTATTAAAAATGAAGAAGTAGCACTTGAAGAATAATTTTAAGGTGCTTATTGGGATTCCATCTTTACCTTTGGGATACGGCTGATTGTGGATTTATTGCTTGGACACTGAGTTCACTTCCTTGCACCAGCTATTCATAAATCCATTACTAATGTATGTGTGTAACATCCTTTCTAAGTTATTAACTATCTAATTCCAAACTGGTGATTTACTCATTCAGGTTGCACCATTAAAACTTAGGAATGTCTATAAAGTAAATGTGTAAATTGGCTGCTGTAGGAAACATATGTACTGTAGCGCCGTCCAATCGCAAGAAATCAATGTAAACAGAAAGTCACTGAAGCATCATGAGCTCTGACAAAAAACATCCGTTTTAGGGGGCCAAGCAATACATTTAACTTAACTATCACGCCTTGGTGGTAGACGCCTTACTGTAGTAGAACCTTTTTGATGCATATTGTACATTTAGAGTTAGTATTATACAGACTTTAAAATGAGTGGGAAATATCGGATTATGCTAACCTAACTGATGCTAAGTCATTGGTTCTCAAACGTTTTCTGTCATTCCCCCCTTTGGAGGAAGACATATTTATTATAATAATAATAACATTTAAAAGATCAATGTATTGGCAATTATAATGATAACGTTATGAATGAATCTTCAAACTACTCGGTGCAGCCGTACTTCATCATATTTTTACTCTTGATTACCGTCAGATGAGCACGTTGTCTTGTTCGTCTCCGAAGCATCGTCTGTTTTTCTTTTTGTCAAACATCTGTCCATTGTGTAAACCTACAGACTTCCTGTCTGAATGAACACCATTTCTACCATGGATGTATAAAGAGACGATTTGTTTACTGTTCCGCTGTGAAAAAGATTCAGACATAAAAACCTCCTGTCATGAGAAGCACTGCACTATGTAGTCATTCGGTCCGGTGTTAGTAGCATAACACTTTGTAATTTGAGGAATATTGAGTTGTATTGTTCCCAGTTAAGATCATTCTTAAGATTAATTTTGATCAAATGTCATATATGTGGGACCATATTCCAGTCTTAACCATTCATATATTAGCATTCTAACGTTAGTTTTGTCAGTTCTATCCAACCTTTGCAGTTAATTATGTTTGGTAAACATTCATCTCTATGTAAGAAGTACTTTGTGTGGTGCAACCCATTTTACAGCCTAGTGAAAAGGTAAATATGTACTCAGTTAACAATTATGTTATAAATAGGCTGAGTCTGAACTTATGAAAAGCAAGGAGCGACCGGCTCCAGGAACTGAAAACTCCCAAAAAGTCAAAGGATTAATTACCAACAATGACATCTCACTGCTCTTGATCTGACGATGTCTGGATGGAGTGGTGATGCATCTGAAGGATATGCCCTGCCACTAAACCCCTGCAAATTCCTTTCCTTGCCGGGTCGTCTGGATGGAGCGTGGGTTGGGGGGGGGGGAGGATCATTATACTCAAAGTAATGAAGGGATCTGCGTTAATGTCCTTTTGTTGAAGCGTTACATTTTACCTCTTCCTCCTCTGGGACGCTATTCAGGCCCATCAATGAGGTTGGTAATTTCTTTTTCACGTCCTAATTGTCTTTCTTTTTGTCTGCTTTTTATCAGAGGCATACAGTCTCTGTTGCTTGAATGAATTTTTGCCAGTGGCGTAAGGTCTATTACGTGTTGATCGTGGCATTTGAATGCATCATTTGTTGGAGTTATGCACAGAGTAATGCGTTTAAATGAGGTCATTTCGGTCTGTCTGCCACTGAAAGGTAATTCTAGATGTCCCTCAGATAGCTGATGGATGTTCTGAGTAAACTATCGACACAAGGACTAAATAATGCTTGTTTTGGATATGCTTGGTGTGATCCCACCAGCTGAGGGATTTCCCACATTTATAGCTCTTTAATAGAAACTGTTTCTGGCGTTCACTGCTCCTCTCTAGTGGGCAAGACCAATGTTTATCACCACTACCATCATAATTCTGATTAATCACTTTGGTACTCCATTTTTATGTTGGCTAGTAAAAGCTCAAATAGGACAATATCTGGTTATTGAGGAGGATGGGCGTAGTACTCTAGTCTCATGATCGAACAGTACAAACCATGTGTGAACAGATGTGTTCAAATGTGGCTCAATCAGACATCTGATTCTTGAAATCCGTCTCACAGCAGCAAAATGAGCAACAATTGACTTTTCATACATCATACATTCATACTAAATAACGCACAATTGGCATTTGGTGACTATTTGGACAGTAAACAATGCTTGAAGCACCAACAATTAAAATCTGATGTTTGAGTCGAGTGGCGTGGTGCTGTAACTGTCTCAGTCCGGAGTCCAAAAGTCAACATTTTTTGAAAAAAGATTTCCAAAATTCACAACTTGTTTTTAACTAACGAAATATTCTGCTTCAATCCATATTTGTTGGCGTTTAGCCTTTCAAAAACAACATTTTCACTATGGTCAAAAAACGGTTTACTCTGCTGCACGTACCTGTATTAACTGGTGATCTTTAAGTGTTTAAATTCACGGAGAGACACTGAAGCTGTCAGCCGCTAAATCACCTGTAAATAAAGTTTCAGGTGTTTCTTGATGTAGGACAGCTCCAGTGTTTCCGATTTATTTTCTGTAAGTTTAAATTGCTTGGGTCAACTTCAGATGTTTGATTTTAATTTGAGAGGAAAAAAGATGTTCTTCGAGCCTCTTTTCTTGTTAAAGTGCTCCAGGATGATGCATTTAAATGTCAAACACATGCCTCCATACCACCTTAGAGGGTTTGGAATCCCCCCCCACAGAGTAAAAAAAATATGGGCCCCCAAACATCATTTTCTTAGGGCCCCCAAAAAGCTAGAAACGGCCATGCATGGCTGTGTGATCCCACTGATTAAATGCAGGGTGGATGTATGAATCAGATATCTGAGCGGCCATGGGAGACTGAAATAATGAACTGACTGCAGCATCAATTAGCACCAACCATGAGGCAGTCTCAGATAATGCTTAGCAATGCACTCTGAAAAGTCAAACTAATGGAAGCGAACTGGGGTGTGTGTGAGATTGAAAATGAAACAATAAAATGAATTCTGAAAAGAGTTTCATCTGACTGAATTCTGACTGAGCCTTGAATCTCAAAGCAGAACTGAAAGTAATATTTTTCTTTGGGTAAATGGGCCTGTAACTTGATGGATTTCCCGGCCTGTGAGCGACGCCTAAAGAATACTTCCTCAGGGAACTAACGGCAACTGTCATTGTCGCGTCTAAGGTAAGAAGCATGTAATGAAATTCATGGTCTGTCTGCAAGGTCATGGATGGGATGTGAGGACTAACAGATTAAAAGCGTCCTACTGCTGCTGACCCCACAGGAGCCTTCAAGGTGAGCTGCAATGACTTCTAAACATTCTCCGTGGGGGCTGGAATGCTCATTTTCTAAATGTTTCTATGCTGTGTTGCTGCATGTAATGTCAACTTAGTTCAGAACAAAGATATTGGGCTTCATGCAGCAACATTCTCTTAAATTTCTCTTACATTTTCTGTTAAGAGAAAAAAATAAGAGAAGTCAAGTCCAGATGCACCAGATGTTCTTAACCATCCAAATCTGCTCTACCAAGGTGTGCTGAATGATGAATCCCACTTGATCATACATTGGAGGCATGTGGCCGATAGATAGATGGATAGATATATGGATATATAGATAGATAGATGGATGGATGGATGGATAGATTAATTATTACTGAACTGCTCAAATTCCATTCAGCAGTAGACTTTCAAAAAAGATACCATTGATTCCTTCGTCTCACATTTGCACCGCAGCATTTCCCACACAGGAATCTTCCTGGGATCAAACAACAGTGACTTTCGAAGGCATAAAACCTGCTAATGCTGCGACTTTTAGCTACATCTGCCTGTGAATTTCACTTTACGGCAGATTTATTTAGAGATTTGATGTTAAAAAGCTCCTAAAACAGCAGTGAGATCTGATTAGAAACCATATCGGTGCAGTAAATCATCTTGTGAAAAGATGAACACCCCATCTCTTTTTCCAATCTCAATCCTCTTTAGAAGACAATTCTAGACACAATAAACCTGCTCTTTGATGGGAGAATCACATCCATTTTATCTCCCCATGCTGCTGCAATTGCGCCGTTACCAACAAAAGTTATTTTCTCCTTCAGCTCTAAACTACTTCTGTTCAATATAATATCCAATTAACTAACTCATTCTCTGCTCTGTGTGTGTGTGTGTGTGTGTGTGTGTGTGTGTGGGGGGGGGGGGGGGGGGTCCTATCCCTGTGCAGTCAATGAAGAGAATCTGGCCACAGGCGGTCTGCATTGTTGGCTTTCTGGCTCTGATGTTGACTAAGATTAATCAGAGGATTTTCTTGCACTGATTGCAACGAGGAAGGTTGAGCTTCACGGAGAGTCAGGCTTTGGAAGAAGAGGCGGAGTGGCAGGAAGGTGCGACAGTGACCCGGTGGTGTTCACTGCGAGCAGGCCGACAGGAAACAGACTAAGTGGCAGTGGTAGGCTGGCAGTGGGTGTGTTTCTGAGTCTGACCCCTTTATCAGGCAGCAGCACCGAGCTGCCGACTGCAGACTGCCACGGCACTAATCACACAGCCGTCTGGCAGTAAAAGAATAGGCTAAAGCCCGGGCTGGATTCACTCAGCCAGCCAAATGACAGCCTGGTGGAGAGGAAATAACTGCTTTCAGATCAGTATCACTCATATCAGTCGATAAACACTATGGGTTTTCACCTGCACCTACGCCATCACATTTTCTACTGCACAATAAAGGGACCTTTAAGCTGCTTGGCTCAAGATGAGATTTTTTTTCTGTTGACGGCTAGCAAGCAGCTTAACTAAGGAAAAACAAATCATAACCTAGCGTGGTGCCAGATGACAGCTGAAGTTGAATCTCTAAGTCAGATGTCAGATTCCATGATACTGTCAGAGTAGCAAAAAAAATACAAGTAAGAAAACTAACAGGTTATTAAAAGACTGGGCAAAATGATCAAAACTATATCTGCTAATCATACAGAATGGTGCTGACCACCATAACAGCAGCCTGAACCTGCATCAAATGCATTGACTAAAAAAAGACATTATTACAGCAGATACATTTTGTCAACAATATCAATGTAAAATACTACTTTTCACTTTTTAGGATGCATCACTGGCAAAGATTGACCACCGCATTAACTTCATCTTGTAGACTGTTAACTACAAAATGCATAACCTTTACATGAGTGACGACCATTATCAGCAGCTGAGCCATTGAATGCAGTACTGGTTTAGTTCCTGCTGGTTAAGAGAAGTAACCGGTCTCTGCACAGGTCGCTCATTTCTCCAACACAGCTACATATGGCACGTTTCCACCAAGCAGTCCAGCTCAGTTCAGTTCACTTCGTTACACGTTAGAACGGATATTTTTGCGTTTCCATTAGCAAACGTTGTGGATGGTACCAACAGAACCACTCCATTCTTGTTACCCACCTCAGAGATGCTAGAAGATGGAGTTAAAACACTGCAGACCACTGATTGGTGGAGAGGATCTTTACTACCATGACATCCTGCACAAACCCGACATTTCCAAATAGCCAAGCGACCGAAGGTTTTAAAATTACTCGACCCTGAATTTAAACAATGACAGGTCGCAAAACTACACCGCTACACCAGAAATACCACGTACACCACGTACACCACGTACACCACGTGCACCACGTGCACCACGTACACCACGTACACCACGCATTACAATTGAGGAAGTGCAGATGCTCGGTTGGGGTGCCGTTGAAATAATTCAGCGAGTGTCCCGTTGAAGATGATGTCAGTTTCATGCACCATCGCTACGGTGATCAGCAGAGAATCCCGCCTACACTGAGGAGATACTATCTGCAGTGAAATCCCCCCATAGAGAAAACTACTGGTACCAAAATTGAGTCGAGTCAAGCAGAGCCGTACCATACAGTGGAAACACGGCTAGAAAGGTTACTAACTTTGTCAAAACATTCCTCTTCTCCTCACATATAATGTGGATGAGCCTCTGGGGGCAACGGACAACATGTCTGGGGTTCCGGTGTAGCCAGCGGATATCCAGACCAAGACTTCCTCTTCCGTGCGCTGCTCATTGTTTACAATCCGATTAGCAACTTCAAACGCGAGACTGGAGTTTGAGTTGAGAGACGACGTCTATGGCCAGATTGTTTCAGTAGCCAGTTTACAAGCTCATTTTAAACCAATAAAAAGCTAAATAATCGTCAGACGATATCCGGTGGGTTCTCAGTTATTGTATTTCGGCCGATGCGTTCCACACTGACATCATCACCTTTTAAGTTGATATGGTGAACTTGTTGGTATAGTTGCTTGTTTCGACATCCAGCTGTTCCAGAGCAACACTATCATTCATGTGGAGTCGTGTCTCTGGCCACCGGACGAGTGAAAGTCCACTATTCACCGTCTCCTGAGGGGAATACTAACTGGTCCTTTTAGACATTTTCATTATGTACGACTGTACAGATAATCCAGACAGTCAATCTTGTCAGTCAATATTGAAAGATGTCATCTTTTCCCTTCTGCTTGGTGTTCTGAGTGATTTAAAGTGTGAGACCTTCATGTCAGGGCCGGTGTTGGTGCAGATGTAACCGTTGAAGGACACATGTCAAAATGTGACAAACCACAGAGCAGCTAACGCTCAACCCTCCGAACCCCCGATGCTCTCTGCAGGATCTCTTTCAGTAGATCGGAATTAATTAGAGACCACCACGTCCTTCTTCTGAAAGGAAAATCATGCAATTGAGGCTTTTTTTAATATATCCTCCTATAATTTTTTCCAAGCTACTGAACTCTTAAGTTGTCATTCAGTGCATAACTTATACCTGGAAATCCAATGTGTCTTGCATAACTCAATTTCGCTTGACATTCTGTCACATATACAGTACAAAGGACGTCCTCTTCGATGAAAAGCCTGCAGTATTTCCCTAATGTGGTGTCCATTTCTCTACACCTATCCTCCCTGTTTCTTTAAGGAGTGTATTTGACAGTTCATGTTAGATATAATAACTACAAGCTTTTAACAGATATTCCTCATCAGTCACTGTACAAATTATCTTTGTGTGGGTCTCAACAAGGTCATAATCTGTCATTTAATGATCCCACGTTACACAACGGTAAATGGGAGGTGAACAATGCATAAAGTGCATGTGCACGAAGACAAATTTGCTAAACTGCTATACAGGATGTGAACAGCGTGTGTGGATTTGACTCCAGCGGTACCTGTGTATATACCTTAGGCTAGGTGTCCAGTTGCAGTGAGCCTGAACGCATCAGATATGCTCCCTTTTTGTGCACGGACCATGTCAAATCAGCCATGTGCTGCATAACCAATTCATTCTAAACCGGGTGAAAGATTCATAAATGTCTCTTTACTGAGTATATGGATCAGGTTCCACACCAGATACAGTGAGACAAGCCTCCAAACGGCAACCTCAGATAATTTTTAGGGGTCCTGGACTGAGAAAACGCACGAGGAACGACCAATTTCAGTTCTGAAAATTGTGCGAGAATGTATTCCAGCCAAGCCTAAAGGTAAGCGATGTGGAAAATGCTGACACTTTAAGAAAATTGACAACAGCTCGGCCTTGGCCCGTGCTTCTCTGGCGGAGGGTTTGGCGAGCATCAACCTGATTTTCTCTAAATCACTTACCTGCAGGCAATCATGCCCTTACCCTGTTACGGCTGCTATAAGCCTGCTCTCTATCACACTCCCGCAATAACAGGTCGGCAGTTGCATCGAAGAGGTGCAGCAGCACCTTGGGAGAGATTGAATTAAAATATTGTAAAAAATCTTGGATGTTCAAAACTGCCTGCTTGGTTTATTGATGTGCATGTGATCATCTCTGATGCTGGTCAGCGTCTCACCACCAGATTCAGTTAGGAATCTGTGTATATGCATCCTGCTGGTTTGATTTACACAGCACTTGTCATGCACAGTGTTACGTGTTGTTCAGGTCACAGGTGGAGGCAGCGAATCATTGTGCCAAAATAATATGATTGAATGTCAGTGGGCTTGCTGCTTCCCTCAAAGGAAATAAATGGACACCAAATGACAAGGTTCAGGGAACCGGGCATCAACATTTGTTATAGTCAAAATGTGTGTGGAAAGGAAAAATAAAGCTGAAGGTGAAAACTGCAACAAAAAAGCCCAAAAACTAAGAAAAGAGTTTCCATTCATTGCAGCTGGGCGATGATGTGGTAGTTCATAGCGCTGAAAGGTCAGTGAACGCTGCTCTGTGAGCCTCTCTGACTGTTTCTACCTGTATTCACAGTGTGGAACCAAGTGGCTCCGGTGATGAGAAATGAAGCCAAAAACTACAGTTCATCTAACGGCCTCTTGAGGCTCCAACAGCGAGTCAATCCCAACAGACCTCCATGTTAAAATGATCAACTTTACAGCAGAAATAAACATGTTTACAGCCTGTTTTGGTCTCTAGAACTAATTTCTCCGATCATAACAACTGTACGAGGGGTGAATTTATATATAACACATCCGTTTAAATTATATTAACGCTTAAAGTTTGGAACAATTGAGGGTGTGGCCGCTTTGAGTGACAGGTCGGATCCGTCTCAGGTCGCTAGCTGCTAGCTGTCTGCTCGGTTTCGTCACCAAGGCCGCCTCAGCTCAACTTCTTTGCCCATTTTTGGAATAGCCGGGAGTTAGACTGTATCGTCACTGCCAAGATGGCGACGGCCGGAGAACACCCACTTTGAGCTGGTCACGTCTAGAAGGTAACACACAAATTGCGAAGCTCTCGCCAGATAGTTAAGGTTAGGCAGCGAGTTTTTGCAACTTGAGGGTTACCTTCTAGACGTGACCCTTTGAGCCTCACAATGGTTCTTCAGAAACCTATGGGTGACGTCGCAGTGACTACGTCCATATTCTATACAGTCTATGTGTGAAACACATATTTAGAAACAGTTAAGAAAGCCAACATTTAATTTCTTCAACATCGGTGCCGACTGTGCCGTTATTTTTGCTTCAGACAGATGAGATATCAGAAAAATGAGATCCACTGAGTGACTGTACATGTTGCTGCTCATATAGTGAAGACTAACTTAGTGTTAGAGTCAAAAATAGAGCTCAGAAACTAAAAGGAATCAAGAATGAAAGACGGAGCGTTGATCAAATTCTCACAGCATGTACAATACATAATGGAACAGTGCTTAGCATGGAAGCAGTTCCCACTGAGCATTGCAACACTATAGAAGATCTTAGAGTCATATGGCACTGTTACAGATATACCGGAGCACTTTTATTACCACTTTGAATGAAATATCATCATTGACAGTTTCCTCTTTGAGTGGTCTCCAGTGGAATCAGCATGCGACAGCGCTGCGTTCTGTCGTTCAAACTCCCAATAACCATCAACTGGAACGAGCGAATGACGTCGTCAGACAGACGTCGAAGCATCAAGTGAACTCAGAATGCCCCGGAGTCCACTCGGGAAGTTGTATTTGTAAGATGGATCCCTACCGGGAAAAGAAAACCTAGTTGCAGGAAGAAAATCCGGTGCAGGACAAACAACTGAGCTGGCAGTGATGAACCTTTTATCTTTTATGGGTTGAGGCCCAACATGTATCCTGGGACCAGAGCAAAAGGCAAGCAATGGTCAAAGGCTTATGTCCCACTGGAGATAGAAGGAAAAATAAGTTGTTTTAAAGCCCAAAACAAGGACAGAGCCAAGTTAAAAATAAGCAAGAAAGAATAAAACAAACACACAAAGGGGACGCAGAGAAAGCAATAAAAGCATTGTCTATTTCCCCTATCATGTGATGAATAATTCCAAAGTAAAAGGATGTTCAGTACATTAGTCCTACTGTTGCACAGCATGAAAATAAACGCTTAAATTAAGTGCTGGTTTTCCCTGAGAATGTCTGTGTGAAACAGGCAGGCTGCATTGAACCTAGAGCGAGGAGGAGTGAATGAATAAGTGAACTGAATGTTAATGTTTACCTGCGAGAGAGAAATATTCAAATGCACATCAGTCATTCTAAGGACACAAGCTGAGACCGAGGCGTGGAGTGCATGATTGAACATCGAAGGGGAGGGTGCTATCAGCATTTATCTTTCAGATTCACAGCTGGGATATAAGGTGCTCTTTAATTGTGGTTCTGTCTATTGTAGGTCACAAGCATCTCATCAATCACTGTGCCCGGGCTAACCTGGCACCTCAAGACTTTAAGGAACAGACGGAAGCTGATCATGAATTATAATAAATATGATAAGCCAGCAAAAAAAAGATGATAGATGACAATACGTGTAGCACTGAATAAAAAGCAACAGGCCCATAAAAAACAGCATTAGGAGAAACTGGAGGTCACAAACTGCAAGTGTGCTCCAGAAACTACGAGGATATACAGTAAGTCCTGGTTATACTTCCAAGGATATGAGTCCTGGTTTTACTTCCAAAGATATAAGTCCTGGTTATACTTCCAACGATATGAGTCCTGGTTATACTTCCAAGGATATAAGTCCTGGTTATACTTCCAAAGATATAATTCCTGGTTATACTTCCAAGGATATGAGTCCTGGTTATACTTCCAAGGATATAAGTCCTGGTTATACTTCCAAGGATATGAGTCCTGGTTATACTTCCAAGGATATAAGTCCTGGTTATACTTCCAAGGATATAAGTCCTGGTTATACTTCCAAAGATATAATTCCTGGTTATACTTCCAAGGATATGAGTCCTGGTTATACTTCCAAGGATATAAGTCCTGGTTATACTTCCAAGGATATAAGTCCTGGTTATCTTCCAAACGGTCGGGCGGACGTGTGCAATGTCTAACTTTGGCTTTAAAGGGTCTTTCACACAGAACGCGGTTTGAGCTGCACCAACACTTTGCTCAACGCAGCGAAAAGCCGCCGTGGCACCGCGCAAGCCATTGGAATGAATGGGTTTCAGAGCCCAGTGGTGCCGTTGTGGCGTTCTGTGTGAAGCCGGTCACATATGATCAGCAGTATAATTGCTCCACGCTGGCTGTGCCACTGTTTTCCTGTGGGGAGATTGGTGCCGTCCGACTAGGTGGAAGTGCTACCATTGGCGTGGCGGTCGTATCCGCTCGAAATTGCCACGGAGCGCTGCTCTCAAAGTTAAAATTATTTCAACTTTGACCTCAGTTGCCGCTGACCTTTCAAAGCACAACCATGAGAAAACAGATGCAACTGATGTTGTTACCTACAAACAGTGAATGGCATCCCTTTCGCACTTTTTGATGGCATATTATAACTGTGACTCTGCGCTCTACCTTGCGTGAAGAGAATTTCGTCGTGGCTCTGTGCGCAATTTGTTGTGACCGCACGGACCCGTCTGCACAGCCACTACGCTACAAGTGGTAGCGTTCTACTGCACCTATGTGGAACGCGTCCTCCAAGTGGGCAGTATAAATAGAACTACTATGCGTCCGTGGTGTCTGCAACACGGAGTATAACGAGGCTTTGCTGTTACACAGCTGGTGTCTGATCCACATCTAAAGGGTTCAGGTTCCTGTTGCAGAAGTAGGTCAACCCTGTAGTCTCTAAAACCCTGAGGTACACAATCTGGTGAGGTAACAGACGAGACTACTGCATAGATATCTGTTTGATCCAGTATATTCATAATAATAATAGTATACACCTGGGACACCGTCTGCACTTTTAAACCTGCAGTGATGACTTTTTTATCCACTTGGATGCAGCAGAAACAAGCTGCGAACACATCATTGACATTTGATCACCTTTGAAGATGACATGGTGAACTTGTTAAGAAACAGTTGCCTATCTACACACCTTGCAGATTCAGAGCAAAGCATAATTAGCATTAACGTTGGAGTTGTGTTTCTGTCCACAGTATAATGTTCGCTCTCCTTTTAGCTCTGTTTGTCTCCACCAACTCCTGAGGGAAATCTTTAGCTGCTAAATGCTCCATTATGTTCACCAGCTAGTTGCTAACTTTTCCCGTCAACCATTTGGTTCTGAGCCTGGAGAGTTCTGAGAGTGAACCAGAACAGTGAAGCTGTGGGCCGGAAAACCAAAACAATAATGTGCTCCATGGAGCTAAGGAGAGTCAGGTGATAATTCTCTCCATATGTAGATATGAAGGACTCATTCTAAGCTAACGAAAACACAACGATTCTTCAGGTGATTACACACTAATGAAAACATTGTTATGAATATTATATTCCATTTCTGATAATAGATGTTACACACCTTTAAATGAATTTTAGGAAATTCACTTATTTGCTTTCCTGCCGAGAGTTAGATGAGAAGATTTCGTACCACGTTCATGTCTGTATGTTAATTATGGAGCTAGGCAGAGCTGTGGATTAGCTTAGCTTAGCATAAAGACAGTTCAACACCGACCAGTACCTTTACAGCTCATATATTAAACTGTTGTATATTGTTTGTTTTATCCATAAACAAACTATAATTGAAAAAATACATGCGAGCACAGTGACTTCCTGTAGTCTGGATAAAACAACTGCAATACGATGTGTTAATTAGTGATCTCTAGAGGTGCTAGAAGGTGTGGATTTGAACTCTGGAGATAGCAAGGCTAACCGTTCCTTCCTGCCTCCAGTCTTTAACTACTCTAATTGACTCCAGGCTGCAACTCCATATTTACCTAAAGAGTGGAATTAATCTTCTCATCTAACACTGTTTTTCTCAAAATGTCAAACTATTCTTTTAAAATAGAATACAAGAGTATGCTACAATAAAATCCACATGACAACTTGGGCGTTGGAAAGGAAGGTTGAGGAGAGTTTACAAGAAACAAATATGCATAAGAAGATCAGATCAGGGTTCTTAGGCTACACCAGCAAATACCCTTGAATCACAAACCACAAATAACTAAATAAAAGGACCAAAAGGCAGTTGTTTTACAAATCCATCCTGACCTGCAAAATCAAGACATCAATAAAAACACAATTTATTGTGTGCAAAAGCTAAGGCCAAATCTGAGTATCAATAGCAGAGAGACAAAGCCCGGCAGAAGATTACACACAACATGTGATTGATCTTCAGCAGGAGGACATCCAGTACATTTGTCTTAGCGGCTCGGGGATAAGACGAGACATAAGTGATGGAGTGGGACGACAACAATGCACCGTAGCTTCGCCTGAAGCTCACGGATGCATGTGACAGACAGGGTATCATGCTCCCAAACCCTTCTGAAAGGCTTCTGTTGCTGCTGTTGTGGGGATTAAACCAGCCTCATAATGGCCGGAGGGATTTGTGCCACTGCCGGGTGACAGCCGGCGAATTGGGTGGCAGGCAGAGACGAGCCGCAACTAGAACACAGCGCTCGATCTATACAGTTGCCAATCACGGAGCAGATCTATTGACCGCGGAGGAAAAAAAGAGAGATAAGGAAAATATAGAGCTGCTTCAATGGCAGGTAGAGCCGAGCGCCGTTCTGTGAAGGAATGACACGTCGGCTGTTTGGACTCGTGTGAATAATCCCATAAATGCTAAATTCCCCAACCGTACTCTTCTACTCTCCTCTTCCTACAACTGCCTTCCTTTCTGCTCTTGTTTTGGGGATTTGCAAGATTATTTTTCCACGGGAACTACTTTACATCATCAACAGCTACTCCATACAGGATCCACAGTTGCCATGGCAATATCTGTGGCAGAAAAAAAAAAAAAAGAGAGAGGGAGGGAGAAAAAAAAGGAAAAGTATTGAGAGTTGACAGGGAAATAACTGGTTTCATTATATTCAGCCAGCTGATTCTCTCTATCACCGAGGACAGGGCGACGGCAGGCTCGGTGAAAGAGCTTCTGTTGCTGTTTCAACGGTAATAAATGACTGCCGGGTCAGCGCCGTGCAGGCCGAACTCCCTGATTAAATGAGACCAAACTTATATCCCTCTGACATCTCCCAGCCTCCTTCTCAGGAATCTGAAGGTGCAGAGACAAATCCCATAATCCTAATTAAGTATTTCCTCCTATTGCGGCGTACAAGACGCCCGGCTGTTTACACAGCTAAAGCCCTCGTTGGGTTCCCATGCTCCGTTCAAACACAGAGTTTAGGGTAATCTCTGCAAACGCTGAAGACAAAAGGGACATCACAGAAAGCGATAAAGACAAAAAATAACTGGGAGAGCAAATGAAATCTATTTGGAGGAAAAGGTGGAAATTTGAATGGAAAGAATTGCGTCAGCAGAGCACAACAGACTCAGCTCGCGCGCTGTGGGTGAAAAAATGTTTTGATTTGAGGATGTCATTCTCGTTTTCAGCGACTCACTGAAGTCTCACGGTCAATTGAGCAGGATAGTGTGGGAGAGCGGAGCGCAGATGCAGATGTGGGTTTCTGTGTGCTTCTCTCTTCTGAGCAGTTTAACATTTCAAAACAAGAAGCACAATGAAGCAGAGACACACATCAAAACCTCGAGTGGGAACAAAAGCTGAAGTGTCTGGACATACGGAGGGACAGAAGTTTGTTTCAACAGAATCTCTACTGCATTTCTACAGCGTGCACTCAGGACGGCATAATGGATGTACTCCAAAGAACATCTCATTATGTTCAACGGCGACTAACATACATAACAACTAAATAAGTAGGCAAGACTTCCCTGTAACCCCCTATTTAGCATTTAGAAGCAGAATATAAACAATTAGCAAATGTATAACACACTATAATGTAGTTTAAGATAATATAATTATATTCTAAAGCACCCCTCCACTGACAAATGTGTTTTTCTTATTGTTACTTCATTTAGATGTCTGAGCTTCACTGTGCAGAATGAATTACGTACAGTTTGACACTAGACGGCTGTTTTCACATTTATCTGCTGAAAGGGGAAACTTTCTCTGTGCCCACCTTTAATCTGACTTTAAGAAGGGGATTTATAATACACTTATATATACATATTGATATGTTGTTAAAGCCATGAAAATGCCTCTTAGTTTGAAGCTTAATTCCAGAAACCACATCATCTGGCTTCTAATCTTATACGACTGTGATTTCCTGGTTAAACTTGTAAATAATCGATCATCTTTATCTCTGCTTAACAACACCGTCAACAGCTAATGTCATGATTTATATGACTGTGGAGTAACGTGCAGCGGTTTGACTCCCGTGCACCTCCGCTCTTTGCCCTTGAGCTCTGCCGTGACTACACGATTCAGTCTGAACTGCTTCCCACTCCAAACAAAACACTGTCACTTTAAATCCAAGCTGAACGTCTGTCACCGTGTTTGCACTCTGCAGCGGCGAGCGGCGGCTAACACAACGCTCGCGGGTCTGTTGAGGGCATTTGAAGTTTTGCAATTCCTCACACATCTCAGGATTAGGGACAAGTGAGGCTGTGGCCGAGTCGGCCCTCAAGGGCAGCGTCGCCCTACAGTGAGGCTTCAGAATCACAAACAACAAAGATTCAGCTCAAGCAGAAGCCACCAATCAAAAGCCAATCAATACCTGCTAGGAGGAAATGCCTCCCATCATACAAGACATCAATCACGAGCACAGGTGTGCGCCTGTCAAAGCAGCAAATACCCTTAATTAATGAATATCAACCGAGCCCTCTGTTGCGAATGAATATTTTCCGTCCTGCCAGCCTGTCGGGGAAACATGTTTATGATTTGGGGAAGAAATGATTTCCGGCTCAAGTGTCTCCGTTCCAATAAGCGTTCATCATGTCGGTTGACTTGTAATTATTGTTAATGACATTGTGCTGATGACAAGCAGGAGCACTACAAGTTATTACTCGACTAGGCGATGCTGATGACAAGTTAAATAACATCAGCCGCCGAATTAGACGATGCTGTTTAACCACAGGTCGAGGAAGAACAACGGAGCACACGACAAGATAGAGCCGCAGTGTAATTATTCTACAATGAACCGCACACTGGCAGCTTCTTTATTAAATGGAGCGAGAAGAGCCATCATTCAGCTTCCTGTTGTTTGGGTGAAGTGGACACTGGTGACAAGCTCCCCAAAATGAGCTGCGCTTTTATGACTTGAAGAGTCATTTTAAGATATGCGATACTCTGCAGAGGATCATCACCAAAACAGCTTACATGTGAGGTATTTAGCTGATGCTCTCATGCAGCAGGATTTAGAGAGAGTGAGCTGGAAGACTTTCAGACGCTTGTTCAAAGTCTCTCCAGAGGAACGGTTACTGATGGACACGCTCGCTGCTGCATCAGCCTACAAGCTGTGTTTCAGTTCAGTGTTTCTTCATGTCTGAAGGTTACAGGACTTCCACAGTGACCCCGCTGTGCTCAATATAATCTTACTGTATCATTAAAAGGTATTTTTTTATTTTAATTTCACTTTAGTTGTGGCTGATTTACAGTGCTGCTGTGGATTTACTATTTAGGTAGGATGTAGTATCTTTTTGCAAGAGGAAGCAGGGACGTGTTCAATTCAAGGAAATTCAAGACAACTGAACTTTATTTATCAAGGTTAAATATATGCCACAGTCCAATAATATTATCCATAATTAATGACAAAGCTAAAGCAATCAAAAGCTATGAGCTTAATAACGATTTGTGGGTTCTGGTAATAAATACATATAATATAAATATCTAATAAAACACATGAAGTGTTGGCTGGTATTGATAAATCCATTTAAATCCATACGTCACATTGCTTCCCTTCTCCAGCAGACAGAGCTGTAGAGATGTGCTTCACCACCTGAACCCCTCGTGGTTACACACCATAGGAAGCAAAAGCTTTGGACAGGTGAGACGCACCTGGAAATCCCTGCAGTCAAAAGCACTGCGTTCAAAAGCAGCCTGCAGAGTTGTGATGCTACAAGTGTGGAATCAGCTGAGCGGGTCTACAGGCTGGAAAACAGAACACTACTAGACTATACCACTATACCCACAGTTTGAGATGTTTTAACTGTCTTAATGGTTGTTTTTTAGCCATGCTAACGGCATGCTAACGGCATAGCTCTGTTAGGGTGCTAAAACTGAACATAGATACTGAACATAGTTAACATGCTGCACATTAGCCTCTCCACAGTATGCTGTCATTAAAAGCACTGTTAGCCTCACTGAGCCTCTAGCACAGTTAGAAGGTCTGATCTTAAGATAAGATAAGATGAACCTTTATTAATCCCCTTGGGGAAATTCAGGTGTCGAAGCAGCAGCAAGGCAAAAGACAGGTACAGGTGGACAGGAATTATAAAAACAATAAACAATAAATAGAAGTACAGAATATACATGGTGAGTAAGTATGGTATTTATCGTCCTTCAATAAAAAATGTTGGGTATAATTAGGGTAACTTTGAACCAAGTGTCTGACAACAATAAGGAAACGACTCTACAGAGAAATAAATCCTTTTTCTTACCTTTCACTGGATCCGGTCTGGTTGTTAACGTGTCAAAGTCTCGTAGTGAAGTCTCGATCTCCATAAATACTCCGGCTCAAAGACGGCTGCAGCGACTTCAAACACCTCGTCCACTTTGTTAGAATCATCTAAATATTTAGTCTGAACATCTCTTAGTTAACACTGAGCTTCTCTGTCTGTTCTCAAACACAATTAACTGTCCAGCTGGCACTCACGTTTCCACCATGCTGGTATCATGTGTTCCACGCTGTCTTCCGGTACTCACATCTCGCGAGATTTCAGAACGAGACTTCTCCTTGAGGAGTGTCCAATGGTGCGCAGAGTGGGCGGAGTCTAACACCTTTTAAAAGGTGTCTCAGCCTGCAGGCCTGCAGGCTGAGACACCTTTTAAACGGTGTTAGACTCCGCCCACTCTGTCTACAGTACCTGGACCTGGACCAGGACCAGGACCAGGACCTGGACCAGGACCTGGACCAGGCTGATGCAAACACAACATGGTATATTTGGGTATATTACCTTTACAGTCTTCACCCTAAACAGCAGAGTACAATAGAACAATACAGTAATTATCACCTGAATGAGCCTTCAGCTCTCAGCAGAGCAATCAGCGGTTGATTGCAGTATAATTTTGTCTCCGTGGCATGTTGTTATCTCCTCAATGATTAATGACACAACAAACCTTGATTGCTCTGACAGATCCATGCTTTGTTTCATTTATTTATTTTATAGCCTATTATTTTATTTATAATTATTTTTTATTTATGTTTATTTAGGGGTCCTTTGACATGAAATAGAGATTGAGAGCCGCTGTTTTAGTGGACGGAAATGACGGTTCCAGCTTGACCCAATATATATTACAGCCACACTGGACCAATATCAGAAACTGTTTTGATCCTCTTCGTCAGTTAGACACAAAAACATGAGAAACCTTAAACATGTTAACCTTTAGTACATGTACCCAGGACTCCCTATAAACCAGTATTGATACTGAGTGGATTATTCTGGTGAAATAAAGTAAATTGAGATAAAGAATAAAGATGACTTAACGGCCAGGTAGAGCGTAGCAACATCCTGAAGACAACAATAACAACTTGCTTCCTACGATGTGTTCAATATGCTCATTGATTATGATTTGTCACAAAATGAGGTCTAATCCCTTCGTTTGACTTCAATAATTATTGAACAGATCTTAACTATACTGCTCCGGCTGCGTCTGCTCTTCTCTGATAAGCCAGAAAATACAATAAAAAAGGTCAACGTCCAATAAACGATCGATGAATGTAAGAATGACTGACTGAAAAAGAGAGACGTTTTGAAGAGAGTGAACTCTGTGACGACCACGCGTGATAATCATCTCTATGTTTACATCTCACTACAGATGGATGTTAAACATTATACCCACGTTGTTGTGCGAGCTGACAGCTCTCATCATGTTAATGCTCTCTGTGATGTTCATCTTTAACCACGACTCACACTCATTATCAGCAACAACAACATAGCTTTGATTTATTCCTCAAAATCTACTCCCTGTGTATTTTTATGAATAAACTTAAGAAAGCACTTAATTGGCTCCCCTGTTGTCAATTTCTCTAAAACTGTGTTACCAAATAATTTATCGGTTTTTGGCAATTACAGACAACATTAAAAACAAAGGGACGCCACCTCGAGCAGATGACAGTTCCTCTCAGTCTGTCTTTTTGTCCACCTGCAGTTTCCTTCTTCAAATGTTGCCTCGAGAACTCAACAACAGAAATCTCTGTTTCAAGCCAAACTTCACTATTGGGACTTTATTTTTGCATCCTAAAAACAAACAGGTGCTAATTGCTACCTGTGTGGAAGAAAGGCAGATTCTGGTGTCGTGCAATTTTACTTCTGGAAAAAAAAAAAAAACACAATCAAAAGTCTATTTAGTGCTGTGAGCCAGTGGGGGCTGAGTCATGTAACTGCTATTTCATTTAACGCTCAGCTCTCGCTGATATTCCTGTTGCAGTTCTGTTTACAAGGGTTTCATTGTTCCCACCATGCAAACCAACACTTCAGCAAATCCACCAGTAATTGGTTACACCTGCTTGATGTTTGAACTGCAAGACGAAAAGCATGTAGCAATAAAATTATGTGGAAGTCTCATTGTTTTGTATAATTATTTTGTACTGTGTGCACATTTTAGAATATTAATATTGTGTACAAAATAGGGCCTTCAAAGTTAACGCCATAATAACGTGTTAACGCAAACTTGTTTTAACGCCTCTAATTTCATTTTCAGAGGTTAAATAACGCTCCAAACTTACAGTAGGCTAAAATTTGGCATGTCATTTCCAAAGGGCTCCCTTGACCTCTGACCTCCAGATCAGTGAATGTAAATGGGTTCTCTGGGTACCCACGAGTCTCCCCTTTACAGACATGCCCACTTTATGATAATCACATGCAGTTTGGGGCAAGTCATAGTGAAGTCAGCACACTGACACACTGACAGCTGTTGTTGCCTGTTGGGCTGCAGTTTGCCATGTTATGATCTGAGCATATTGTTTTATGCTAAATGCAGAACCTGTGAGGGTTTCTGGATGATATCTGTCATTGTTTTGTGTTGTTCATTGATTTCCAATAATAAATATATACATACATTTACATAAAGCAGCATATTTGTCCACTCCCATGTTGATAAGAGGATTAAATACTTGACTAATCTACCTTTAAGGTTCATTTTGAACAGATAAGAAGTGTGTGATTAATTTGCGATTAACTTTGGACAATCATGTGATTAATTGCGATTAAATATTTTAATCGATTGACAGCCCTAATACAAAACACAAAACATTGCCTAAGTCTACATACTAAAATAAATTATGCTGCAATTACCATCAAAAGCTGAATACAGTTCAACTGTGAAAACATACACGGAGCCAGAGACGACGTTGAGATGCAAGACTTTTATTTAAATTAAAATCAAATGATCTTCAAAGATAATTTTGTATCCAAGATGGGGCCAGAAATGAAAACAATGAGTAAATTCTTAGAAAACAAATAAAGGTTCTGCGTTCCTCCAGTTGTCCTCAAGGTGGTTTTGCGTTTCTGTTATCTTTCTTTATATTCTTTCCTCTTATTTCCTCTCTCTGGATTCTTTCGCCCCGCTCGTCTCCTCTAGTTGTGGCCTTGTAGAGCCTCGGCCATGAACAGCTTCCCCAGGTTCTGAGAGGTGAATTCCTTCACGTTCTGGCAGTAGTTGTTAATTTGCCCTGTTGGAAGGAAGCCACATGCATCCAAACACACCCACAAACACACCCACAGAAATATACATACATTCATTTGTCCACAGACATGCACACAAACAGACGGAGGCGGGAGAGAGAGAGAGGGGGGGGGAAACAGCAGCAAAACATCAAATTAGTGAGGAACAGAGTAAACAGAATGATCAGAATGTTTTCAGACGGGGGGGGGGGGGGGGGGGCGCAGCAGCGTGAACGCAGCAGGGAAAGGGGCGGGCGAGTTGGAGATTGAGTCAATAAACTTTAAATTAATGTAATTTCGAGATAATGGCGGAGATAATTACAAAACAGAACCTGAGCTCCTGTGAGGGAGCAGAGGCGGCTGATGGAGTTTGGCGAGCGGGGGGTCTCCGAGACGACGAGCGCTGTCCGTGCGCGGAGGAGGTCGTGTGTGTGAATGTGTGTGAATGTGTGTGCGTACCTGCAATGAGCAGCGTGTCCATGCGTGGTGGAGGCTGAGGGGGTTTGAACATTTTGCTGATGTCCTCCTCAGGCAGCGGCGGCTCCGCTCGGCTCTGTCGCTGGGCGTTCTCCTGCTGCCGCCTCTGGAGGTACTGGAGGGGGGGACACAGAGAGGAAGAGGGGGGGGGCGTTAGAGAAGGGGGGGCACGGGAGAGGAGAGGAAGGAAAGAAAAAATATAAAACTAAATAGCCTTGAGAGTGAGGAATGTGAAAAGGGAATAGATGGTTAATGAGAAAGTGGACAGAAAAGGAGAGGGAGGGGGGGAGAGAGGCGAGAGGACAGGATGAGAATGTGAGGAGAAGAGAAAGGGTGAAACAATGACGTCAGGACGGAGAGGAGTGGGAGGAAAGAAAGGCATGAAGTGAGAAAGACGGGAACATGGAGAAGAGACGTATACTAAGAGAGATGCAGAAAAGAGAAGACGAAAGGGAAGAAGAAAGACAGACAGTGGAAACAGTAACAGGAAGTGAGCTGTAAAGAAACATGGCGATGAAAGGAGAGATAGAGAGAGAGGAGTTAGAAGTGCTGACAGGGATGGAGTGATTTGTGGAGAGCTGACAGTCAGTAAATCAGTGAGGTGTCGGGTCTCTGGAGATCCTAAAAGCCTTGCTAATTTGGCGAGCTGGAGGACAGACTGACACAGACGGTAGGAAAGGGAGGTTGCGGCAGATGAGCAAGAAAAACGAGGAGGGAGCAACTTGAGTACTTTTAACTACGCGTCCCACAATGCACCTGTACGGGTGACTGAAGCTGACAAAAATTGCTAACGATAAATAAAAGATAACTATTTGTTCAAATGAATAGTTACTCCTCCAGTGTTTGTTTTTTTTTTGCCTGCCAACGCATGACTGTGCATAATCAAAATGCTAATATATGCAAATTTTAGAAACAAGCAAACAAAAACAGTTCTGCACTTCCACCTTCCATATATAAATATAGACAATGCCTAAAAAGTATTTACCTCCCCCCCATTAGAAGTAAAGAAAAAAATGAATTGATCTAAATTAAGTACAAATATAAAACAAACTCCTTCAAGTCAGCATTTAGTAGAAGCAACTTTTGCTGCTATTTTTCTCAATTTTTCTTTAGAAACTACTCCGGCTCTGTCAAGTTGCACGGGGAGTGTGAGGGAGCAGCAGATCTCAAGTCCTGTTACAAAGTCTGAACTGGACGAGGTCTGGACTCCTGTGTAGCCACGGCTTTATGTTTGAGGTTGTTGTCTTGGTGGAAAATAATCCCGTCACAGCTCTTTTACAAACTGCAGCAGGATTTCTCTGTATTTATTTTACCCTCCACCTCCTGAAGCCTTCCAGGAGCCACTGCAGAGACGCTTCCCCGCAGCAGGCTCCTGGAAACACCAACATTCATGCTGGGGATGGGGGGTTTTTGGAAATGTGCTGTTTGGCTTTTATTTTGGAATCTGGACCAGAGGACCATTCTGTTCTGAGGAACTGAGACCAGAGTCGGACCGGGTCCAAACTGCACTCAGTCTAATCAGCCCAGGTCTAATCACCACAGGAGAAAGTATATTAGGAAACCAGTGCATCTTGGTTAAAAAAACAAAACATTCTATTATAGGACAAATACTTTTTGGTTTGATTCACAGATGTTAAATTAATTAGAAAATTATTATTTTCTCTTCTCATTTTTGGAATTAGTTTCCACAACTTTCTCAGGTTATTATTATTATTATTATACTGTTGCTCTTGTCGAATAAAACTGCTTTCTAACTGCATCATGTTGCTGATTGTATCGGTGTTCTCGCTCTATCAGGGTCTGTTTGGATCCACCGATCTGGTCTAACAATCCTTGAGTCCCCTTCGGATCAGGTCTCTCTTTATTAAAGGTATAGTATGTAACCGTTGTCGGTTGCTGCTTGTAAATACATCGCATTCAAAGTTGGTCACTCCTCCTCCACAGCTCGATGAGCGAGGGAGGGAGAGAGCGAGAGAGCAGCCATGGTGGAGCGAGCTATAGAGTGAATGAAGAGAGGGAGCGGCGTTACTTAGTGAGAACAAAGCAGTGAATCAGAGAAATAAAACGGTATTTTCAGATTGTTTCCCGGCGATAACGTTCTAAAGGACAAATAAACACCAACACAACACTGCACAAGCCTGCGTTGCTGGATTTTGAATGAATGCAGCCGAAGGGAAGGCTTCTGTCCGCTGTGTATTTTTGTATTTTTATATCAGTCTATACATTGTTTTTTGGGAAATTCTTGCATATGATACCTTTAAGAATTCATTAATGCACGTCTGGTTCAGGTAGTTTTCCACCGGACCGTGTTGGATCAGGTCCAACATGGACTCTGCATCAGACCATTGAACCTTCATACTCTTTGTTTCCAAAGTAATAAAGCTCAAAGTGATGACTTCTTGGTGGCTTTGTATTCATTTAGCATCCACTACAACCAAATACACTCTCAGCCATCACTTGGCTTGCCTTTCGTGTTTTTTATTTTTCTGTTTATACATCAAAAATAATTATATGGCTCAGAAATAATGACTTGGAAAATATTGCTGAGTCATCTAATGGTAGCTGAATTGTATCATTAACCATGAATCATGACTCCTCGGTTCATAAGATTAACTCATTGCTCCATACCTAATCTCCTGCAAAGTGTTGCCTGCTTCCGTCGACGGGAAAAGACAAGAAAGGGAAAATTGAAAATGAATAAATCAGAGGAGTGAGACATAAATTACAAAGACTAACTTGGCCACAGATTGTGCCTGGGAACCTGCTATTTACCAAATTTAGAGAGCTCTAAATGAAAAATGGAGCCCTCTGAGCGCGGCGCCTTTTTGCCACTTTCTATGATGATTAATAAGGTTCCATTTGTCCGGGAAGCAGCTGGGTCAATAGCACAAGATTACACGGAGCAAGTACTGGAGATGTCTGAGAGGTGTAATAGAGCCTCACTCTGTGTGTGCTGTTTGTTCATCGCAGAGAATCACGTGAAACAAGGAGAAAGAAGACGCCATTAAAGGGTTTGACTGTGTGATATTGTGTATGACGTGTGTATGTGTGTGTGTGTGTGTGTGTGTGTGTGTGTGTGTGTGTGTGTGTGAGAGGGGTAAGGCTCGTGGGCTGCGATGATGAGAAGGTCAGTAGGGGAGGATGATGGATCATAATGGCTGCAGTGTGGGTTTTTGGCCCGGGGATGTGTGTGTCTAACGTAGGTGTGTGTGTGTTTTCGTGGCTCAGGTTGTGAATGCCTTGTGTGCACGTGGTAGACTACCTGCTGTGTTTGCAGATGCACGTTTGTTGGAAGTCTGTCTGATGTGTGTGAACTCGGCCGTGGCGGTCAGCAGAGACGATGATGAGTCAGCCCGGATTATCATTAACACTTCAGACGTTTCCTCATTTCCACTCGCAGGGAATGATGACAGAATAATGTAGTTGTTTGAACGTAGGTGTACGCACGCACTCAGACGCACATCACTGAGGAACCTCTACGCTTCCATTTGAGTAATGTGTGTGTGTGTGTGTGTGTGTGTGTGTGTGTGTGTGTGTGTGTGTGTGTGTGTTTCGAGTCTTGGAGTATGTTAGTGACTGTGTGTGTTTTACAAAGTGCTACTGCTGCTGCTTTTAAATGAAGTATGAGTGTGTGATGTGTCTCACTGGTCCAATAAAAGAATAAAAACAGAGGACTTTCACTTACTCATTAAAATAAAGAAAGGTTCTGTTTATTAATAGTAGAGTCCGTATGTATCAGCTCTCCCTGGGTGGTGTTTGAAGACGGGTAGTGTCTGACCATGACTCGGGGTATTTAACCTTCTGAACCTTCTCTTCCTCACATAAAGATAAATAAATGACTGTATCACAGATGAAAATGACCATTTCATTGGGAGGAAACATAATGCAGCAGATGAAGGAGAAGTGTGTCTGAATTTGAAGTGATGCTGATCTTCAGTGGGCGCGTGTCAGCAGCTGCAGTGAGGTGAGGGATGAACACTGTGGCGGATATTTGAGGGTTAGGATTAGTCAAGCTTATCCCATTAGTGTCGGCTCAAAACAACAGAAATGACTTTTAAACCAGTCTGTGTTTTTGCTCGAGGGTATTGTTACTGATGTTGGAGGTGATTTGCTTGTTGTTTTGATGGTAAATTAATTAAGCAAATGGTCTTGTGAGTCCTTTGGATCCATAACAGACCAATGGAAAGCCTACCTGAGTCCCAAATGCATAAAAGAGTAGCAATATATGTCTTTTTTCTCCTGCACTTTACAATTCTTGATCTGGCCTCAAGAAACACCTTTTCCTCCTGATGACGTAGGTGTTGGTTATGACCCACCAGTCAGATCCACTGTGATATTAGTGGCAGTTCAGACCAAAAATAACTTGCATTAAAACCAGGAAAAGAGCTGAGTTGATGGGTGTGTTGTCTCAAGTAAAGGTGAGACAATGAAGTATGATCCAGGAGGTCCAGTTAAAGGCTGATCAGATGCTAAACCACTGCACAGCGGCACTCATCTTATCTTCTATCGGGACTATCGTAAGGCAAACAACAGAAAAACAAAGTAATGAGACCTGCAGCATATAACTGAACTCTAACAGACCCCGTTTGACTGAATATAATTTGGACCCTGTCCAATTTCGGTCCAATGTCCAAATCAATTGCCATTCAAACCACTATCATAATCATTATAAGATGTTTAAAAAGTAGATCTAAAGTGATGAAGTCAATAATGTGCGTTTGATGATCTGAAGTTTTGCATTTATTACTCTGCTGAACTTGTTCCTTAAAAGGTGTAATGTGTAAGATCTGGACAGAATTTGAGTTTAAAACGTTCAAAAAATGAACTGATATTATCATCAGACTGTGAAGAAGTTACAGTGTTGACATTATGTCAAAGACTTCTGTGTGTTGTGTTGCAGAGATATCTACTGAAATGAGCATGCTAACCAGCTAGCCGCGGTCCGTCCTGTCTTGTGATACCTGGAGCTGCCCATCATCTCCTCAAGGCAAAGTAATCTTCTGGTGGCGGGGAGGCCGAAACGAAAATACAAGAGGTTTTATCGTTTCTTCCACTTCGGATTTAATCCAATAAAACTATCAAAACCTCAATATAGGCCGACGCCACACATGAAGATAATAAGATAGCAGTGTTATCTTGACCGGCTCTCAGAGTTTCTGCAGTTTGGTTGAATGTTGCGTAATCTGTCCCTGCTGTTACTAGTTGGCTTTTTTTTTTTATATAACTGATGAGTGTAAATTTAGATTGTACGGACCCAGTGTTAGAGGTGAAAGGCTGCCCCCTATCTTTAGAGCATGTGGCTACATCTTACACATTACACCTTTAAAGACCCATTTCTGTCCTCGGCTCATGTTTTTTCAGATGCTTCTTATGAGCTGTTCACACATGTGGACTCAACAGCTGGGACAGCGATAGGATGCTATTCATGATGAATGGGACCTGGTGTTTAAAAGATGCTCAGCACCACCACGGTGAGAGCCGATCACGCTCGTTTTAATGGAAGAAACAGAAGCACAGAGTTGTTCACTTCTCTGCTCCACTAGTGGATTGAGGATTGCTTCCTGGGCAGATACAGGACCGCAATGCCAGTCAGTCTTTCCCGCTCAGGCTGTTGTATTAAAACAGTTTCAACAACACGAACCGCTTTAAAAAGACGGCAAACAAAACTATTCTGGATTTGGGAAATGAACTATGTAGTGCGGCAGGTCTACGTGCTCAATACAAGACGGAGCTACAGATTCACAAGAGGCCAGAGCCTGCCTACAATCTGTATCTGGATGTGTGAACACAGCGTTACATTACTGAGTAGTATGTCTATGGATACCAATGTGCATCAATGTGAGTATAGTTATAGATATCAGTAAATGTTTATAAATGTTTAACCTTTGCTGTTTAATGTAGTGACTTTGGGGGGTCCTCAGTGGGTGCATGTACATTAACGTGTGAGCCTGAAGGACAATATTTCTCTGTGTGGTTGTGTTTGAGTGTGTGTGTGTGTGTGTGTGTGTGTGTCTGTGTGTGTATTTGTGCTACCGGGTGCTTGCTGCTTGCCTGCTGTGATTATAGCTACAATTGGTTGTGTCCAAGGCTGAGAGAAATATACCTGCTGTTTTCCTGCTGCGTTGGTGTCTGCAGGTGCATCTGTGTGTGTGTGTGTGTGTGTGTGTGTGTGTGTGTGTGTGTGTGTGTGTGTGTGTGTGTGTGTGTGTGTGTGTGTGTGTGTGTGTGTGTGTGTGGGTGCGTGTGTGTGTGTGTGTGTGTGTGTGTAATATGTTTGTGCCTCTTTCTCTTATATGCTTGCTGGTAGGCTGAAGTTTGTGCAGCTGCTTGCTCATTGTGTGTGTAGGTGGTGTGTGCGCTTCAGCTCATTGAGAGCTTGTGTGTACGTGCGAGCGTGCGAGCGTGCACGAGAGTTACCTGGTGCTTCTGCTGCTGTTGCTTACTCAGGTTGCGGCTGTAGGTGTTGTACTTGACAATGTCTTGGCTCATGTCATCCACCCTGTCCATCAGAAGCTGAAGACTCTTCTCCAAATGGTTGCTGGAAGAAAAATGTCATCGTGTCATTCACACAGTTTTGTGCTGCCATCAGTGACGTACATTCTTTCATTCACCTCTGAGCCCAACTTTAGTTTTTCTTAATTTGAACTTCATTTTACTATCCAACTTATCCAAAGCATTCACCCATACGCACACACACCGATGGCAGCAAACTACCGAGGCGCTGACCTGACCATCGGGAACAAATTGGGGATAAATATCTTGCCCAAGGACACGTGGACAGCCGGAGCCGAGCATCCGACCGCCAACTCTGGGATTAGTGGAAAACCTGCTCTACCTCCTGAGTCACAGCCGGTAACTCCCACACAGATGAGAGCGCCACTTGTGTGAGTCTGTCCACATTTCATGGTTGTGGGCTCTATAAATACTGACTTGACTTAAAGAAACAGTGTGTAGGATTTCGGGGGATCTATTAGCAGAAATCAAATATTCATAACAATGTTTTCATTAGTGTAAAATCACCTGAAACTAAGAATGGTTGTGTTTCCGTTAGAATGAGTCCTTCATGTCTCCATATGGAGCAGGTCCTCTTCATGGAGTCCTCCATGTTTCTACAGTAGCTCAGACGGATGAACCGATCACCGGCTCTAGAGAGAGACTTTCGTGTTTTTATGTTACCTAAAGGCCACCGTAGTTCTCCGACACGCTTGTGAAACTGCGGTAAGATGAAGACAAATCCTACACACTGTCCCTTTACCTAAAGTTAACTTAAAGTTTGAAGGGTTTTAGTTGTTGCAAGAACACCAGGCTGTCATTGTGTGTCATCAACTCTTCCCTGATATTTGGCTGAATGTGATCTGCTTGCTGGTCCCCATTTACACCTGGCGTTTACTTGTGGTCTGCATCTATCTCAAAGCAAAGCTGGTATCTTAGACCTAGAACTAGAGAACCTAAGGAATCTATTGGTACCAACCATGTCATACTAGCTTGTCGGGAAGGAGGTTAAATAACTCTCCGAACTTGCGCTAAATTTTGGCGAGGAAACACTTCCATAGTCACATGCAGTTTGGGGCAAGTCAACTTTTTTTTACATTTGTCAGATTTTTTTGGGACATTTTTCAAACTTTTTTTTTTTTTTTTTAACATTTTTTGGACATTTGTCAGACTTTTTTTGGGACATTTTTGGAACTTTTTTTTATTCTTTTATTTTTTTTTTGACATTTTTCGGATTTTTTTTTTTTTTTACATTTTACGGATATTTTTTTTAAAAATTGTTTCGACATTATTCAATTTTTCTTTTTAAATTTTTTCTAACAAAAATCGACATATTCAAAAAAAAATTTACATTTTTCGGACATTTTTCAATTTTGTTTTCGACATCATTACAATTTTTTTTTAATTTTTTTTACATTTTTCAAATTTTTTTTTCGACATTCAATTTTTTTTCCTTTTCTTTTCTTTTTTTTTCCGCACATTTTTCAATTTTGTATTGTACATTTTTTGACATTGTCGAACTTTTTTTTTTGGACATTTTGGACACCTCTAACCTCCAGATCAGTGAATGTAAATGGGTTCTATGGGTACCCACGAGTCTCCCCTTTACAGACATGCCCACTTTATGATAATCACATGCAGTTTGGGGCAAGTCATAGTGAAGTCAGCACACTGACACACTGACAGCTGTTGTTGCCTGTTGGGCTGCAGTTTGCCATGTTATGATCTGAGCATATTGTTTTATGCTACATGCAGAACCTGTGAGGGTTTCTGGATGATATTTTTCTTGACATTTTCTTTTTTTTTTTTAACTTTTTTCAGACTTTTTTGGGGACTTTTTCTGTGACATTTTTTAACATAAAAAAAAAAAAAATGTCAACATTATTCAAACTTTTTTTTTTTTTTTTACATTTTTCTGACATTTTTCAAACATTTTTTGACATTTGTCAGACTTTTATTTGGACATTTTTTAAACGTTTTTTTATTATTTTATTATTATTTTTTTACATTTTTCGGATTTTTTTTTTTTTTTTACATTTTACGGATATTTTTTTTAAAAATTGTTTCGACATTATTCAATTTTTCTTTTTAAATTTTTTCGGACATTTTTTTTCAAAAAAATCGACATTATTTTAAAAAAAATTTAACATTTTTCGGACATTTTTCAATTTTGTTTTCGACATCATTACAATTTTTTTTAATTTTTTTTACATTTTTCAATTTTTTTTTCCGACATTATTCAATTTTTTTTCCTTTTCTTTTCTTTTTTTTTCCGCACATTTTTCAATTTTTTTTACATTTTTTAATTTTAACAATTTTTTTTGACATTTTTACATTTTTAACCTTCAATTTTTTTAATGTTTTTCTTTTTTTAATTTTCTTTTTATTGTAATTTTTTGACATTTCACTTTTTTCCTTTTACTTAACTCCCATTTATGATATCACATGCAGTTTGGGGATGTCATAGTGAGTCAGCCATGACATGACATGTTGTTGCCTGTTGGGCTGTTTCCATGTTATTGAGCATTTGTTTATGTAATCAACTTGAGGGTTCTGGCATAGTATCTGACATTCTTTTTATTTTTTGCTTTTTTGGGCTTTTTTTGACTGTTATCTTTTAAAAAAAAATCCATTAGGTTTTTTTTTTTTGAATTTTTTATTTTTAAACTTTTTTTGACTTTTGGACTTTTTGCTTGAATTTTTTATAAAAAAAATTTCACTTATTCAAACTTTTTTTTTTTTTTTCTTTTTTTTTTTTTTTTACATTTTTCGGATTTTTTTTGATTTTTTACGTTTTTTTTAAATTTTTCATTTTTAATTTTTTTTTTTTTTTTTCTAATTACTTTTTTAAAAAATTTTTTGGCATTTTAATTTTTTTTTTTAATTTTTTCATTTTTTTAATTTTCAATTTTTTTTCGACATTATTAATTTTTTTTCTTTTTATTTTTTTTTCGCCATTTTTTTTTTTTTATTTTAATTTTTAATTTTTTTTTTGACATTTTGATTTTTATTCCAATTTTTTTAAGTTTTAATTTAATTTTATGTTTTATTCGTTCCTTCCTTTGAATCCATTTATTATCAATTTTGGGCAATCATATAATCAAACTACATGCTTTTTGCCTTTTCATTTCATTTATTTGAATTTTTTTTGTAATTGAGTTTCGATTTTTCATTTTTTTTTTTTAATTTTTTATTTTTGGGATTTTTTTTGTACATCAAAAAAAATCAATAATTTTTTTTTTTATCATTAAACTTTTTTGTTTGCGATTTTGATTAATTTTTTTTTTTTTATTTTATTTTTTTACATTTTTTTTTTTTTTTTTTTTTTTTGATTTTTTTTTTTTTTTTTTTTTTTTTTTTTTTTTTTTTTTTTTTTTTTTTTTTTTTTTTTTTTTTTATTTTTTTTTTATTTTTTTTTTTTTTTTTTTTTTTTTTTTTTTTTTTTTCAATTTTTATTTTTTATTTATTTTTTTTTTTTTCAAAAAAATCGACATTATTTTAAAAAAAAATTAACATTTTTCGGACATTTTTCAATTTTGTTTTCGACATCATTACAATTTTTTTTAATTTTTTTTACATTTTTCAAATTTTTTTTTCGACATTATTCAATTTTTTTTCATTTTATTTTCTTTTTTTTCGCACATTTTTCAATTTTTTATTGTAAATTTTTTGACATTGTCGAACTTTTTTTTGGGGACATTTTGGACACCTCTAACCTCCAGATATGTGAATGTAAATGGGTTCTATGTGAATGTAAATGGGTTCTATGGGATGTAAAAGGGTTCTATGGGTACCCACGAGTCTCCCCTTTACAGACATGCCCACTTTATGATAATCACATGCAGTTTGGGGCAAGTCATAGTGAAGTCAGCACACTGACACACTGACAGCTGTTGTTGCCTGTTGGGCTGCAGTTTGCCATGTTATGATCTGAGCATATTGTTTTATGCTAAATGCAGAACCTGGGAGGGTTTCTGGACAATATCTGTCATTGTTTTGTGCTGTTAATTGATTTCTAATAATATATATAAACATTTGTTTGCATAAAGCAGCATATTTGTCCACTCCCATGTTGATAAGAGGATTAAATACTTAACAAATCTCCCTTTAAGGTTCATTTAGAACAGATAAAAAAATGTGATTAATTTGATATTAACTATTTTAATCGATTGACAGCCCTAATCTCAAGCAAATCTAGCAAGAGCTCCAAACAACCGCTTCCATTCTGAAGAAAAGCTTAGAAGAGACCATAGACAGAGACAGATCCTGCTTCCTTTGACACTAGACCACAAGATGCTCCTTACCGTCATATAGCAACCACTACAAATGGAAAACGGTGGCTAGTGGTCGGCACTATCCCGAGCTTTAAGATGTCCCTTCAGAGACGTGTGGTCGCAGTCTAAAAGTGCCACATCCACATTTCTCAACAGTCAATGTTTGCGATCCATTCTGACCCAATCGTTGAGTTCACCTCCCGACGGAGATGTTGCATCCTGAAAGACTTCTGACATGAAACCTCTCTCTGGAGGGTTTAGAGTACTCAGACATGAGGACCCTTCCTGTTGTCTCTCTGCTCTGGTACCACATTCCTCATCTTCTCCCAACACTGCCACGCTGACAACACTCAACACAACTCTACCAGTATCCCCCCCCCCCTTCTCTCTCCTCCCATGAGCCCCAGCTTTAACACGATGTCTCACTACCGCCCTAAGTTCAACCTTGACAAGGCTGCAACGCTCTACTTCAAGTCATCTCCCCTCTGTGGAATTATATTGTTTCTGTTATGAATGTTTGGGTGCTACATAATGCAGCATGTACTGTGGGAAAACAGATTCTCAATGTTTATTTAAATGCCAATTGTACCCGCCAGGACTGCCAGCACTGTGTGTGTTTTGGCTGTGTGTACACTTGCGCTGATGTAACTGTTTAGAGTGTGTGTTGTTGTTTGTGTGAATATGTGGAGGAAGTGTGGAGAGTGTTTGGGCTGATTTTAGTTGCTTTCCTCTCTGCTGTAAGATTTTTCAATTAACAATTTTATAAATCAATATTCCTCTCTTGGCTCCTCACACTCTTCATCTGTTGCAAGATAGAAAAAATCATCTTCTCAAGACATAATTTAGCAATTTCTTAGTCTGTGCGAGGTTTAAAAAGAATTACCGGTAACCATCGGTAGCGTTTCCACTGGGAAAACAGCTCCAGTGTAACCAGAATTGACACGTTTGCCTTGTCAATCTGAGCCAGCTTCTTTTGTATTTAAACCTTCAGTCCCCTGCTGTTTGACTGAGCTGTAGTGAAACACGTGTTGACATAAGAAGTACAGCAAATGTTAAAGAGCTTCTTTGCTTTGTCTCTGTGCTGCAGCAGACTTCATCTACAAGGAGAAATCAATGTCCTTGTGTGTCACTTGAAACAATGTGTGTACAATTTTTACAAGGGCCTTAGGGGGATCCAAGATATTAAAAATTAAGGTATGCACACGACATTTCTAACATTCATTTCAGCAGCTTCGAGTTTAGTATTCTTGCTGCTATGAAGGTGATTAGAAATAAATTAAAAAAGGAATTGCTACGGTATTATATCTCACAAATTGCAACATAACTGACTGATGAAATTTAATTATAATCTTAAATGAAAGTTACTGTAGTTCTGACTCCAACACGTTTTACCACTAGTTACTAAAAAAACTACCAGCATTTAAATAGTCTACTAATGCATTCAAATTCTCAAGAAGTATAACAAAAACTAAAGGATTACATTCATGTGCATAAAATTAAGCATCCATTTATGTAAAATATATGCACACCCTGAAGTCACTCAGCACGATCATATCAGCTTAGCATCCTGCTGCCATCAACCCACTTTAATTACATTTCCATGCAAACACACATATAGATGAAGTCCCTCAAGCTTGCTGCACAGATAATATAACCACATGCATGCAGATCGTTGTATGAACACTGCTGATGATGATTTATAATGTTATTCTCACACTATCCATATCATGGCCTTGCACCTACATGAGGTGTGTGCTAATGTGAGTGATCAAATATTCCGCCTCAAGGCCGGCCTGCAGCCTTTGTGTTGCACAATGTTAGGTTCACAAGGTATGTGGACCAATACTGCACATAAAGTTTCTGTCAGATTTCACTGCTTGTTTCCCTTTTGGAAATTTCCGTTAAAACAAACATACGTGTGAATAGATGTTCAGAAGCTCAGATAGTTTAGACTGCTGAACCATTTCCAGTCGCATCATATTTGCCTGTGAGGACTGTTGTGTGATCAGTTTGTCAACCCTCCGCTGCAGTGTCAGAGCAGTAAACATGAAAATTGATGGCCCAGGACCAGATCTCGCCACATCACTTCCCTGCCGAGTCCCTCCGACTGTGTCAAAATTGATTCTCGCTGACGAAAGCCCATTTAAAACTATTTCATCGAGCAATATGGTGGCTAATTTGTGTGGCGCGCATTTATAATATATGCAAAGGAAAACATTTAGTCAGAGCAGGATCCTTCAAAACATCTGTCGTTTATGTATGTGCAGTGTTTCCTCTTTCACCATCGCCTTGGGGGGGGGCGGCCTGGCCCCCCTGAGAGAAAGAAACTAAATATTTTATTTACCTAATTTATGTGCATTTGTTTCATTTCAGCTCAGTCTTTACTGCGTTTAGCTGTCATTTACCATGTGCACCATGTGTGTGGACCGGCTGACTCATCAGTCCGCTAACATGTTGCTCTGCTACCAACATTAGCTGTGATGTTTCAATGATGTTTAAGCTGCAAAAATATGCACGCAGGCTGAAATTCAACCGTGTTGTTGTGCTGTTGGGAGATGCAGTGACTTAAAACGGAATCAGAAATACTTTAATGATCGCGGGGGGGAAATTAGGATTAAAGCAAGTAAGGGTAGAAGAGCTGTGAGTAAGGAGAAGTCTGCTAGGCTAATTTATGCAGTGTAAAATGTCATAGACTTGAGGTAATAGTGGGGAATAGCTCTCTGTTCTATACTGTGTGTGTGTTCATGTTTTTAAGCATGTTCAGTTGTTACTGTATGTTTATAAAAGCCTGATTATGCAAGAAAAACACACTACGGCTCATAACTGTGCACACAATCATGTGTTCCACGTGGTTGGTAGAAAGCGCATGAAGAATCATGAATTCTACTCTACACAGTGTATCTGCTCATATCTGGCTCCAAAGTGTTGAATTATTGAGACGGGTCAGAGAGCCATCCGATCAATCCTGAATTAGAAATCAAAGTCTAGGGAGGAACCTCCTATCATCACCCATTCTGTTTTAAGGTCAGGTTCAATGGCAGCCCATACAGTACCGACTGTATGTGTGCTCGGCTCTACGTGCTCATACTCACACAGGACAATAGAGGACAAATTCTAAAACGGTATTGATGTGTGCGCAGAAATGGCCTGACATTCAGTAAATTGAAAGTTCAGAGGGGAGTTTTTTAACAAAGCTGCCAAGGAAGTGACTTCCATTCTTATAATGAGTGTATTACTCTGATGGAGCCTTTTTAACTGATGGACTGAGGCACAATATGGATCTCTGGCTTGCTTCTGTAGCAGAATAATAGGTTTTAAAGAGAACATGAAATAGCGTAGATCTAACAGTGTCCCAGCATAAGTTTATAGCATTATCTCGGTGAAAATGTAAGATAAAAAAGTATGCAGAAAATGAATACTTTCAGACAGATTCATGGTGGGTTTGACACAAATTCATAATCCATATGTGACTGAATAGCATATTCATTTTATGTTTACATCCTTATCTCCTCCCTTGCTGCCTATTAATCATTATTTCACTGCAAAAAGGAACTGAGAGTATAAAAATGATCTCTTCTCAAAGTCCATCTCATTGAGTGAAGTTTCTCAACAGTGTATTTCCTTCCTTCTGTCTGCTGCCTCTTCACCTTCAGCTGCAGCTCTAACAAAGCCTTACAGTTCTGGTCCTTTTCTCCCTGAACTCAATACCCTTTGGGCTTATTGAATACATATCATCACGGTAGTCCTGTAGAGCAGAAAGCTATGTTTACATATCCTTCCATTGCCCAACATTTCTATGCAGAAGGCCAATTACACTAAGCAGACGGGAGGAAATGGACTGGCGAGTTGCTCATTCACACAGAACAAAAGGTAAATATGAGGTTTAAAGGATGATTTATAATGAACAATGTCTGTCACCACACAGTGGGCAAATCTCAAGACGGGCGAACACCATGTAAGGTGGCCCGCACGTGAAAAGCTTTGTGGCCAGACATGAATACAGGCTGCTAACATTGAGGCATTTCGAGGCTGTTTGGGGGGAAAATGGCTACATAAATGAATTTACATTCATGCAATCCATCACCACGATCAACATCATCATCTGTGGTAAGAACAACCCTGTTTGCCGAAGTGAAACTGCATTCACTCAGCCTTAGACGTAGATGACATTGACAAATGGGTCTGCAGATTGGAAAATGAGACAAAAAGGAAAAACATTAAATAAAACCCATTATCGTTGTCTTTTTTGAGGGGGTGGAAATGAGGAGAAAAGGGCGGGGCTGTCACTAGAAGATGTAGAGAGACGGACGCCACAATCCAATACAAGGACGGAGCTGCGCCGCAATCTGACAACTTCAGGAAACCATTTCATCTTTCCAGACATCCCATCGGCAGTCATGCCGGGAAACCCATGGGGAGGGCCCGGCTGCTTCTGCCCCATTTCGGGTCATATCAAAAGCTATGCTTCAACTTCAGAGTAGTCATTTGGAAAATGGAACAATATGCAAGAAAAGTGAAGAATTCTACTTCAGTCTGTTGGACAATTTCTAACAAATGACTGTGCTGGTTTCAGACGCATGCATTCTGCAGAGCTCCGTACATACCGGTGTTCATTTAATTCATGACCTTGTGTTACAGGACACAGATGAGAAGAACCACAACAACTCCTGATGCGCTCCGCTGCAGTGTATAAGTAAGCACAGAGTGTTTGTGTAAATCAGCACTTTGAGTCGTTATTGTGCTAATTTCTCACACCTGCCCCTGGGAAGCTGCACAGCTGTTGCTCCAATTGCAGCGGTTTATCTCCATAAATGATTGCTGATAAATTCTCCTGAGACTGATGCCGAGAGCCTCTGAGATCTAAATGCGAGACTTTAAGAGCCAGGCTGATGTGGGGGGGGTGATATTTGTTCATATTGCGCTCATTAGTGATGGAAGACAAAGTTTGATGGCAGGTCCTGCTTTTGGGAGACTTTCTGAATAAATATGTTTTGACATTTAGATGTGGCATTTACTGTACCTAGTTTTGGACTGGGTATCTCAAATCAAACATCCGATACTAACCCAAGGGTACGCCGATAAGTTCCTGAAATAATAGAAGCGGTCGAGCATGTTTAAGACCCAGAATGTGTACGTGGACGGTGTGGATTACAGAACTGATCCAAACAACAAATACGTGTTGGGGTTTGTTCTAAACCTCGAAGATGCACAATACAAACTGAATCTTTCGACTGTCGCAGTAAAACATTTCCATGAGTGGAAAGTTACACATTTTCAATGTCCTGATACTGTATCCCCCCCCCCCATCTGGAACTGTAGTCCAAGCAGGTTAAAACAGGCTTTAAAGGATTAGGCTGGTGTTATCTTTAATCTTTTCATTATCGTCAACAAAACACCAAAACCAGCAAAGAATTTATCCTACTAACAAGTATTGTCTGTGAAACCCTCATATAGCTTATGCCTATCTGCTATAGAAGTCCATTATCCTCTAAAAACTATTAAAACCACACAAAAGAGCCGCAGCGTTGCACTGGGAGACATATTCCTTCATTACAGCAGACACGGCCGGCGTAGTTTATTCAGCTCGTTGTTGTATTTTCTCCAGAGTACTCCAGTTTATGACATTGCAGGTCCACAAAATCTGACCCTCTCTTCATTAGTGTTGTCAGCTGTGTGAAAATGATCCCAATCTGACCCGCACAATGTACATTTCTAACGATAATTTCTGCTGCTAATGATAAATGGCAAAGCAAACTAACAAAGCGGCGTAAACACAAACACCAGTGTCTCTGAGCATTTGCTTTGCAGCGATCAAAAATGCAGCTGATGTTATTAGTCTATGGTGTTGTTTCAGAATAAACTACACCGGCTGCGTTTATTGTAATGAGGGAATATGTCACCCGATGCAATAATACGGCTCTTTTATGCGTTTTTAATAGGTTTTGGAAGACAATGGCACAGAAGCGTGAGCTTTGGCCACACAAACTATTCCCGTTGAGTAAGATAAATGCATTGTGGGATTTGGTCTTTTCATGGGATTTTTGTGATAATAATAAAAAGATAAAAATCAAACTAGCCCTCCTAAGAAGTGTCTGAAAACGGCACTAAAGCCATGGTGGATAAACATAAGCCAAAACACATCAATAGACATCGTATTCTTTCCACCCATCTGGTACACTTCAGAAGAGTACAGAAGACACAGATTAATGCCCAGGAGTCCTCTAATGTCAAATCAATTTTAATTTAGAAGTAGCTTTAACTCATGTCTGTGAAAGCAGCCTGCAGGTTTAAAGAGATACCACGACATGGTTTTAAAGCTTGTAAGACACTTTTAGGAAGACATTATTCTTCAATAGCTATGTGTGCACGGTACTATGGTAACCATGTGCAAATGAATCAAATTAAGGTGACACTTTGCTTAGTGTTGGATGGTTTCGGGTGATGTAATTTCTATCAATAACCTCTTTTCCTGGATTTGATTGTGGAGTGATTTTGCACAGAGGCTGATGATGAGACACACTGAGGTCTGGTGATGAACCGTATCATGACAGTATATTTTCCATGTTGGATCTTGCTCATGTGCTTACAAAACACCATGATGCAGGCTGTGTCGTAAAAATAGAAGAAGCTGTAATGTATGGCCATGAAATACGAACGAGAAATTGGACTCTGAAGTCCAAAGATTGAAAAGCTTCCTACCATTACGACCTTACACGGGCTTCTCCAAGTGCAATATAAGATCATTCATTTGCATGTTCTGTAAACAGGAGCCTTGAAACTCAGAAATAAACAAAACAAAGAGAACTTGAGAGAGAAACTAAATCACTCAAGAGTATCTACAGCAGTTAAAGCTGTTGGATCACCTACGTGTTCCCTACAATGTCAGTATTAGATTAGAAAATTTACAGTAACATTGAAGGTCGCGCTATTTAATAGAGGACAGATAAACCCACACAATGCCCCACAAGCCAATGCAGAAACATCCTGTAAATGTTGGGTTTCTTGAGAAAAACCTGTTGTAAATAGTTGATCCAGATGGCAAATATACCTGCATTCACTCTTAACGTTTTTTACAGCGAAGGTATCTGGCCTAAGGCCTTCATGGTAAATGGCTGCATGAGCTAATGTCTGACCTGCTTGAGAGGTTGAGCAGCTCGTGCTTGTCGGCGACCGTGGACTTGTCCTCCAGATCCCACATCAGCGCGGTGATGAGGTGGGAGTTTTTGATGAGAATGGGCACCTCCTCGAACATATGCTCGAAGCCAATGTTAGCCTTCTTCAAGCTGGAGGGTGAAGGACAGGACAGAAGATGCAGAGACAGGAGAAGAGAGGTTAACTTACAATTTGTCAACAGATTTTTCATCATTACTTGTTTACACTCAATGCTTTTACCAACTTGTGCAGACTACATACACTTAATTCAACACATGATGAACCCAACAAAGTCAAAAAGTCAGGGATATCTACGATACACATTATGTGCAATTAAAGCTGCAGTAGGCAGAACGTTTTTGGCATCATTGGACAAAAATCCCATAATAACCTTTCAGCATATTGTAATTCAAGTGTTCTGAGAGAAAACTAGACTTCTGCTCCTCCTCATGTCTCTGTTTTCAGACTTTAGAAAATCTAGACCGTGACGGGAGTCTTTGACCAATCACAGGTCATTTCAGAGAGAGCGAGCGTTCCTATTGGCTGTGCTCCGGCTGGTGGGCGGTGCTTGGTATTTCCTCAACTGATCTCAACATGGCTGCCGGGTCACAAACTTTCTCATTTTACAGCTAAACAGTAACTACAAGATGATTCTGAGAATATCTGAGGAGAGAAATAGTCATTACAGTAACAGAATATTGATTCATATCTGATCAGCGCCGATTAGTTTGACCGGAGTTTGTGAGTGATTGACAGCTGCTCAGAGACGGCAGACTCCAGATCAGCTCTGACTGGTTGTTTTCCTCCGGTAAGTGAAATCTTGCAGATGCCGTTAGGAGCACACAGAGGAACATGATCTTTTTCAGATTACCTGTCTCATGCACTACTGACAGGATATAGTGGCCGTTTTATAAAAAGAAGACAGCTTTAACTAGTATTACTTCTTTTTCTGTCTGAGACAGCAGGTGATTTTAAAACAGGACAACTTCCCTGTTTATGCACAAAAACTACACACAGGACACATAAGAGTGAGTGTGAATCAGTGGTGGAAATTAGCCTGTAGCAAACAAAACCCATGCCAAGAAAAGCTCAGGTCTTCACTGACACAGTCATTTCGAACTCATTTTAAGGGAACGG
This sequence comes from Sebastolobus alascanus, assembly GCA_916701645.2. NCBI lineage: Eukaryota > Metazoa > Chordata > Actinopteri > Perciformes > Sebastidae > Sebastolobus > Sebastolobus alascanus. Next base: position 1,249,892 of record CAKAOJ020000340.1, on the reverse strand, counting down.
AGAGATGATGGGGTTAACAGTTGTTCTACCTCTGCTTCTAATGCAACTCCATGCATTTAACATCTGCTCTGTTGAGGCCAGAGATCTTCTCGGGTCAGATTTTGACATAACGCCCCATTTTATTTGTTGTTCACATACACTGTGCTTACAAGAAAGGTTGCCAATGCAGCATTGTACTGTCACCACTTGGCTTGTACTTCTCAGTAAATTGTACCTTAGCCAAACAAAAGCAAAATGAATAGTAATGTTATGCATGTTTCATTTTGATATGTGAAAATGGTGTGATACAATAGGATGTCCGTATTGCACACCTCGAGCAATGTGAGACTCGGTAGTCTAAATGACATTTTTATGGGCTCTGCTGATAAGTGTGCAAAGCAACAACCGATTTTTAACCACCTCTTCTTGTTCCTCAGGAGCTAAAAGCTGCATCTCTCTCTCTCTCTCTCTCTCTCTCTCTCTCTCTCTCTGACATGGGCCTGTTAACACAAAATGGAACTTCAAACTTTGCTTAATGTCTCACATAAATCCAATAGCATTGACTGACTGCCTTGGTTCAGCCTGTCACTTGTGCACAGTGCATGAGCTACAAGCCTAATGTCTGTATATGTCTAATGGTGGCTTGTTAGAGGTGTCTTGCTTGTTATGGGATCAATACGCTCGCTGCATTAATCCACTATGTGCACTGTACCAGAAACAGAGACGTTTATGGTAGGATTGCCCGTGTGATAAATATAGGCGTGGAGCATCATCCGATTCTGATGAGGAAATATTTTTTAAATTTTTATATTCCAAGTAGAGCATCACCTCAGGCAAATTTTAAGAGGAGACTCTGAGGCAGCGGAAATGGACAACGCTGCCTCAGGCTCTGAGTGGGAGAACAAACATGAGTATGGATAGCAGCAGTCTATAATGGAAATCTATAACGACATACTGTAAATACTGTTTGTTATACATATCGGCACAATTATCCATCTGCAGTGCTTTCAAAATATTTCCTGCAAATTATGACCTTTTCAAATGCCTGCAGAGCGATTTAAAAAGGCGTCTATGAGGAGATAGAAGGATAGCACATTCTGGGCAGGACAAAATGCTCAACTCTACTGGACTTAATGCCATGCTCTTTCCAAGTTGGGCCCCATTGGACAAAGCCAAAGGTCGACTCCACAGGCCGACTAATTTCATACTTCATATTGTGTGCTGAAGTGGAGGCTATTGACCACTGCCTCCATCGCCCAGCGGACTTGGAGGGCAGTTCAAAGCGATGGGTCTATTCAGCGCTCATCTATCTCCGGCCTTTCATTTCAAAAAAAGGTGCACAATATATGCAAGCTTATGTAACATCAAATACAGCAACATAAAAGACACTGCTCTTTACGCACATTTAGTGTGGGGGGAAAAAATGAAACGCTTTTGAAGTTTTGCATCTTTGGAGAATAAAAAAAAAAAGAAACATTATTGATATTCAGATTTGCAGTCTCTTCTGAAAATAATAGGACGGAGACAAGATTGTTGTTATGTGGTGATATTGTCCTTTCCTGCACTGAGCTGCCCTCTCTCAATCATGGGCTTATTGGGAACACTGATAGCTACAGATTGGAGCCGTAATAAATCATAGGAACTAATGAAAAGCTGCAGAAATGAGAAGGATCCTGACTCTGGGCCAAACACACTGGGTCAATAACAGAGCTGCTGGCAATAGAGACACACAGGTGGAGAAATACAGAGGAAATGGGAGAGGAAATGAAACGGTGCGGTTAAATTGTCCCTTCTCCCTGCGAATACACTCGCTTTTAGTGAATTTAAAAATGTATATCTGGAGGTCCTGAACGGACAGCGATTTGAAACCTCTGGGACTTCTTCATGGAGCGCTTTATTTGCATTTTGTCAGTGCATGTGTGTGTCCCTTCATGTGTGAGTTTGTGCACTTGGACCACCCTAAACTGCCTGGAAAATAGTCCCCTCATTACATTCACTTTTAGCTGCAATTTAAAAGCAATTAAGATAAGCCTTGGGGTCAGAAAACAGCGTAAACATGGTACATTTGTTTGACGGGCGAGGGCGAACTGATAAATCATCATCATCAGCATCAATCTGCAACTGCTACTAAATGCCTCCCCTGTGGATGCACAAGCATATATTTGCATCCACTGAATAAGCAGAATCAAAAGCATGAAAAGGAAAAACATTTCTGTTTTCCTGTAACCAATGTGGGTCCATGTGTTGATGCACAGATGAAAATCTATTTTTGAACATCTGAAGTTCTGTGTGCATGTGATCATGAAATTCATCCATGTGGTGTTTTTATTTTTGGGTGTTCCGCTACGAGCTACTCACCCCTCAGGTGTGAAGTCTTTCTCTTTGCAGATCTCCATGAGTTTGGGGGTAAGCCTGTAGGCCTTGAGGGACAGCGAGCCTTGTGCCGTCTTTATCGGGTCTAGAAATCACAAGAGAGAGAGAAAAAACATTCCTCTTTAAAACATACTCTCTGAATTCAGCAAACAACAATCCAATCTGATTTCCTCTTTAGGTTAAACTTTCTAAGAAATGTAAGGCTTCTGTCTGGTTGATCGATGCCACGCTATCAGTACCATGTAAAACCTTCCAGTCATCTGCTGACATACATTCTATATTTCTACACATATCTGAAGGTCTGGAGTGAGAGTTGCTCCATATATCATATATAAAGTCTCTAATGTAGGTTGTCCTCACTAAATATGAAAGCAGTGCCCAGCAGTTAAGAGAATTCAGACAGCACTAGACTCAGACGGTTTTAATTTTTACACATCTCAAACGTGTCAAGTTACTATTTACAAACATAGAAGGAGGGTAACTAATCTGAAAATCACAAGTGTCCTCAGAGAAAACAAGTCAAAACAAAAAGTCCTGTTAAAAAAGGTGTTAGCTGGAGAGGAGCTCCCATAAAAACAATCAGTGGAGATACAGTTCCTCCCAATCAGATCTCTCACTTGATTGATTTTGTAACTTAACAGGAATTTACCCATTTTAGGGAAAACACTCATGTCTGGACAGGCGTACAAATGTGAGCAGCAAGGAGGGGAGCGGAGGTGTTAGTGGCAATTCAACAAAGTGAAGAGTCGAGCTGAAGTCACATTTAAAAAGACAGAAAATGGGATAGTGGCTCGGGCTGGACGGGCTGACAGCCACCAAACTACCACAAATGCTCGTGTGACTTATTCCCGTCCCAGCAGCCAACTGAGACGAGCCATTTGGGTACAGCAGAGCCGAAGATACAGCCAATCTCAATTTATGCTGGCCAATCTCCCCGGAGACTGGTTGGGGGACAGCCACACTCGATGAAGAAAACTCTCTCCCATCCACAGGATGCTTGGTAACTAAATCTAAATCCAGCTCCTATTAGCCTCTTGAATTGGTGGAACTTTACCTTTCCAGAAAAGGAAAGGCTCGTCTCTACCATGTGTGCATACATTATACAGTATATACACTAGTGCTGTCCCAAATACCATTTTCTTAGGCTTCGAAGCGTCGATGAGAAATATTTGAAGGTATTCGAAGCTCCGCGGAGCAGCGTGGCAGGCTGACATGTTCTTCTGTCCATCTGTCTCCCCCGTTTCAGTGCACACACACACCTCTACACACAACAAACAGCAATATCCGTCTGAGAATATCTCATAATAATTAATAATGTTGTGGGATTATTTCTTATTTCATGGGCTATTTGGGATTCAGACATTATTATTAAATACTTATATATATATATATATATATATATATATATATATATATATATATATGTTTGTGAAGGTTCTCAGTCATCCAGGTCATGGTATCCGAGTTAAAGGTCCCATATTGTAAAAAAGTGAGATTTCCATGTCTTTTATATTATAAAGCAGGTTTAAGTTATACATAAATACTGTGAAAGTATCAAAAAACTCAATCCACAGAAAAATACACACAGCCTGTATTCAGAAACGGAGCTTTTGAAACAAGCCGTCCGAATTTCTGTCCATTTGTGATGTCACAAATCTACAATATTTAGACCATTTCAAAGTTTTAAACGGAAACATTCTAAATGGGTCCCAGTTTATTTCCTGATGCAGTGTACGTGAATGACATCAGCTGACAGGATGTAAACATGGATCCAAGCTGTTGCCTAGCAACGCAATTATGTTGCCATTCCATTGAAATGCGCTAAAACGGAGCGTTTCAGACAGAGCGTGAATACAGGTATATTCAGACAGACAGTATGAGAAAATTAATGTGTTTTTTGAACAATAAAGCATGTAAACATGTTCTTGTAGAAACCCAAAATACAAACATGAACCTGAAAATGAGCACGATATGTGACCTTTAAGGGTTAAATCAGCAGCAGCTGGACTTGGTTTAGATTCTTGAAGACGTTTCACTTCTCATCCAAGAAGCTTCTTCAGTTCTGGCTGAATGGTAGGGGAACCCAGGACTTTAACCTCTGTGGGGTCGTTAGCAGGATAATAGAAAGCACTCAGTACATCGGTGCTCCTACAGTAGGTGTGACCTCTGTAGTTACGGGTCGTGAATGACTGCCACATGGGTCGCTGAAGAAGCTTCTTGGATGAGAAGTGAAACGTCTTGAAGAATCTAAACCAAGTCCAGCTGCTGCTGATTTAACCCTTACTCGGATACTTATATATCATTTAAAAAAAAAAAATCAGAAAACGAAGCATTCGAATAGTGATTTGGAGGTTGAATACAACGGATCAGCGCTGATATACACGTTTTCTGTTGTTCAATATGCAGTAAGCTGCTCTGGAGAACAGGGGGGGGGGGTTGTTAACGTTGTGTCTTCAAAATCAAGTGAATGACAAAACTGAAGTGAAATTTAAGCCGAATAGATCATTTGCTGATACAGAGTACTTAAATTGGCAAGGATCTATTGGGGACCAGATTTGTTGGGTTTCAAAATTAAATTAAATTTATACATTTATGAATCAATAAATATATATGTCCCTGACTAGAAAGCTCTGGGCGTGCAAAGAGCTATTGTAGGTTATCTCTCTGCCTCTCCACCTCAACCTCTTCAACTGTTCACCTCAAGCAAGAAAACCCATCATCATGGCGAACGTGTTTAACCAGTTGGTTTAACAACCCGCTCTAATTGGCTGTCATCGGACAGAAGCTATTAACTCGCCCGTCGGCCACCCGATTGATTGATCCATCGGCATAAAATGACTGGTGAGCCACTGACGAGGAGAAGAAAAAAGAAATCAATTTTCTTTCCCTTTGACTTTAAACAGAGATAATGTCAATTCCTTTGAGGTGCTTTGATCCATTAAGCGCTGCATTATTGACTGACATTAACAGGAGCTCTCGTTTAGAATGAGAAAGGAGCGACCGCCTGCCTTCCTGAGTGGCCAGCACGACTAGATCAGAGCGGTTCATATGTCAGCTGGTTAAAATTAATCTTTGCCTGTCATGGATTTGTAGAATCTGAGAACATGACAACCCTGAAGTGATTTCGGAGAGAAAGAACAGCGCCTCGGGGAGTTCCTTTACGCTCACCGGCACTGAAACATTGATGAAATTCAAAGCTGTTTTCATCATTTTTTAAAATGACAATTCCGGTCGCTGCCTCACTCTTGACTTGAATTGAGTGGATAAACACGGAGCTGTTTAGATGAAACACTGGGATGTCAGGTCAGTGACTTTGGAAGACTTTTTGTGTGTCGCCCCTGCTGTAATTATTTTTTGGCTCATAAACCTAAAGGAGGTAAACTCAGCACATTATGAAGTGTGTAATACGGGCAGGAAATACCATCTTGATGGGATCTGGCATTTTGACAACGTCTATATTTGATTATGTCTGTAAAAGTCTGCAAAGTCACATTTCAGCACCATGAATACACATAAAGACGAGTTGTACTCTCATAGAAAACCAGCCAGAAATTAAATACATTTATAATTTACTTAAATGTGCACCTATCCATGTAAAGTACTAATATAGTGGCTCTGAAGTCAATGAGCACTTGGACTGCTTACGTAGTAATGAATCATCAATATTTAGACACTGAGGAGTTAAATGCACACTGTTTTATAGTGACAGATTTTAATTTGCCGTCATGTAGGTTTTAATATCGCCGTCATTTGAAAGAAAGCTTACACCATCTGGGATGGCATTTGTGGTGCAGCAATTATGGGCAGCTCGTAAAGGTCTTTCCTGTGAAGCAGGTGCAGGCACATGATGTCCGTACTCGTCATGTTAGTGGTTACCAGCTACCTTATTACTGTCTATTATCACTGCCTCCCTCTGCTGTTGGCCTTTCAGAGGCTGCAGACAGACATGTGTTACCTCCATGAGACTTGAAACTTAACTTAACGTGCATGTAACTTCCTCTGCACCGCTCATGCACTCTGCTACCTCGATGTTTGATGTTGTTGTTGAATTAGTTTTTTCTCCGAATTTTAGAATTTGAGTTTTACCTTCTCATTATATGTTCAGTCTAATTTATTAATAGTTTGGCATATTTTGAAGCTCCTTTCATTTAGGTGTTTTGGTGTCAGACAGGGGTAAGTTTCTCTTTATTTACAGTTTTATTCTCAGTTTTTTTAGGTTACTTAACAGTTCAATTTAGTTGTTTTTTTATTAAATTTGTTTGTTTTAGTTTATCAATGTAATCTTATGTTATTTATAGACTATTGGTTGATGCCTTGACTTTGTCTTTTGTTTCATTTCAGTAATTTAAATTTCTTCAATATTTTGTTTTCAGATAATTGTTTATGTTTTGATTTTCAAGACACTTGGAACTTAAATATGATTTCGATATAGATGCTGTTTTTATGCTCATTTGTAAATATGGTTAACGGTGCTAATAAATTGTAAACGTGTCATATTTTGATAATAAAAGATAAAAAAAAACCTTGATGTTTGTACGAAATGACATCTGAATGTTACAGATTTGTATAAAAAGAAAATATTTATAATTAAAGACACTTGCAAGATTTATCTTGAAACGCAACCATTGTTTTTTAAATATCTGTGCTAACCTAAACAAATGTTTCTCTGCATCTGTCGCACTGATTTATTGATGAGATTCACTGAATGTCAACCGCAGTAAAATATTAAGACTTCTCAGTGGCCATCTGATTCTGAGATACCTATTGATCAAAGTAATAATCTACAAGATTTTCATTTAAATAAATGTCTGTTGAGTCACCATCTATCGCATAACGAGGTAATAACCTGTGGTTTATGAACCATAAACCACAGTAATCTGCTCCCTCGTAGCAGTCACATTTTAATGCCTGATGAGTAAAACTAATTCTGATCTAGTATACTGAATCTGAGCAAGCTTTTGTGATTGTAGAGTGTATTTTTCCCATTGTTCATGAAGATTCAGCATTATTTTGTGGAGCTATTGTGCAGATCTTAACTGGTGCTGTCCTACTCTCCTGGAACAACTTTCCACCAGCATGAACCTCCATCATTAGCGGCCGTCTGTGAATGGCTGAATGTTTGTGTGACAGCTGAACATTACAGCAGTGACTCTGCTCTGTGCTTTCTTGTTCTTTTACAACTTAGTCAATAAAACATTCCCTGGTAGTGATTAGATTGGATAAGAATTAGATTAGCCGAACTGACCATTACCTGTACTGACCGGTGGTTGAACCCATCTTGCCTATTCAAACACACTTAATGAGCGCGAGTTCAAATTGTAAGTGACCTACCTTGATTGGATATGACTTGGAGCTATCAACTCTTCAGTGTGTTTTGGCAGCTAAAGTGGACGATGAAAGGAACAACCACAACGCTAAATTGGTTGGAACACTCACATATATTAAAGATTTTCTCAGGACATCTATGCACTGGATGATTGGAATAAGGAGGTACTGAGAATACTCCCTCTGGAAAAGCTGACCTACACCCTTCATGGCAACGTTGAGGGATTTATGGATAGATATGGATAGATATGGTAACCAGTCTTGGACACATCGGACCCCTCGGGACTGAACTTCGTTCTACCTAATTAACAACATTGGAACGGACTACAGCACACCCTAGTCATTTGAATGTAATTATGTCAGCCTGTTGGTGTTTTTTGTTTTGCTTTGTGTTTGTAAAGTCGTGAGTTTTGTACATTCAGAACTGAACGTAAATGCAATTGTTGCCAGAACTTCAGTAAAAAAAATAAGACCTACAACATTCAAATCAACCGTTAGGCCATATAAAAGTCTCATTTGAACATGAGAAGCTGGATAATATTACATGGAAAATGCATTTTAATTTGTCAAAAGCTAAAACATGTGGCTGGTGAGAGCTCTGTGCTATAAGGAATAATATTTTTCTAATGTAAACATAATTGCAAAAACTGCAACTCAGATTTTATAGCAGCATTTTATGTTGTTACAAACAGAGAATGAACTGTGACATTCGCTCTTTTGATATAAAAACACAATATTAACTGTAGGTGACCACTAACCTAAAGGTGAGGGTGAAATCTTTTTCGCCATTAAAACCAACTACTTCAGTAATTTAAGAACATAAACTTGGTATTACTTTGTTATCTTCATAGCGTGGCTGAGTGTAACATTGACATTAGGCATTATTTTTTACTTTCCTTTTACTTTCAATTATTTGCAACGTATTTAATCATGACTTCAACCAAGTTCTGTGTTTTAATGCTTGGCCATGGCCAAACCAAAGACTTGTAAACCACATGATGTGTGAAAGGCCCTTCTTAAGGACATTTTGGATATACAGTTTTTAACTGATTTGAGTGTGATATCGTGGATAATGGTGAGTTCCCCAGTCTTCTGTGTGGGTCTACTTACCATAGATTAGTACTACCGACTCTTCGATGGCGTGCTGGTAGCTGAACTGGGAGTCGAGCAGCGCTCTGCTGACAAAGGAGCCATAGTAGGTGGACTGATACCAGCCCACATGCAGATGGTCAATGTTGACGTGACGCAGAGAACGCATCATCTCCATCTGGTACTGGACTGGAGGCAGAGAGAGAGAGAGAGAAAAAACATTTAATTCAGAATTAACTTCATTGAAATCAGCTTGGGGATTTTTCTTGGATCTTTGAATATCTGGTCTCCATCTGTAACTGGACATGGTGTACGAACAGAAGGAGGGAGAAGATGTGAGAAACATGAGAAATACAGCGAGAGAAAAAAAATGAGCAGCAAGGATGTGAAAGAGAAAGGCACCGAAACAGAGAAAAACAAAAGCTCCATCTTCTGTTATCAAGTGGTTGTGGTGGAGATTTCTAAAACAAACATCAACCGGGACCAGCAGTCACCCGTTCATTCCTCATGTCAGTAAATATATCCTGGCAGAGGAGAAAAAAAAAAGGGATAGATAGATACACCGACAGGCTTCAGCTACTGGAGAGAAGGCTAGATACATTACAAGGAGAGTCATTTCATTACACCAGACACATCCTAAGGACGCGCAGCCAGAAATACAAACAACCTGCCTCACCGGCTGTAAGTAACAACCAAAGCAAGCGAGCAAAGCAGCGTCTCTATGCAGGCTCGCTGGAGGAGGTTGATAAATCAGGGTGTTATTGGGCAGCTGTGGCCCCCTAGACCCCGGCCTGTAGAGCACATCCTTCTCCTGCTGGGGCCGTTAACAAGAACAAACTGGAGAGGAGGGAAAGCAGACGAAAAGAAAAAGAGCAAAGAAGATGGAGAGGTGGAGGATAGTGGAAAGAGAGGAGTAAGTTAAAGTTAGGGTGGAGAACAGAGAGACTCCTGATGATGATGTTATGTAAAGCAGGGAGTGAGTTCAGTCCAAATATATTAACATTTCAGTTGGTCACTTCGAGGTGATTTGACCTCTCAGAGTACAGCACTCCCAAACAGAGCCGTCACGCATGCAGTACTTCCGGGTTTATTTGCATTAACTTATCCAGTCGAAAACCAAACACACTTCTCTTCTCGCTCACTGTCGTTTGTTCCACTGCCTCTGCTGTACTCCACTCAGAAAACAAATGACGACTCTCTGCCCACAATTACACATTCAACTCCTGCAGGAGTGCGGCGTGAGGAGAAGATCAGCGCCGCTGAGCTGCCTCTTCCTCCTGACAATAAAACACTCAACATCTGGATTGGAAAACTGGATGAGGACAGACAGGCAAGGGATGCCTATTCACAGCCCGTCCTGCAGGGAGGGACTGCATGCACCAATCTATCTTATCTAGCCTTTTTATTTAGTGATTGACATGGTCAGCGGGACAAAAGCAAGCGGAGTAGATGGACGGGATAATACAGGGGGGAGGAGACGGGGAGGAAGGAGAGGAATTGAGGAAGGATGGAGTATATGAGGAGGAAGAGGGAGATTGCAGACCGTGTCGTAACTCTGTGACAAACCACAGGGGGAGGAGGTGTCGGGTCGTGTCTGGCGCTGTCTGTGTGTGTCTGTGTGTGTGTGTGTGTGTGTGTGTGTGTGTGTGTGTGTGTGTGTGTGTGTGTGTGTCCATATCTGACATTTCTTCTCTATTTCTCCTATATTTTATTATCCAGCACTATATCACTTTCTGCACTACATTCACTTTTTCTCTAAATAGTCCTGTATCTCAGTTGTTTTTACCTTGCACTATATTCATTTTTAACAGTTCTTCTGCACATTGCATATTTTGTTTTATTTTGTTTTATACTCTGTATTACTTACATGTGTCTTGTTACTACTTGTGTCGTTTTTACTAACATGTGTACTACTCACCTGTGACGTTTTTACTAATATGTTTGCACTATGGAACTGTGATGCTGGAAACTTGAATTTCCCTCGGGATCAATAAAGTTACTATCTATCTATCTATCTATCTATCTGTCTGTGTGTGTGTGTGTGACTGTGTGTGTGTGTGTACGTGTGTGTGTGTGTGTGTGTGTGTGTTGCTTAGCTGTGATTCTTAAGCGTAGCAGCAAACCCACTAGAGAAATGTGTGTACGGTATATTTCATAGAGAATAATTAGCTGGTGTGGGGTAGCAGGTGTAAGGATATTTAAGTGGCTTCTTTGTAATTCTGAGTCTAGAGTGACAAATGAGAATTAAAACATGGAGCGGGTGAGGAGAGGTAAAAGAGAGAGGATGAGGAAGGGAGCGAGTGTTTGTGACGGGCTGAGTTAGTCTGCTGGAGAGTGTCTCTGCCCCGGGGCAGGCTAGCAGCAGACTCCAACACACACAGAGCTCAATGGAGAGGGAAGGCAGTCTGCCACCTAACTACTGTATCCGTCTCTGCACTTTTTTGCCAATCAGTATGGGTACTTACATCTCAAGCGGCACTGATGCGTATACATGGCCCAACACCCTATCATTAGCAGGGAAATTGTGCACAAAGTGATCTGTCTCTGAAGTGAAAGCTGAAGGCTGGAGGATTGACAACAGGGGCAGGAAAACCAATCAGCTATCTCTCATGTCTTATTCAACCGCTATCTCTCTTCCCACTTCTTTATAACCTGAATGTGCGTACAACATCTTTATATTCCAAATCGAGTCGAGCATGTCGTCTGTAGCGGGCCTTTACATGATGGGCTCAATGACTGCAGGATGCTGGATATACTAACTTTACAACCAAACTTTTCTTCACTTCCTTGGAGCGAAGAGCAGTTCGAGAACGCTGCAAGCAGCACTTCTGAGTGGACACACGCTCCAACCAGGCACTGCACTAGTTTACTTGATTACTTAATAGAGAGCTGCAGAAATTAGTCCTAAAAGCTGGAAATGAGTTAGCACTTTTGCACTTCCGCCTCCCTCATCTCAAAGTCAATGGGTTCTTAGTGAGATGCCTGAAATAAGGTCTGTGGTTAACACAAGCGTAACAGATTTTAATGTTTTGTTCTACAACATAAAATACCTCAGTGAATATCCAACTTCTGAATTTTTAAGCTTTTACATGTCTTAAAAAAAGTGGTTGCTTACAAGAGTCTAAATGAGACGACTAAACGCCATCACGCCGAACACTAGTCTGCCTTTATCGTAGCGGTGGTGATGTGAAGTCATGTGACCGTGTAGTTCGTTTATAGCCTGACGTTACAATTTTACTTATGGCGATTGTCTTTACGCTTCAAAAATCATCAAGGTGGTGTTCATTTGTCGAGATTATCTTGCTGAACAAAACGTGTAAGTATAAATGTTTGTTTGCCAATAATGCAATAATCTAAACCCAAATGGAAAAATCCCGTTAGCTTTTTGTCGAGGGAACCGGGACGATGCTAACTTCCTGGTTAGCCTACAAAGATACACCGCTCTATTATGCATGGGAATTCTGGTCATTGTTTTTTTGGTAATGTTGTGTGTGTTCAAGATTACATCTTTGTGTAATTTACATGCACTTTGCCAAATGTCTTGTCATTACAGTTAGACTAGAGATGCGATAATGAGGTGCTTTGACAACACATCAAAAAGTGAACTAGTAGTGACTACTTGAGATTAAATCAACCTTTAACCAAGTGACAGTTTGCCTTTCCCACTGAGTATCAGTTTACACCAACACATGTTTTCTATTAACCTACTAATCTACGATGATTTCAGAAAGCCTTCAAAGTTGTCTTTTTAACAAATGTTAAAAGAGAAGCTGTGTCTAGGTTTATTTTCCGACAGTTTGTGAAGAATTCAGAGAGTGAACTGTGAAAAGGCATACATCCAGGGAGGTTTATGAAATCATTTCTCAAGAGCCGAGCATTTCAAAAGGGCAGAGTAGGTTCCGGAGAAATTCAAAGAACTTGGGACTACACAGTGTTTTCCCTGAGCTGGAAGGTCAACCGAGCAGCTGAGAGCTCCGAAGTGACCGAGAGACCACACAGAGAGAGAGAGAGAGAGAGAGAGAGAGAGAGAGACAGAGAGAGAGCGAGAGAGAGAGAGAGAGAGAGAGAGAGAGAGAGAGAGAGAGAGAGAGAGAGAGAGAGAGACCACACAAACAGAGAGAGAGAGAGAGAGAGATGGTTGGCCGACATTCAAGATCATTCTGCAGGGACAAAAACATGTAGCTCTTCACAAATTATTTTCTCATTTGTTAGAGAAACAGATAATGGAGCCAAATGGTTCGGCTAATGCTTGAGGTTCCTCTGAATTACAAATAATTCTATTTGGATAGCTTTATTTCCAACTGTGATTCTGGGGAAGAGTCATGCTCTACTTACACAATGACCCCAAGTATGAAGCTAAAGCAAACAATTTAGTGGCTTCACATCAGTATTGTAAACTTTAGCATGTTCCAATTAATTGTACACTTATTTTTTGTACTTCCTGAATTCTAAAATATATATTTATAAAACAGATACTACAAACCGATGCTGATCAGAGAACTGGCTTTAAAACTTACAAACATTGTACAGTTCTGTATCTAATTTGTATTAAAATCTACAGCAACACAAATGATATGAAAACAATAGGAGACTGTGTGTTATTTGAAGAGACTGACTTGTATTCTTCCCATCTGGATGACACTCAGCTTCCAGTAGAGACTCAAGCAGACAGGCAGACTGACAAACAAACTACTCCACGCTGTACCCGGGTCAGAGAGAAATAGACAGAAGACACATGCAGACAACCGACCGACATGAAGTCTGATAGCTAAACCCAGATTCTGCAGAGTGAGACTACAGGCCGGTGGCAAGCCAGCCGGCTCATCCTCCACAGATCTAATACAAAGCACAGAGCCTTGTAAATGCCACAGGATCACTACCTTGTTTGTTCAGAAACCAAGGACTACAGCTGAGAAAAAAGATAGCAAAACAAACTGTGTGACCATCTGATGTAGGCGGGTTCTGTGTGTGTGTACTCCACAATATACTAAAGTACTGAATCCCCTGGAGAACTTTCACAATATGTGGTGTAAAGAATGTAGGTTTATTTAAGACAATTGTTTTTATAGCAGTTCAATCTCTGGATTATTTTTAACCAGGTAATCATTAAATCAATTAAATGCCTGAAATAATGGCAAATGCTTTAAATAGAAAATAGCACAGAAAACAAACGTACATATAAGGACTTCTGAAGCTGTAACCATCAGACGTTTGCTATTTTTACTATAAGGATAGAGCATTTCATTTTCAGAATTACACATCGCTTTTTTTGATCATTGATTTGACTGACTTATTACTTCCGTGTTAAAAATAAGCTGTAAAGAGATGAGACGTTGAAGACTGACAAAGTAACTATGACCTCAAGAATCAAAGATGTATACATGACAAAGAGAGAGAGAGAGAGATGTGTTTGTACTTTCAGTCCTTTGTGGCAATGTGAAGACAAAAGAGGCTGAGATGTGATGGGAGGGCAGGTTTCTGTGTTCGGGTTCAGCTGATCTGAATGTTGGTACATTTCTGTTCTTTCACTGAGGTGGAGTTGACCTTAGGAGAAGGAAACCCTCCGCTTCAAAGTAGCTGCTCTGACCAACTATAGAAGGATCCAGCTGTTGAGAGGGCGGCTCACAGATGTTCATCCTAATGAAAGCACTGATGATCAGAGTGTACGTGCTGACAAATAAATGAAAAGTCATACTAGCAAACAGTTCTTAGTACAAATATGGATGTTGATCTGCACTGTTCTGCACTACAAGCAAATCAGCTTGATATCTGTGCTTTTCATTCTCTCTCCCTTTCTTCAACTACGTTAGAAGCCACCATGGGTGACAGACCTGTGAGGAGGAGGGTGCTCAAATTACAACAAGACCTGTGATATCTCGATCCTGTCTATGTCCTGTCCAGGGTGAGACTCAACCATCCTAAACAAATGTAGCGTCGTCCCGGGAACAATAGAAAATGTGTTTGAGATGCAGTAAACTCAGCTGTTAGCTCCGTGTATTGGGCCGAGGTAAATTATAACGTTACCATGATGTGTTCAAATTAGGGCTGCCAAAGTTAACGCGATAATAACGTCAAATTAGTTTTAACGCCACTAATTTCTCTAACGCATTAATGCGACTTGCGATTTCACCAGCTCATACTAGCTTGTTGAGAAGGAGGTTAAATAACTCTCCAAACTTACGCTAAATTTTGGTGTGGAAAAACTGGCATGGCTACTTTCAAAGGGGTCCCTTGACCTCTTACCTCCAGATCAGTGAATGTAAATGGGTTCTATGGGTACTCACGAGTCTCCCCTTTACAGACATGCCCACTTTATGATAATCACATGCAGTTTGGGGCAAGTCATAGTGAAGTCAGCACACTGACACACTGACAGCTGTTGTTGCCTGTTGGGCTGCAGTTTGACATGTTATGATCTGAGCATATTGTTTTATGCTAAATGCAGAACCTGTGAGGGTTTCTGGATGATATTTTTCTTGACATTTTATTTTTTTACATCTCTTAGACCTTTTTCAGACTTTTTTTTTTTTTTTTTTTTTACTTCTTTTTTTTAAACATTTCCAACTTTTTTTTCGATATTATTCAATATTTTTTTTTTTTAACTTATTTTTTTTACATTTTTCGGACATTTGTCAGACTTTTTTTTCTTTTTTCGGAATTTTTTTTTTTTTCATTTTACGGATATTTTTAAAAAATTGTTTTGACATTATTCAATTTTTTCAAATTCGTTTTCGGCATCATTCCATTTTTTCAGACTTTTTTTTTTTTTTTTTAACTTTTTCTTTTTACATTTTACAAGTTTTTTTCTCGATATCATTCAAACTTTTTTTTTTTGTTTTCATTTTTCGGACATTTGTCAGACTTTTTTTTTTACATTTTTGGAAGTTTTTTTTTTTTTTTTTTTTACATTTTTTGGACTTTTTTCAGATTTTTTTTTTTTTTTTTTAATTTTTTTTATGCTAAATGCAGTACCTGTGAGGGTTTCTGGACAATATCCGTCATTGTTTTGTGTTGTTAATTGATTTACAATAATAAATATATACATACATGTGCATAAAGCAGCATATTCGTCCACTCCCATGTTGATAAGAGTATTAAATACCTGACAAATCTCCGTTTAAGGTACATTTTGAACAGATACAAAATGTGCGATTAATCGCGATTAAATATTTTAAATCGATTGACAGCCCTAGTTCAAATGTAATCTTGTAAAATGTAGTTTTTGGTGAGAAACTTGAATTAATCCAGTTGTTTGATTGATGTTTTCACAGCAATATAAATAGATAATAGAGAGGGAATTATGACCAGTTTAACTTCTCAACAAAAAACAGTATGCAAACGGTAATAAAGGAGTGAATGTTGAAGTACATTGGATTTATCGTTTTACTTTTGTTTTGTACCGTGGTATCGACTTGGTAACGAGGATCATGGAATTTAACAGTGTTTGGTATCGACTACTACGTTTCTGGTATCGTGACATCCCTCGGTCCCAGCATGACACGCTAGTTTACAAGCCCTCTATATTCTCGGTTTAAAAAAGGAAACGTCTTGTTCCCCATTGCTGCACTACCAAGACAGCCGTTAACATTCTGTGGACATTAACGACAGCATAAGCCAGAGAATAGCCAATTTCACAATATCATCAAGGCGCAGAGGTGGGACCGAGCGCCACCGTTTGCTATTCCTCACTCATTCCTGCTGCCCGGCTGCCTCTCCTATCAATCAATCTGGGTCCCGAGGCCAGGCGGGGAATGAGTCTGCCCATTCCCTTAGCGCTGCTTGATTGTGTGTGTGTGTGTGTGTGTGTGTGTGTGTGTGTGTGTGTGTGTGTGTAGTGTGTGTGTGCGAGACAAAGAGAGGAAAGGGGGAGTATACGACGGAGACAAAATGAATGTGTATTTAAAAGAGTATGTGTGAAACCATGAGATCGGTATGGGAAAGAGAAAATGGAGAAGGAAACAGGACGTGATTCTGAGATCAAGTGCAAAATGTGGGAGCGTGGAAATGTGTTTGTGAGCAGGTGTGTGCTTAAATGTGTGGAAAGCGCGATAGAAAAGAGAAAGTGTGAGATGTGTGAAGCCTGAGGACGCCATGTAGTGCAAGCTGTACATCTAAAGTGAGTGTGTACGTGTATGTATGGTGGAGTGGAGGTTTTTATCAGCTGGGAGCTAAACTTCTCACCTTGGGCAGTAATGTTAAGAGTCATAATCAACAAGGCACTACCAGTGTGTGTGTGTGTGTGTGTGTGTGTGTGTGTGTGTGTGTGTGTGTGTGTGTCTGAGATGAACCAGACAGATAGTCCATACTCTAATACTCGATGACACGAGAGGTGAACTGCATCAGACCTTGCATGCTGCTGCCGGCCACAACATCTCAGCGAGGGAGGAAGATGTGTGCGAGTGTGTGTGTGCGTCTCTGGATGTGAGGATGCACGTATCTGTGTGTCACAACACATTGTAATCACCACCTTGACTGGCTGACTGGGCCTCGCCTGCTGCGGTTACACAAACACACATACACACAAGAAAGCACGAGCCAAAGCTTATATCCACTAATGTCAAGTGGAGCAGATGAATAATACATAATAAATAAAATAAAATGATGCCAAAGGTCTGAAACTTGGCGAGCTACATTACCTTTACCCTTCGTTTCCCTCCTCTACCTCCTCAGTTTGGTGAATAGACATTTTGAATCGCTTAAATTTAGGTTAGACGGCCCAATCAGACCTCTATCAAAAATAACCTGATTACATATTGTCGAAAATTCTCTCTCTTAGTCGCAATAAAAGCAGAATGATGAGCTTTAGATGGACCGCTGATCAAGGACACTTTAAGAGAAATGGTGAGGAGCAAAGCTTGGTTTCAGAACAGAAGTCAGCACGGTTAAAGCAGGGTCGCAAATTGACTTTTTTCACTGGTATTTTTTTTTGTCTGCCACAGAAATTTTATCTGCCACTTTTGAAATCTCTGCGCTAAATGAAGGAATAACAATTTAGATCGGATGTCATTCAATATTTGATATACTTTACACAAAAAATACAATATGCATGGTAAATTAGTCTTCGGATTACACCGTAGCTTCTGGGGTGGGAGGGTACTGTACACAGTACTGTACTTTGTTATTGTAATCTATAGCAGTTATTTGCATAAAAACACAATTCAAATGATTAGGAAATACATGATTTTATTTTTATTTAACGATTTGCTTTTATTAAAAAAATCTTGGCATCTGTAATTTTAATGACGTATTATGAGCTGTTTAGATCTAATGTTAGGAAGTTAAACACGTCATAATTCTCTCGATTATTTTACATTGCTGTGAAAACATCTCCTTCAAAAAACTGAATTTATTCAAGTTTCTCACCAAAAATGTAATTTTACGAGATTACATTTGAACGCATCATGATAAAGTCAGAATTTACCTTCGCCCAATAGTCATTTTTCGTGAACAGCGCTTGAATGCACCATAATATAACTCAATGGAACCTCCGTTAACGTTAGCTGTTAGCTCCGTTATTTAGCCAAGCAGGACCGTGCTGCACACCGACTTCTAACAGGTAACGTTATTAACTCTCCTCCTGTTGATTTCAACACCGATTTGTTGTTCACAGTGTCGCATTATCAAGGAAAAAATAGGGTGCGTCTCCTCAGGTTTAGCAGCAGTACAGCATGCTTTTGAGCGCTGTTTTTTTTCTCTCCTTGCTTACCCTGTACATATAAAATACAATTTTACTTTGTGTTGATCCATCAATATCCTCTCAAAGTCGGCACTGAAAACCACAAAACAAGGGTCATTTCTGGATGATTGATAGGACTGCTAACTTTGCTGGCTGCTCTAAATGACTAATTCCTCATATTGTGCCAGTGGTGCTCAGTGGTGACAGCAAAGCATGCTCATCTTGGCATGTCATAAATACTACCGAGCCAAGAGAAAAACAAAACAAATGTTCAGGTGCGTTACAATTTAAAGACACCTTATTCTACCAGCTGAGTGCAGAAGGGTGAACTTCCACAGCTTGTCCACCCTCCGGACTCAGCACACCAACTGTAATTTAATGAGTCTACACTCTTGACCCTCATTCAACACAGCTGACAACCTGGACACAATCCCCGAGCTGTTTTGTAAGGTAAAAACAGAGCGTGGGTCTAACCATCTCGGTGTTTACACGTTTATTTTGGATCCTCAGTTTTCTTTGAAAGCCTCTGTGACAATCCTGTTAAGTATTCTATAAACACACCTGGCTTGACTTTACCTCTTATACAACTAAACAAAACACTACATCTGCTATTGTCTACTTTGGAGAACAAAGTGAATCTGGATGTGTGAAGGCCTTGAGACTAGCTGCCTGTTCTGCCTTGTTGTTCCACTGCTACTTTCGTGTTTTCCAGCCTCCTTTAACCTTCCTACTCCTCTGGAGTCTCTAAACAAGAGCGGCGAATACCTGATGATATTAATGCACTTCTCCTCCTCGGAGTCCGTTCATCACATTACAAATCACTGGTGAACTGTAGAGTCCTCAACTACCTCAAGACACAGTGCCCTGCATTGTTGGGTCAATATAATTCATTTTTGAAGGGAAAGCTCCGTCCTTGTGGACTGAAATATCATCAAGTTAGAAAGTGAAAACAATGTCTCCGTAATGAACGGAAAGGAGGAAACAGGACATCAAGTTATTCTCAAGGACGCTTAAGATCTGACATCATCAAATGCACAGCCATATCTGTAACCTGCACCCTGGAGGTGAGACGTTTCAAAAAAAGTGTACAGCTGAGACAAAATTACACTAAAATGTCTCAAAATGTATAATATTGCCTGTATCCATGGCCACCCCAAAATGCCCATGTGTGGAACAGAGATTTAACATGATAAAGGCAACATGACATAACCATCAACAAACTGTCTGACGGCCAACCGTCGGCTTGGTGTGTCTTTTGTCCAACTGGCACAATCCACTGAGCTAACAGACATTTCTTTTGAGCAAGTTAAGAAGTGCTGCCTAAGCTTTGCATTGATTTCTTATATTCGTTCTTAATGTCTCGTTCTCTGTCTCTCTCTGTCTCTCTCTCTCTCTCTCTGCACAACAAGCAAGACAACCACATGCACACTTACACAAACGCACACAGATGAAAGCATGCACACACACATACACATGTAGGTATTGTTAGTTGTAAGATATGGCTGACTAAGCAGCGCTCCTTAAGCAGGTATAGAGCACGCTGGTGTTTTCCAGGCTCCACTTACTGCAGCTGATAATGAAGAGAAGCCAAGATCTTAAAAGATGAAAAATAACCACGCACACTAAACCCCCTTACCCCCCCTTCCCCCTAAAAAACTGTAAGAAAACAAAATGAACACCAGACAACAGAACCACCCAAGTTCAGAGGAAGTGTCGTCGTTTACAGCGCAGACCGGTGATTCCCAACAAAGGGAGCTTGTACGTGGAGAAACTGTGGAGTAGCTCATCTAATGAAAAAATAAGTAGTAAGATAGATAAGTAATGGATAAACGCTCAAAATAGAAGTTATTGATAAACAGCTAGTTAGCCAAAAGTATTTGATAAATAGTGAAAAAGCTAAATGTAGTGGATAAAAGGTTGAAACTTCCAGCTGGCTACTACAAAAACTTCTCTACCTCAGTTCTTATCCTGCATTATATTCCATATCTGACATTTCTTAGTATCTGTTTCTCCTATATTTTATTATCCAGCACTATATCACTTTCTGCACTACATTCACTTTTTCTTTAAATAGTCCTGTATCTCAGTTGTTTACCCTGCACTATATTCATTTTTGGCAGTTCTTCTGCACATTGCATGTTTTGTTTTATACTCTGTATTTCTTACATGTGTCTTGTTACTACTTGTGTCGTTTTACTAGTATGTGTACTACTCACCTGTGACGTTTTTTACTAACATGTGTACTACTTACCTGTGACGTTTTTATTAACATGTTTGCACTATGGAACTGTGATGCTGGAAACTTGAATTTCCCTCGGGATCAATAAAGTTACTATCTATCTATCTATCTATCTATCTATCTATCTATCTATCTATCTATCTATCTGGTATTATACACACACATTATACAAACAGACGAGTGGTGCTGATGACGGGTAACATGGGTTCATCTGACAAGACTGAGTGGGTACGTCGGGGGGGGGAAAGGTTGGGAAGCAGTGATGTAGATACAGTATCTGCATGAACACAGCCACAAGATTAATGAGGTCCACCACTCAACATCACATGACGACATATACGAGACACGAGAGAGAAACAGGGATGTGGAGAGGAGACGAGAAGAGAGAAAGTGTGACAGGTACAAGGAAGAGAAGGAAGGCGACCGCCTGTCTCTCATCTGTGAATGCAATTTGCTAAGTGAGCACACTAAGTGGAGCACACAACAGTGTGTGTGTGTGTGTGTGTGTGTGTGTGTGTGTGTGTGTGTGAGAGAGAGAAAGATGGCACAAGGGAAAGCTGACTTATGACACGAGTATTGATCTCCAGAGTTCAGTGTGTGGAGAGGAGAAAATGATGAGTCATGACCTTGCCTATATGGTAGATTCCTGTAATAGTAACAAATATCTGACAAAAACATGTTCTACATCAATGGATGGTGATAATCATATGATGGTTCTTATAATATATTAGTCATTAGAAAAAGTTTAGCTCAGGTTTACTGTCAAAATGTGACACCTGGGTTGTGTCTAAACTAGAGGACGACCGATTGTGGATTTTTAAAGGCCGATAGAATAACGATAGTTTGGAGCAGGAAACAGGAACGATATCTTTCTTACTTCTGCAGCAGCCTAGTCGGCTACTTTTGCATACGTTGTTTTCAATTAATACTTTATTTGTCTCTCCGAATCGAATTGTTAGTAAGAGAACATCCTGAAGTGTGATTTGGTGGATGACATCGTTGGAATATATTCTATTTGCTTGGCCAGGATTACTTCTGTTGCGCGTCCCGTTACACTGTTAAACGTCACTCCTATAAACCATTAATGTCTGTGCATATTCCTGCGGTAAGGAGTATCCTAGTGGAGCATAGTTACATGGCTGACTTGGTGCATAGAGCCTCTGTGCAAAACTGTGATGTACATCCGTGCATGACTGGTGGAGGCTGTGCAGCAATCGGTCACTATTGGAGCCCAGTTCTGCCAATAATGACAGTTTGTAAAACGTCCTATTAATCGGTCTACCTCTAGTCTAAACATCATTTATTTTCAAATCGTCATTTCCAGCACACTGACTCCGTATTAAGCAAACGTTAAAGGCACTGTCAACCAGTACAGGTATAACCTGACAGGCAAATCAACAGCATGGCAATATGCAGGTTTTCATTTACTCCACTATACTGATGAAAATACCAACAAAAAACTCATAACTCTTCATTTCTGTAGCTAATTATTAACATCACCTTACTACTCTGCTCAGTAAGCATATTGCTGACCTTGTCTCACTTCCACTAATTCAGTGAAAGTCCACTGAGCCTCACAGTGCACGTGTTCCTACAGACACGCTGCATCTTGGATGCTGCTGTCAAAGACGTTTAAGCACATTCTTTCCTCTTGCTCTAATGAGAAAAGAGGACAAACACTTTCTCTCTGCGCATTGTCAAGGTCAGCTGGTGCTGATGTGAGAGAGCAGATAGCTCGTCCCTCTGTCGTGGCGTTTTGTCCGTCCACGCGTTCGTCTGTCAGAAGGAGGGAACGGTGATAAATGTGCGAGTTGTCGAGAAGTAAATGGTGGTATCGAGTTGTGGTCTGGTCCGGGTGTCGGGAGAGGTACAAGGCTAATTCTCAGCAGCGAGGCTGTAATGGGATGTGTGTGCCTGTTTGTGACTGCGTCTGTGTGTTTGTGTGAGCGCACCCACCGCGGTGCATGTTCCACCTGGCACAGTGGATTAGGTGCAATTAATCTTAGTTAAGCAAGCCCTGCGGAGAGCTGCCCGCCTGACACGCGCACGCACTCACAAACACACGCGCCGGGC
Organism: Sebastolobus alascanus; assembly: GCA_916701645.2. NCBI lineage: Eukaryota > Metazoa > Chordata > Actinopteri > Perciformes > Sebastidae > Sebastolobus > Sebastolobus alascanus. Next base: position 1,227,138 of record CAKAOJ020000340.1, on the reverse strand, counting down.
CACAAACAGGCACACAAACACACTCGGTGATGCACGAGAGAGAGAGCGAGGGCACGGAGAAGCAGCTGCTTTGTGTGCATGACACACTGACGAGTTCACCATATGCACATTTGACAGCGCCGCTTGTCACAGGGTTTTGTTTTTATAGTGGGAATGTGGAGATGATGTGGAAGGGGAAATGGTGTGAGTTTGTTTGCTCACATGTGCACATATATCCTACTTTATCTTTTTTGAATGGAAGACAAAGTAAAAAGAATTCTACTTGATCTCCTTGTCGATACTCGTTTAACTGCATGTACGCTAGCAAGAGACAGGAAGTGCAGAGCGTGCATGTATAGTAAGGAGGATACCATAACTTCTCCGGTCCCTGTAAACTGGATGAACCATCATATTTACTAGACTACATTAAAAGGCCCATACGTATGCCTATTCTACATTTCATAAATACAGCCATAACATTCAAATTAGAAATCGGTGCATTGTGATATTCATGAAAGACGGCAAAAGGAATTTAATAATGTGCCGATGTGCCTTTGCAAAACTATTCAAAAACATTGGTACGTCATTGAGAAAGATGCCAAACATATTTTTAAAAAATGACCTTGATTTTTAATCATTCTTGTTAAACACTTTTTTTGTGCCCTCAACTGAAATGTTTTATTTCTTTTGGTGGAAGTGTTCTCTGGGCTTGTTTAAGCACAAATGTGAAGATATTTTCAAAATCGGTAAAACCGTTCTGCTGAAAAGTGAGTTTTCTCTCATCATACTATATCTAGTATTTGTTCACATGGAACTACTGTTTTTACAGTAGACTCCATTATATTTGAAGTAAAAACAGTAGTCCCGTTTGCCCAAAGACTAGATAAAGTATGATAAGAAAATGGCTGCATCTCAGAAACTACAATAAGCACAATCAAGTATTTGGTATCTACGAACTCATAAGTTGAATATCAAAGATATGCACACATATGCAGTGTAAAAAAATATTTCATATGGAAAACATTAAATAAACAACATTAGCGTTTTTACTAACTTTTCAAAAATCCTGACTTTGACCATTAATAGAAGTGTGATTTTGTGTTGTATTGTTAGATACTTGCCCGAAGTATGTTCGTACCAAATTATAAGACTTTTGACCAATCGGAACAAAAGGTTGTGGCATTTTTCCTTCGCATACTAAATATAGTCTTTGGGTTAAACACCATGAATATCCCTCGGCTTCCTGCTGACTACAACAGGTGCAGCAACTGCACTCAGTACACGTATTCACAAGTGTAGGTCCTTTAGTCCTTTAGCCTCTCCCATACACGCTTCAGTGTCTAGTGGGCATTAAATTGCAGCACCACCCACTCATCCATATCCCATTTGGTCTCACCTGTGTAAGAAAAAACTCTTCAAGCGTCAGACTCGCATGAGTAATCATAGCACCATTATTAGGGCCCGAGCACCGACAACGTCGGGCCAGCGAAGGCCCTATTGAAACTGTAAGGATTATTATTTTTATTCTCCTCCGAAATGAATCGCCTTTTTGAGGACCTTAACATGCTCGAAAAGTTGTTAAACTTGGTACACTTATCGGACGCGGTGAAAAATTTGATATTTTAAGGGTCTCGGGATCAGTTGTTGCAAAATGGCTCGCTAGCGCCCCCTAGAAAACTGAAAAAATTGATATCCGTTCTCCGGTTTCACCTACAAGTATGTCTCCTATTGGGGTTAATTGGTCTCCCACAGTGGCTGAGTTACCATTTGTTCATTCCTCTCTTTTGATCACTAGTCATGAAAATGGTTTCCAACCTTCTCTCTTTTCATCGCTGCTCTCCCATACACTCGTCATTGCAATTCTTCTTCTTCCTCCTCAACATTTTGCTCCATCTTTTTCCAACTGTTTCTGTCCCCTAGCATCTCTCTCACAGCTGTTTACTTTCACTGTCCATCTTCTTGTGTTTCCTTCCCCTGCCCTAACTCTCAATCTTTTGCATGGTTGCTCTAATTTTCCCTCATATCTTTCTCTCGTTTCCATCTCCTCATCCCAACAACTCAAACCTCCTTTCCCCTCCCTCAGCCCTTTTCTTCAATTCTCTCATCCTTGTCACATCCTTCACTCCTCCTTACCTTTCCCCCCCCCCACTCCCTACAGCCCACCTGGATTAGCAGCAGTCGGCAGTAATGCATTCTGACCCCCCCTCAGCACAGACACACACAAAATTTAATGTGGGGCAGAATCGTGATGAGACAAAGGAGCAGATGAATAAAACAGTGGAACTGATGGCGATGGTGACGGCACCCGGGGGAGCCACACTCTTGATTTATTACGCCGGGTGAGCATTCAAAAGCAGATACAGCCTCGGCTCGCTGCTAACAGCCAGTCTCAGATCTACACTACAGTGAGAGCTCAGATACAGAGATAGAGATGGAGAGAGGAAAGGTGAGAGACTGGGGGGCAAGGAGCAGAAGACAATGAGTGAGAATCTTTTAGAGCTCGGGAGAAGGCAAAGTGACCCCCAAAATCCTAATACATAACAGTGCACATGATATCTTCAATGTTTATATATGTCCCCTAAAGGTGGCCTGCCAAGTGATTTCTAATTAGCCTCACTGAGGGAGAGCAAGGAAAAACGGAGGAAATCAATTTCCCATTTGGGGCAGGTAGAGTGATCTATTGAAGGGCTAACCCTAAGGAAGACCTTATCTGAACGAAGAGCGCCAACTTTTTACAAAATACACACACACACACACACACGCGTGCCTCGCTGCATACTGAATAGTGTATTTACAGCGAGGAGCGGAGAGATCATGGCAGAGGCGTTTTAAATCCCCCTGACTTCAATTAACCCACCGTGAAAATGTCTGCCACAGACTACAATTAAAGTTCCGAAAACCCAAGGACTAACCTCGCAGACCCTACTGGAGGAAAACGCTGATGTAATTGGCCTTAATTAGTTCTGTTTGTGTTTTCGCTTCCATTGCTTTGCCTCGGTTTAAGAAGATTAAGATTTTTTAAATTTGTTTTTACAAACATCCCCTCCAGTGTACACTTTTCTTTTCAGCATGTTCTCTCCGTAGCCGACATCCATCATCATCATTTTCAGCAAAACATTCTGGCAAACCAGTGGGAAAAAAACTCATCTACATAGGAGAAATCTGAAGTCTAAACCTGGACTGTTTTTCTTGTGTACAATCCTTAAGGACTGTAGCACACCTTGGTTGTACTTCAAGAACGGATTCATTTAGTTTTTGTGATCAATTCACTGTTAACATTGAGAAAGAAATTCCATTTAGTCGTTTGGGGATTAAAACAAACTAAACTGCATAAATCAAGCCTTGTGATGTTGGTGCTCCACATCTAAAACATGTCTTTTTATTCAGTAGTAGCAAATTATCAAAAGCAAACTCTTCTTCTTCTTCTTACAGACTTCAAACAAACAATGCTAACAGGCAATATGTTGTTTTCCAACACTGACGAGGATCTTTGAACTATCCATAGATAAAAACTCAAGGGCCACGAGTCAACTCTTGGCCAAGTATATAGTTCAGACTGGCTTTGTCCATTTCAAATCGGGTTTCTTTGATATCACAAAGCACAAGGCTTATAAATAATGAAAGAAAGAAAGAAAGGATAAAGGGGAAGGCAAGGAGACGGCAATCATCCAAGATCTCAAGAGAGGGAGAATATTCAGTGGAGGTGTCAAGGACCATTGGATGGACAATGATGGATGAAGAGCCAAAAGAATCTGAAGCAGATGCTGCAGCTTTCCTGCCAGACTTCAACAAAGCTAAACATGAGTTCCCTCCACCACGTATCAGGGCACTATCACTACTACGACATAGACACTTAGCCAACACACGAAGGGGAACTTGACAAATATTTGAGGCAGATACATATGGTATTGGGTTATCCTTTCTGCAGACAGCATAACAGCCAGGCTCAGTCGATTAGGCGAGCTAATGTTTGCAAGCTAGCAAGTTAAGTTAGACGCCTAAACCGACTGTTAATTAACGGTCTCATCCTAAATTGGCTCTCTGATCATATTTAAGTATTTCTGACAACATTCGGAAGAAATATTTTAAAATGTTGTCTAGTTACTGGACGTTACTTCGGTTCTATAAGTATGAAACCTGCAGAGACAGGAAGCGGGAGACGGCGCCTGGACGCGGGCGAAAGATGTGACATGAGACCAGATTACCATTTTGGTGTAGTACGACTGAAGAGTAGTACTACTCTTGGACTACTATGGATTACTCTTCAGTCAATATACTCGCACGCTCCCCCTCAAAAGTTAACGTACAGCCGTGAATTCAGGCATGTCTCTTTTCATTTTGCATGACACTTTCACAGACCTAATGCAACCGACACAAGTACTAGTATGAGAACTATTAGGAATGAGTACTCACCTTACTCAAGGTGTTATTCTGCCTATCAATGGCTTGAAGGAGCTGCTTCACCTCCCTAACACTCACTATTGGTCACACATTCTAGCTGGATACAACTGACCCTTTGCTTTTCTGAGATAAATGAACAGCCACACTATTTTCTTTCAACTCAAAAAGGTGTTTACTGCAGTAAAGTGCATCTTATTTACACTTATTTTTTGAGATTGTGCTAGTGGCTTGGGCCCCTGCCCTACATTCATGTAAATATTAAATAATTAATATTGTTATTGCATGTTGAGTCGATGTAAACATGTTCAGCTAGATTGCACACTCCTAATAGAACCATGTTGCTTGCACTAACATCATGATCTAAACTGCAGCGCCATCAGAAGGCACCTTTGCCTTCAGTATGCAACACAACACTTGGATCAAGCAGAGGCTTTTTGGAGTAAAGTGCTGCAGACTGATGAAACAAAAATTGAACTCTTTGGCCACAATCACAAAATGTATGGCTGGCAGAAGCATTTGGGGGGAGAAAAAACACCTTGCAAACCCTTAAACATCGCAGTGGATTTATTATGCTTTGGAGTTATGTGGCAGCCAGAGGCATAAAAGGTACAAACTTTCCTCACAGCACACATTTTGACTTGTAACTGCATGAAATTCACAGGTGCAACTAAGAACATTGACGATTGCTCTGTTCCATTTAGGTTCCAGTACACCATAGCAGTGAGCTAGCACTGATGCGGGGCCTTGGACCTGAAACGCCTATAATGCATCCATGAGTAATGTTATTAGTTATACCTGTGTTTGACAAGTCAGAATGTTTGCTTTGAGAAATGGCTATTGTTCAGAGAGAGGGAAGAATGGACTCTCATTTTTAAATAAGTACCGTGTACAACATTAGAATATTTTTGACTTGACGTATTTTACAAGTAAAGGCGTTTACACACAGAGGGTGTGACGAATAAACGACACGAAATTGCATACAATGTCTAGGGCTTTTATTGTGAAAGGTAAGGCGCTGCCTTTGTCAAGGTTGAAAGTTTGCAGTCCTGGTTTGGACTACGGAGCGTCCGTGTTGTTTCATAAATATAACACAACTCAACCCGTTGGTTGATGCCTTTATTCGCGGCACGAAAGCTCAGAAAATCAACCTTGTTCTGAAAAGAAAATGACACCACTTTTTCGCCCCGTAATATTCAAATTCTGTGTGAAGGTACTCATGAAAACAACAACTGTTTGAAAAAATATATTGACGTGTGAATTAATCGGTGTGTAACGGCCTTGAGAGTGAAAGAAAATCCTAAAGCAAGAACACCAAGACTTAACAGGAAGTGGAGGCTGCAATTTGTACATGCCTTTGTTAAATAGGCTAATTGAGGGTGCTTTCACATCAGGAACCCGGGCCCGGATCCGAGTACACTGGACCCCAAAGTCCAAGTGATCTGGAGTACGGTCTCGTCAGGTGTGAAAGCCAAACGTACCGAAACACCGAATGTTATATCCATGGTCGAGGATAGTTCAATCAGTACTGGTGAACATGACTCTCTCTGTCGTAGAGTATAAAGTCTGGAGCTGCTCCAGAGACAATGAATGGGAGACTGATTTTGTGGACCCACAGAATGTTTGTTTTCTTTTTTTTATACCCAGATGATCTTTATTCTATTGTAGAGTTGTCAGTTGTGAAACAGAAAGTGTTCCCATATACTCAGAGCTTTCCCTTGTGTGCTCTCAGTGTCATCTAGAACATCTTTCCCTCTTCATCGTCTATGGAGCAGCTCCACATCTTATACCCGAGGACATCACAAGTTTGAGTTTTAGCACTCTGGTTTTTGGGATTTGGGAGAGAGTTGTTCATGTTTACAGATATTTTTTGGACCATCTTAGACCATAGGAATAACATGGATGAATTTTGGGTTAAGTTCCCCTTTGTGGGTCTGGTAACTTTTCACCAAAAAAATGTCTAGAATCCATAGTGAAATCACTAAATGTGTAAATGATAACATACCCTGGGTATACTCTGTGGCTATAAGAAGACACAATAGTGTTTATGATACTAAATCATTTTTAAGAATGTCCATGGAAACAGAGAAGTCTGTGGGAAGTTTGCTGTAGTCGTGCTTTAGTGTCAGCAGCCAGATTCTCTATCTCACAGCCAAATCATATTCACTTCAGCCTCAAGTTGTGAGGCTAATTGGTATGCCGAGTGACTCAAAACAGTGGCAGCAGGAGTGACATAAACAACAAGTAAACTGAAAAGAGTTTGCCAATCAGCGAAATCAACCTCATTAATGACTACAGGTTGTTTATACATCTAGAGTAACTTTCCGTGCTTTTTTTAATTAAGTGTCTCGTTAGGACTGGAATAGATACAGCCTTGTTATATGTCTCCATGTCAAATGTCCAAATGAGGCTCTCCTTGGCCAAGAAAAGACCATCATGTGTTGTCTAAGGAGCCTACCCGCAAAAACACATCTAATTACTGGAATCAGGACACGTCGCAAAACAAGCTCCCTTAAAACTTGTTTGTTTCACCAGTGTGACAACTGTTCCCATCTTGTGAGCCAATGTGAAGCATGAGGCGAGCCCAGACGGGGGGGCCTGAAGGCCCCGACCACCTGTGTTGGGCAGAGAGCGAGCAGCTTGGCACGGGATAGCCAGAAGGAAGTTCTGTGCAAGTGCGGTGAAAAACAAATACTTTCAAGAGGAGAAAAACCCCACACACACATATATGTACACCGACTTACAAACAGTATCTAATGTGTGCATCTTTTATATGAAGTCAATACCGTATTACAAAGTAAGCATGGAAGATGATTTTAAGAACATAAGCACTGCCCCAAGAGTCAAATTGTTGTCTAAATTCCAATGCACTGCTTTGCTTTCTTCCCAAAAAACGGAAAAGCACTCCTGCCTATTCAAGTAGACCATTTTCATGAAAACGAAGGCTTCATTTTTGGGACATAATTACCCCAACAGGACATACTGGTTCTCTCTCTGACAGTGAGTTGCTTTATTAAACCTCCTACGGACGGAGGTAGATGTGGACAATGTGGTGCAGAACGCAGGAAGAGCAAGATAAAAGAACGGAAGAACGGATGAAGCAAAGTAGTGAAGGAAGGAAGCAGAGTCAGTGATTGCTGAGAGGGGAGAAGGGAAATGGTCAGAGAGAAGGGCGTAGGCAGCTCTCTTACCTGCAGTGAGGGAGGGAAAGAGAGGGGGAGGAGGAAGGAGGGAAGTAGTGGAGGGTGAAGGGAGAGAACGAGCAGGCTAATTTTGTTCTACCTTCAGGATACCTCCTCCTGCTGCTGAATACTAGTGACGCAGGCTGAATATCAAACGGATTCAACGAAAGTGGTACTGAGCAACGGTTAGTTTGATATAATCCCTCCTCCCGACTCAAACAGGCAACCCAATCATGCTTCATAAGCCTGAGAATTGCACTGAGCCACACTTCATCAGTTGTTTAACCAATAGGGGGGGGTCATGATTCGATTTTTAAAAAAGAAATCAGCATCGAGGGCTATGCCGTTACGGAGTCTTGATTCGTAAAGATCAACAGATCGTTGGTTTTTGGGTTTAGAAGTAGTTTAAACAGTTAAATTAAAAAAACAGCTTCTAGTCTCATGATTTATCCTCTAGTTGTCTTAATAATTTACCTTTTGACATTTCTGTACTACTTTCCTTAAATAGCCCCCCCCCCGCTGACTTCACCTGCGTCATTTCAATGCTATTTGGAGCTGGGCAGTGGTTTTTGTGCAGTGAGTAGTCTGTTTACATGAGCTGATAAGACGGGAGCAGGTGCACGCAGCTTTTGTTTTTTTATGATAGCGGTTTGTGAGAGTATAAAAAATTTAACACAGATCTTTGTAAACCCGTACAAGAATAGACAGGTGCATGGCAGAGCATGCAAGAATGAAACCAGGAAAAATAAACGCCCACGCATTGTCAAAACTTGAAGTGCAGTGACATTTTCAATAAACGTAGACTGTGTGTTGACAGACTGCAGAGGTTGGTGAGAGCCATAGGGAGTCAACCATATGGACCGGCACACTGAAACACTGATCTGAGATCTGCAGGTTCTGATTCTCAGTGGAACCTAAGATGTAGTGTTAATATCAACCTACTATTTAGTGAAGCTATAGGCATCATAAAAAGGTTGAAATGTTATTTTACTACAATTTCTTCTCTTATGTAACAAATGCATTTTGCAGCTGATAAACATAACACGTCTCCATGACGGTGTGTTTCTGTGTATCAGGAGAGATGAGGGTCACAATTACTACCTTGCAAGGTCTGATGTAAATTTCCCGTATGCCGCTGTCCCTAATCATCTCTGTGCCAGGATACCTCTGCTTTGCATTATCGCTCATATCACAACAAAAGAGTTGGGCCAAAGCACATTATTAAGATGCTACTTGCGTGCCTCTAGTGCACAAAATGTCTAGAGAATAACTGCGTGCACGTCTACACATCTCTCTCCATACATTTTGCAAATGATACAAGGACAAAGTATGCAAGGACATGGGGAAATAGGAGGGTTGGGGTTCAGCCAAGGTTTTATCTGAGGCGGATTCTGCTGTGCGCGCTCGATTACTCTCTTTCTCCATCTTTCTCTCACTCATGTTGGTCACATTTGCTGCCACTGACTTGTCCTGCAAGCACAGCTCCACACTGGCACCTGTTGATGAAACGGCAGCATAGCACACACACACACACACACACAGTCGTGCTTGCTCTCAAATACACATGCACAAAAAGACACACGGTCACGTAACTGCCAATCCTGTCCATCTTTCCTTTAGAGATAGATTGGAGGAGTAATTCTGATCCGAGGAGCCTCTAGCAGGCAATGAGTCAGTGGAAGATGATTCAGGTATACGCACGCACACACACACACACAGGTTCAGGCAAACACACAGCGCAGAGACAGATATACCCACACACTTGCAGACCTTGTAAGGTAAACGTGTCCAGGTTGCCCGATTGGAGGTAAAGACAGTGCGTGCTGCTCTGCAGAGTCTTTCTACACCAAAATCTAAAGCTTTATCTCGGGGGTGTAGCGATTAACTGATATGTATCAGAAAGTCAATACAATAGTCAGAGATAGCGCTGCATTGCTACAAAAACACAGATTCAGACCACATCGTGAGACATTCATCAAAAACTGATACAACTGTCAAAAACATTTTGGCCAAATAGCCTCCTGTGCCTCTAGTGTACGAGAGCGTGTGGTGTAACAGTGTGTGCTTCCCTCCCCTCCTCTACTGCAAAGTTTCCCAATCATACACCTACTTCAGGGCATTCACTTCCAGAAAGAAAGGTAGCAAGGTACCGAATAATGAAGTGCTGATTGAAACATTACTGATAGATGCTGCAGACCCAGCACTCGTGACAACAACGTCTGAGGAGCTACTTCAGAAGAACACTGGACCCTTTTGTAACGCCGCCTAGTTTAAGGCAATAATTGCAAGCCATTTTATTTGTAAGAAAACACACCTGTCTAGTAGGGGGGGGGGAAAACAATCAATCCAGCATAGTATCGCGATATTTTGCGTGGCAATATTGTATCCCAGACGTCAAGTATGGATCTTTTATTATATAAACTATTAAAGCTGTGGTAGGCAGGTTGGAGCAACTAGGATTAGAAAGCAGTTCACTATATCCTGACAGTATTAGACAGGTAATCTGGAAATAATCCTTTTCCTCTGTGTCCTCCAGTGCTCCTAACGGAATCTGCAAGATTTCACAGACTGGAGGAAAACAACCAATCAGAGCTGATCTGGAGTCTGCCGTCTCTGAGCAGCTGTCAATCACTCACAAACTCCGATCAAACGGTCAAACTAGGCAGCGCTGATCAGATATGAATCAATATTCTGTTACTGTAATGACTATTTCTCTCCTCAGATGTTCTCAGAATCATCTTGTAGTTACTGTTTAGCTGTAAAATTAGAAAGTTTGTGACCCGGCAGCCATGTTGAGATCAGTTGAGGAACTACCAAGCACCGCCCACCAGCCGGAGCATTTTACAGCTAAACAGTACACTATAAGATGTTTCTGAAAACTTCATCTTCCTTGGGGACTTTCCAAAACAATCCCCAGAGTGTCACTGCCCATCGTTTGTCATTATTGATGTGGCAATAAACATTATTTTGGAGGCATGCGGTTTTTAGCCAATAAAAGTTTGAATCGATCAACCAATTTATCTAAATATGCATCCCAACGTCTGAATATAGGATAGTTACACACTCGTAGCCTCCTATCATTTATCACTGTCTGGCTCTGGATCTTTAGTAGAATATCGATGCTCCAAGAGTAAGTTCACAGACATGATTCACACTCTACACTGTTGTTCTGTCTTCTGCCCCAACATCAGCACAGGAGAAACACTGACAATTAGTTACCACAGGGCAGACCAGAGAGAGAGAGAGATGTTATTTAGTAGATAAAATCGTGAGTGTAGCATAAACTCTGTTCTGCAAACACACTTTGTGAGCAGAGACGGGAGCATTCTGTACAGAGTTGTCTACTTTGTGGTGTACGGTTCTCGTACTGTACTGTGTACTGTCAATGCAAAATCATTTCATCGACTAACGGCACACGCAACACACACAACATGAAAGACTCCCAACAAGTTTGCCTTTTTGAACCTGGTTCCATAGTGACAAATAACCTGAAGTCTGTCGCCTTCTGCAAAAGCCCGGTTGAGAGGAATTCTGTTGTAGCTCTGTAAATTTTCCCAGCGTTCCTGGCGAGGCGCTGCGCACTGAAGCCCTTGTTAGCTTAAAGGGAGTGACAGATGGAAAATCCAGCGCATCAAAAGTCAACCGCACAACAAGCAATGACACTCCCCGGCACACACACACACACACACACAGACACACACACACACACACGCACACACAGAGCGAGCTGTTCCTGACACTAACGACCTTTAGCCACCATTGGAGCTTGTGTATCTTGCAGAATTTCTGACAGTTGCTCGTTAGCAGTGGAGGCCTGTTAGAGCAGGATTGTTTTTTTTCTCCCTTCCCTCTGTTTCCCGCATCTGCTCACCTTCCCCATCCTTCAGTCTGGCTTGTAGTGGATTTTGTTGCGCTAACAAGGAGCGGGTAACAACAAGGCTTGACAAGGGAAGGGCTGAGGTCAGAGGACACGGCATCCTTTGATATGAAAGCTGACGGGAGGCGGGAGGGGAAAGGAAAAGGTGTACGTGTGCGGATAAAGACTAAATCAAATCCTGTTCACGTTCGTACCACCTACCTTTAACCCAAACAACGGAGCCATTCCATCCCTGCACCGCTGACCTCACACATCAACCCCGGCACTGACAGCGTAGGACACCCAGCACCTAGTTAGCTTAGTTAAAAGTCGGCATTGTCCTTAACGCCGGGGCGGGGGACATCTTACGCACACACAGCAACTCAGGAAGTTGTTGATATGATTATACCCTGACTCCTACTCTCCATAGTCTGTTATTTCTTTAAGGTTTGCAGCAATTTAACAGTAGAACGGTGATCTGTCTCCTAAAAACACATCGTGCACATACAAGTTTCCATTATATTGCTTCCTATCAACCTTTTACCTTGGGGGTGTGAGGAAATCTTTGTCCTGAGTCACACATTTCAATGACCAGTTGCTTCCGTTAGTACGTTTATTGCTCTTTTAATGAATTTGCACAATGTCAAAAATGTACTTTTCAGCTCACCCATCAAGGACATAGTCAAATGAAATAATACCAACTAACTACAAAGTTTCCCCAACCAAAACAACACACATTTCTCACAGAAATGTTCTAACTTAATATTTTCAATGTCATTTGGTGTGTCAACTCAAGTACTTAGTGCTAATTAAAAGCGTGTTCATCCAAATTTGCAATTTGTCATGGCATTCAGTAGAATTTAAATCACTAAAAAGCAATCTTTAGTGCTTTCATAATTTGAGACCAACGCCTTTATTTTACTGAAGCATTTAGATATTATCTTCTCCTCAATTTACAAGCCGTCGTAGCGCTAAACCCCCCCCGCTTAATCCACTAAAGACAAGTTTTACTGGCATTTGGTGCTTAACAGGTATTCATTTCAGACTCTGTTGTGATGTTATATTGTGTGAGTGTGGGTGTGTGCATTTTTTTCCAGCTGCAGGAGAGGATCGATAGAATAAACAGAAAGGGAACACTGCTCTCGTTTACCTTCATCAAAGTCTGCATCGTCCTCGGTGTGCTGGGGGAAGGGGAAGCAGTTGGTGATCTCCAGCCGGTCTTCGACGACCAGGCCCAGCAGGACGCCCTGAACCACCTCGCTGCCCTGGCCCTCTTCCTGGTAGTGCTTGATAATCTTCAGCACCACCTGTGAAAAACAGAGAGAGCTCTATCACTGTGGTATCGAACAGAATCGAGGTGGAGAGAGGGAGGAAAGGAGGCTTTACGCTCCTTTCAATAACAGTTTCTGAAAAATGATTTCATTTCCTGAACCGGGGCTAATTTATTTATCGTGCTCATTGTTTGTGCATTCTCTGGCTGTTACAGCATCACTTGTTATTGTATTTTATCATCCTTTGATTTATGTTATCCGATTCAATTGCGTCTCTGCTCGTCATGTTGATTTGTGCTCATTAGTTTGTGTTGGGGTTAGTTTGGTTGGGATGTTTTTTTTTTTACAAGCCGCTTGGGTTTTTTCATCCCTCCAGCTGCAGATTTGCGGTATTCCTTTCTGTGTTCTTTTACACTTGATGTTTCATCACAGTACATACACGGTACATTAAACTATTTTTTATTTATAATTAATGCCAATGGGAAAAATGTTGGCCAAAATAATGTGGCTTTTTTTCCATTGTGCATTAAAACTATATTCTAGTAAGATAACAAAGTTGATGAGCATATGCAGAAATATGTGACTGTATTCAATAAGGAAACTTTTTTAACACAAATATTTTAATAATGAATTTACTTTCCTCAACACATTACACAGCACAACAACAGTGACTTAAGGCCATATTATCACAACATATTGGAGAATGAAATAATGAAAATATTGAATAGTTAATTGGGAGTTCACGTGATTATTGAATTACTATTGAATTGAGCATCGTTTAAGTAACAGAGCCCACCTGAGGATTGTTGCGGACCATGTCCATTCATTTATTACCACAATATACCCATCTCCTACTGGCTCCTTCCAGCAGGATAACACACCATGTCACAAAGCTCAAATCATCTCAAACTGGTATCATGAACATGACAACGATGACCTCCACAGTCATCACATCTCAATCTAACAGAACACCGTTGGGATGTGGTGGAACGGTGGAGATTTGCATCATGAATGTGAAACCGACAAATCTGTCAAGGTCATGTCAATATAGACCAAAATCTCTGAAAAAATGTATGGATGGAATCTATGGAGGTATAAAGAGAACTCGATCCAGCGTTGGAGGCGGGGCCTCGTTCATTCTTATGAAAGTTGCTCAGTGGAGCAAGAAGCCAAAAAAGTTTGACTTCGTGTATAACATTTTTCAGATCTTCTGCAATGCTTCCGCATCAATGGACCAATAGAGCAAGACAACTAACATTTCCTTTAACCCCCCCCCAATGATGCACTCCCGTCAGTAGCGCACCAGGATGGACAGTGTGTCTCCTAGCAACCTCAGATGTCAGTCAACTGCTGCCAAGGGAACCGCCCATGAGGCCTGAAGCTTCGAGACCGTTTCCAAAAATATTTGTATCTTCTTTTCAAATATGTTAAATTAAGCACAATGGCCTCAGCGTTATTAAAATCTACATGTCCTTAAACAAAAAGTGAGGAGGACACACGAAAGGCGGCACACGGAATAAAACAACCTGAATCTAGTGAAATTTTAAGAAAAATGCTGCCCTCGTGCAGTAGGAGGGTATATTTGGACCTGTAGTCTGATATCCCACATTGCAGTGGCTCATCTGGACAGGGTGTCCATGCATCATCGTATGCGTTTAATATTTAATGCCAGATAAAAATGGGCCAATAGGACAAGCCTCCACATGATTGAGGAGCTGGTTTAAGCTCTAATGCTGCATCACCGACACCAAGGACAGCAGGGAAGGGCTATGGCTTACTTCTACATACACGCACACACACACACACACACACACACACACACACACGCACGCACACACACACACACACACACACGCACACACACACACACACACACACACGGACAGACTCAAACTCACACAAAAATCTACCAGTCATGAGAAACATTGACCAGCAAAACCAGAAAACAGCCGAGGCAAATAATAGAGAATGAGGCAAAGCGTCTAAACGAACAGGAAGAGGACAAGAAGCTGAAAGCACAGTGTGGAGGGGGAAAGCATAAATCATGCCGATAACAGTGTGGGCAGGTCACAGCCAGAGGCATTAATAATACACACATACACACACATGCACGCAGAAGCAGGGTGGCAGTCCTGAGGCCATGCTCACAACAAAACACACATCATCACCATCAGGGAGCCCTTACTCGTCTCACTAGCTCACGCACACACACATGCATACACACACATGCATGCATACACACATGCATCTGTCTCGGGAGATGATTTATTTCAATGGAGTGCTGAACCTGTCATGCAACAAGTAAAAGAGCTAGGGGTGGGAGAAGAGAGGTGATACGGGGTGGAGTGGGTAGAAAAACAAATCTCATTCCCTGCCT
This sequence comes from Sebastolobus alascanus, assembly GCA_916701645.2. Taxonomy (NCBI): domain Eukaryota; kingdom Metazoa; phylum Chordata; class Actinopteri; order Perciformes; family Sebastidae; genus Sebastolobus; species Sebastolobus alascanus. Next base: position 1,212,075 of record CAKAOJ020000340.1, on the reverse strand, counting down.
GCCTGCCTTGGCTTTTCTGACTGAGAGGGGAGGAAGGTCTGAACAATAGGTCAGGGGAGGGGGGGGGGAAATGGATGGAGAGAGAGAGGGAGAAAATGTGAGAGTGAGCACTCGGGGAAAGCGGTGGAGCGAGGCAATAGGAGAGAGGGGGAAGGAGGAAATGCAACTGAGAAAATGTGACAGAGAGAAACCAGATGGATAAGGGCAATGATGACAAAAGAGAGCAGGAAGGGAGCAGGTGAGTGAGAGGAGAGCAGCCAGGTGAACTATGCGAGGAAGGGATAGGGAGGAGAGGGTTACAGTGGAAGTCTGCACAGCGCAGAATTTAGCCCCTTGTCCCCCCCACCCCTTTGAGCTTTGGCTCCTTTTTCTGCCAGCAAATAGCTTTTCTAGTCTCTCTCCATCAGAGAGAGCAGATAGCACAGACACACAATGCTTTCAGCTATCGTACTCTTGGCAATCTGTTCATCACACACTTAAATAGTGTCCGTCCAGAAAAGGAGGGGGTGAGAGATGGACAGTTGGCCAAAAACAACTCTAGGAAGGTCAAATAAATAAAGCTAAATTCGAGCAGAGCTATAAGAAAAACCCTGAATCTACAGTAATGCCTTAAAGAGGGGAAGTGAAGAGGCATCCGCACTAAAAGAAAGGAGAGGAAGGAAGGACCGGGGTTTCCGTGGATTTGTTGTGTTGGCTTCCTGGTGTTGAGTAAATGCCATCAGTTATTGTAAGCAAAGCCTAGAAAGCTCCAAGTTTGTGCAAACCTGCACACACACATACATGCACACAGGCTAACTCTCTCCAGCAATGTCTTTTCCTGCTACTCTCTCTCACACACACGGCATACAATTGTATTGATCTAGCTCAGCAGCAGCTAGCCTAGTGAGCTCACCTCATGTGGAGAGGCCCAAGATTGATATGTGGACAGCGTGTTATAAATCAACAAGCTTAAAATTGAATTGTGCAAAATCAATTGCGGTCCAAATCCCCCGTTGGCTGCCTTTAATTCTTATCATAAATCTTCTCTCTCGCTCACAAAAGGGCTCATATTCCCGCCACAACGGGGCTCAAGTTATGAGAAAGTACAGCAAGAGAGACGATCACGTAATGAGTTTTCCTTTAGCGGCACTGATGTGTAGACGGACTCTGTGCACTCAACGTTGGCTGTAATATACTTGACGGAGATAACGCTTTGATGCGGCATGAGTTGAATTGAGCCATAGAAGAAGACCACCGCAGATTTCCACTTCATCTGACAGCACGGGCCTGTTGCTCCAGGAGATCTTTTTGAAAAATAACATTAATGCATCAATTTTTTAACATTAAACATTCAGTGTGCACAAGACGCAGGGGCTGATTTAACTAATAGATTACTGAAGAATTTCAAAATATATGATGTACATGGGATCTAACAAAGGAGAGGAAAGCATTGCGCATCATTAATGTCTCACTTTTCAAACAGAATAAAGGCTGCTAATTCTTGGGTTGGGGTTTGATAGCGTTTTATCGAATCTCAATCCAGTATCGAATCTGATTTCAGTATTGAATCTGCTCCTCAAATCTGCATCCATTCAAATCGCTTAGTGAATCCATTTAGGTTTTGAAGAAACGAAAGTCATAAATGACTCCGACTCAAAAGATTCAGCTAAGATCTGTGAAGCAGAGAGGACAGAAACCCGACTGAGTGGCCAGACTTGAAAATGAGATAAGATCGAACTCAATGCGTCACAAACGACATTTTTATGCCAAAGACGCTGGGTATAAAATAAATGTTCATAGTAGCAGAATGTATAAAATGTCGATTAAGTATGTGTCCGGCACATTGAAATAACAGTAGGCACCCCTTATTTTTCATAGGCAAGGTTCTCCAAATGCTGGAAGTCCTGATTCAGAACTATGAAGCTTATATGCTTAAATTATTGAATGAAAGTCTAACTTGGAGAGTGCGACTCCTAATCTGATGTGATCAGATAGATCGTTTTACTCGAGAGAAGACACATCACTCTGTTGGAGTTGTTGGGATTACAGAAATACCCGGTCCACAGATGTGTTACATAGTGGACGTTCCTTCACAAATGGCACACAAAGACACCAGCCAGGTTTCATTCTGGCTTGTCTGTCACACAGTTACTCACGGAGATAGCGTTGAATAGCTACAGCCGATTAGAGAGAGCAACGGTCAGCGCCGGCAAAAATGAGAAGCTGCTACCTGAATGTTTTGTACACTGCTCTTTGCTAATGAGAAAGAGAGAGGAGAGATAAGAGATCCAATAATGGATTTGTTAGTGTGGGAGCTCAGTGAATCTGTGTATTTTGGCACTGAAGGTGTCAGAACTCGAACTGGTGTGCCCAAATAATTTTTCACATTCGCACACTAATTGCTCGCACTGTTGAGCCGTGCGTTTTTGGTTTTGTTGGGCCAAGTCAGACTTGTAGTGTGAATACAGTGACCTTAGCAACAACAACAACCAATGGGAGCTGTCATTGCAATGCAGGGAAATAAATAATCTCCAGTACAGACAGTTTGAACGACATCGCCAGCTCACAGAGATTCAGTTCATATCAGAAACATTTCCGGCTCTGCTTGCTCTTCTCTTTATTAGCTGCTACTCAATTTCATTTCAGCAGCAATAATTCTCACATTAAACATTATAAAACGACATCTAATTTGGATCCGTCCAGATAAGTATGCAATTACAAATTAAGTGAAAGACGACTCGTACAAAATTCATTAGCAATGTTATTCTTATATGGATGTCATTATAACCTTGTTTCTGATAACATTTGTGGTCTGTATTTTTCAGCAATAAACTATTTTAGTTTTTATTGTTAGTGGAAGAGTCCGCCATTCCCACGACCAACGCAGGATTCAAATTGCCTTCAAATGCTCAAGAGATTCACAGTAAACAATGCAGCATGTAAACCGGTGTTATAGTTTTTAATTTTAACATATTGATAACCAAAATCACCAAATCAACCAACTGAAAAATACCAAGTAGGCCTAAACATAAACTGTAGATTCTGTATTACTAAGCAGTGATATAAAAAACACAGTAGTTAGTAACTGTACAGGACAGATGGGAACATATGTCTCTACAGATGGGTAGTAAGTTATCTGGTGTCCGTGTGTGTTACAGCTGATCTGTGTGACATTATGTAGTGTGAACACCTTCCTGATGAGCTCAGGCTCACAGACTGGAGGCAAGAGGAAAAGCCTCGAGGGGAAGAAGGGACTGTTCTGGCACAGTGCTGAACAAACAAAAGAAAATGTCTGACACTGCTAAAAGAATTATTAAAATTAAACTAATTTTGACATTTTTGGGGGTTTCATCACCCAGAGCTTTCAAATCACAAAGCCAGAATACTCTGTAAAATGTGCTCTCTGACTGTTCCTTTATTCGTGCTACGTGAGTAAGACCCGACGTGCATCATACGTCAGAATAAATGAATAAAGTCTTTTCAAACAAACAGGCAGTTGTGTGATCTCAGTAGGTGTTTAATGGAACCCGTCGCTGTGCAGCACTCCACTCCTGTGGCAACAGCAACCACCGAAACCTCTTCAAAAGCAAGGAAACAATCCAATTCTACCACACATCAGCGGTGATGCTGTCTTTGGGCAACCCTCCAGCGAAACCTCTGACAGACGGGTCATGACGCAACACAGCGGCAACTGCATATCAATGCATTCAGGTGAAACGCATTTTATAACTCTGCCTGAAACGGACACCTTTCCTTCAACGGTCTGAAACCAAATGAGGTCACACACACTAAACGGCTCTCCAATGTTTTTAATTTAACTGCTGTGATTAAAAATGTTTGGTTCATAAGGCTGAGAAAATGAATTAAGAAAATCTCATTAGAGGTCTAAATAATACACATTGAGGTGAAATATTTAGATTTGAAATTAGGGCCTGAGACTCTAGGGCAGCTTTAATGAGCAACATAAAAGGAAAGCAGCAGCTGGCGAGTTTAAGTCCTGCTACTGCATTCAGGCGCACCAGGCAAATGCTCTGCTTTGTGTCCAGTGCAGTGTAGGGCAGGAGGAGGGAGAACAGCAGTGCATGGCAGTGAAGCAAGTTTGTCCTCTGCTGTTTACACAGAGGTACTGCAGAATAAAAAAATACTACAATGTTTAGGGTGTGTGAAATTAAATTTCAAAATCAGCTGAACAAAACAAAAGAACTAGTCATATCAAATAACCCCACACTGGACTGAATCCCAGCTCCATCCACGGCAAGACAGTTGAGCAGCTTTAAATATCTCAGACTCATCATAGACATCACTGACATCCATAATAGATCCTAGCAAAGACTTCATGTCATTCATAAACTCAGAGCACTGTCTGTAGTTTCCAACCTCCTGTTGTTGCTTTACAAAAGCATAATCCAACCCATCCTGCTGTACTGTTCCTCCTGCTTCTTCTTCACCATGTTAACCATCTCCAACAAGAACAAACTTAACAGCATCACACACACTGCCTCCAAAATCATCTGCCTTCCCACACCCAGTCTATCAGATATGAACCTCAGAGCCATCACAAGCCGAGCACTCACAATATTAAACTGATCAACCCCTAAACAAACACTTCACATGACCTCCATCTGGTCGGAGATACAGAACACTGAGATGGAGAAGATCTTTGATCCATTTGCATTATCAGCCCTGAACAATCTGCCTCACTGATACTGTTGTGAGCCGGGATGAATGAGTGCACATGAGGATTTTGTGATCTACTTGTGTGTTATCTGATCTGTATACCTGTATGTTGCTATGTGTATATCTGTATGTTTCTGTGTACTAGCTGTGGAAAAAAAATATCCCTCTAGGGGCAAATCAATCTAAATCTAAAATATATCACAATTTAATTGTTAGAGATCACTGGTGAGAGATTAGTAGCACATTAGCAACACACAGAAGCAATAATCAATTCAAAAGTAAAAACACAAGATCTGCAAAAGTGCCACCAAATTCCAAATTGATTGTCAACTTAAGAGTTATACATATATATATTGTTAATTGCCTGAATTTTGAAAACATCAACAGTGAGCTGGAGGGGAGATATAAGTCCAAACAGAGGGCAAAATTAACCAACAACTAGAAGTTGTGAAACATCAGACAGACAAAGACAGATACCTTACAAAGCATTTACCTTTCACCTGAAAAGCTAACTTAACACGATAGACCAGAGAACAAAGGGGACCATTGATGAGCTCCTTTTTGCTGAGTGGGGGGGCAACACGCCCGTCTGCAACACACCCGTCGGCTATTTACATTGATGTATTCAGAGTCAGACCCTTTACATGTAAATAAAATCATTGTTTCTGTAGAGGGACTATTAAAGTACCACCTATAAGTATTTAAAATAAGTCGAAATGCCTGTTTCAGAGAAGGAACCCAGACCGTTTGGAAGGACCACTATAACATGAACACTGAGTTAATAAATATGATTAGTTACTACTGTAGCTTAATGTCTAGAAACGTAAAGTCAATGATTATGAACAAGCCTTAACATGCCTCCTATTTACATTTAAGGTAAATAACAATAATTTATGTTAGAGGGGAGCAGGAAGCTGCAGCATGGTTATCCTGCAGTTTTCCCTTAACACAGACAAACCTGCTGTCGTGGGTTTCTTGTTGAACTCGAGCAGTTCGGCAGCTTACTGGAAAATGTCAAAAAGCTGTAAAGTCTCTCAATATTTTAAAGGAAGTACATTTTCTTGAACTCTGAAAAGACTTGAAATGAATGGACATTGAACTCCTCTGGCATTAAGGTGTTTTTGTTTTTTTGTTTGTCTTGTTTGTTTTGTACTGTTTATTGTATTCCCTATACTTTTGTACTTGTCTTTTGTTGAAAATAAAGTTCTGAACTAATTTCTTGCACTAATTTTGCACATCTGTTTCTACTTTTATACTATGTTTAATTCTTGTGTATATATTATATTGTATATTTGTAGATTTCAATTTTTTTATTCTAACACTTTAATTATCCTACTGTTGTTTTACTGTATTATTTGCACCAACCCACCAAAGCAAATTCCCAGTGTAAACCTCACACACCTGGCAATAAACCAGTTTCTGATTCTGATTCTGAAAACAAACAAAACATGGAGGTCCTGGTGTTCAAATGAAGCGCCTCTTTAGCTCCCCGGCAGCTAACTGGTAGCCTGTTATTAGCATGTTAGCCTGTTAGCCTGTTGTTAGCCTGTTAGCCGGTCGGGAGGCTGTAAACAGCAGGTTTTATATGTTTGTTGGTTTTCTAAATAACACAATATACACTACAGGTACTCACTGAGGTAAGTTACTAAACAAAACACCGCTTCATATCATCTGTCCGCCATGACAACGCTCACACTGTAGCTTAGCAACCATTAGCATCCCTTAGCATCCCATATGCTAAGGCATGCTAAGAGATGCTATGTAAGGGATAATGTACAGCTAGCATTCCTTAGCATTTCTTCAGTAAGTATCCGTGTAATAAGAGAGATAATGTACAGCTAGCGGGTCATTGTTGTGAAAGAATCCCCTTCAGGGCGATGCTGCATCGCCCTGAAGGGGATTCTTTCACAACGATGACCCGCTAGCTGTACATTATCCCTTACATAGCATCTCTTAGCATGCCATAGCATCCCCCCACCGGTTAACCGGTTCCTCTGCCGGTAAACACCGGATCTCATCACCACAGCACGGTATAATCACTCACCAGCCCCTCGATCTGAATCTGTTTGACGGGAGAGTCCAGTGTTCCGCTGGGAGCAGCCATCACGGCGGGGGGAGCAGCAACTGCAGCAGCTTCTTTACGGGCGGCCATCACGGAGAGGAAACACACGAGGAAAGAGAGGGAGGAGGAGGAGGACGGAGAGGGTTAGGGTGAAGGTGCGTCCGGTTTCCTGTCCGTATAGGAACAAGGGCTAAGTGTTAAGTTCCATCCTTAGGTGCGACCAGGAGAGAGATATAATACATCTCGTGTTTAAGATAAGATAAGATAGAACTTTATTAATCCCGAAGGGAATTCTTGTGCCAGAGATTGCTCAAAAAATACAACAAATTACAACGAGTTTCAAGTGTATAAAATACAAGTGTATAAAATAAAAAAGTAAAACGTACTATTTCTAGCACCAGTGCCTAGTAGAATGACAATTAAGTAAGTAAAATCAGTAAATAAAATAAGATAAGTGAAATAAAAAGATGGAACGGTAAGCTAACAAAAAGAAAAGAAGTAATATTGCACATGATGTACCTGAAAATTGCACACATCGAACAGTGATATTGCACATGAGAATGAGAAAAGTAGTATTGCACATGAAATTGATGTCATCATTGTTCTCAGTGACCAGTGTTATCAGTTGTCCTTCCTGCAGAAGGGGGAGGAGTTATAGGTTCACATAGGGTATTTTTATTTTATGCTTCTTTACAGTATAAAAGTAGTTCAAATTAATTATTATATTATTCACTTTGCGATTGTATTACTTTGCTATTGTATTGTATATAGTATGTTATTGTTATTCTTTATTCATATTTTATATTTTCTAAGCTAGTTGTAGTCTGGTATATTTATAGTGTATTCTAATATATTATATAAAAGCCATGAAAATGTCACTTTTTACAATATAGGACCTTTACACACAGGCTCTGTACAAGAAGGGTCAGAGCCGCCTGTTTTTTCTCAGGAGACTCAGATCCTTCAACGTCTGCAGAACCACGCTGCAGATGTTCTATGACTCGGTGGTGGCCAGCGTCATCTTCTACGCTGTAGTGTGCTGGGGCAGCAGGGTGAAGGCAGCCGATGCTAATAGACTCAATAAGCTCATCAGGAAAGCTGGTTCTGTCCTGGGAGTGGAACTGGAGTCTTTGGTGGAGGTGTCGGAGAGGAGGATGCTGAGGAAACTACTCAGTATTAGGGACAACGCCTCTCATCCCCTGCACGCCACTCTGGTGTCATACCAGAGCACCTTCAGCCGTAGACTGAGACCACCGAGGTGCACGACAGAACGCCACAGGAGGTCGTTCCTACCAGTGGCCATCAAACTATACTATAATGATGTCACAAATCTACAATATTTAGACCATTTCAAAGTTTTAAACGTAAACATTCTAAATGGGTCCCAGTTTATTTCCTATTGCAGTGTATGTGAATGACATCAGCTGACAGGAAGTAAACATGGACCCAAACTGTTTCCTAGCAACACAATTCTGTTGCAATTCCGTTGAAATGCACTAAAACGGAGCGCTTCAGACAGATGGTGAAAACAGGTATATTCAGGCAGACAGCATGAGGAAAATAAAGGGTCTTTTAAACATTACAGTGTGTAAACATGTTCTAGTAGAAACCCAAAATACAAGTATGAACCTGAAAATGAGCATGATATGTCCCCTTTAAGACATTTTTGTATTATATAAATGGTTGTAAGTGGAGACTAAAATCTGTCATCAAGACACTCATCTGTTCCCTCACTGGAATCAAGAACCTGGACTCTACTATTTTGCCTTCGACTCATGCGAAGCTGCGAGCTCATGTTTTATTTGCTCTGGCAGATACATTTGCAATTTGGTCTAATGTCAGGCTAACTATCACCACCACAGAAAAGTATATATTGTATTATATAAATACTGGCAATTCTTCATACAACTACTATACAGAATGGGAGGATGGAGGACCCACAAATACTACGTGGACCATCATTATTACCAACCCTTGGCCCTGTTACAATGAGACTTGCAATGAAAAGGTGACTGCTTTAAATTACAGGTAAGTTAAAACAGTTTCCATTTCTATCTAAGTTGCTATATTCATATTTATTTCTTCCATCTTCATATCTAGCTTTATAAAGACAATTATTAGAAAATGGCACTCTAAATGAATAATATCCAGATACCAAGTACTTAAAACACTTTATTTCAAATCTTTACAGATGTATCACAACTAGAGGTTACCCGAAGACTAAAAAGGTGGGATACTGAACTTAACTGTAATAAGTACATTACCTAGTTACATAATGCAAAAAAGGTGAATAAGCATAAACGTAAAAAGGTACAAAAAAAAATATTACATAAAACTTAATTGATAAACTGCCTGAATTATACATCTGAAACAGGATATTTAATGCCAGGTAAGATTCACCAATATTTTTGAGAGATTAATCGTTTTGTTTATCATGAATGATCAAGTGCAACGAGGAGGAGATGGGAGAGGTTACACTTCTGAGCAATAAAACAGTACCTTTCCAGAACATGTACAGAGTCAATACGGGATTCCATGTGAAAATACAGGGCTCTTTATCTAAAATCTGCAATAATTCAGGTGTGAGGGGCAATGGTACGAAAACTTATGGAATAAGCAGACAATGGAAATTTAACTTATAAAACAAAAAGGAAGAAAGCTTACAAATTGGTGACTGAAAAAGGTTGTTTTATAAATATACTTGATAAACATTCTTCCTCCGTTTCAACCAAATGAATACTGCATGATTCCACCTGTTGTACAGTTAAAATCCTTTAGAGAAAAAAAAAAAAAAAGGTTTCCAACCCTTTCCCCACTACTCCCCCCCCCTCCCCAGAAAAAAAAAATGGGACAGGAAAACATAAAATAAAAAGGCAAGAAAGTTGAGTAAATAAAAAAGTATGTCTGTTGCAAGCAGTGTTTGTCTGTTCTTCTGAAGTCTAAATAAGGTGGAATCTTGGTCCAGCGGTGGCGACGATGTCGCTGTAGGGATCCGTCTGGGTGACCTCGATGGCTTGTTGCTTCTTGAGGACGAGGAAACTGTAAAACTTGGCAGCTGCCTGTTTCTTGTTGTTGTTCCGGCACAATTCAAGCAGGCTAACCGAGTCTGCACCAGTCTTAGCCATGACGCGCTATGGGGGCAGAAGCACAAAGCGTCAGTTTAAGTTCTCCCTTCTGACCCGGGGCGATCAACCAAATATAACTTGTCAAAGGAGACGAAAAGAAAGAGAGAGGAAAGGAATACTAGGCCAGGAAGTTGGGTTCCCAAAGACAGTGCTTTTCTGACCTACTGTATACAGCAAAAACTATTTTGCACATGGCAGATAAACAAAAGTAATTCATGTTTAAATCTCTGAAACCAAAATTTAATCTGCACACACAATCAGAATTTTACAAACAAATCCACATGACAACTGGTTCAGTCTACTTAAAGGTAGAGTCTGTGATTCTAATACAATAATTCATATCTCTTCACAGTCCGCTGGCTGTCCGTTCTGTGTGTGCTCTGAAAAAAAGTCCAGTGTTCATCCACAGATCTGGCTCTGTAAATGGGAAACAAACAAAGTGGCTCGGACCGCTGCTCCGCTGGTGCAGAAGGAGCACATACTACGGGATTTCCTCCCGCCGAAGCGACTGCTTGCAGGATCGGTAAATCCCACGTTCAGAGAGTCTAGTAATTCAGTCTCCGGTGTGGCATCAGAGTGCAGGTTCAGCATTCAGAACAAAATTAAAACGTCCGCGAGAAGTCGTCTGTCCGAGGAAAACACTACGGGAAAAAAATCTTTCATCTGCTTCCTGTGTGTTGATATGAAAAGTGACTGCAAGGTCAGTGTGTATCTCTGTTGAGCTTTTCTCTCCATGCCCTTATACAGTACTTCATTTGTAAATCAGGAGGTACCGAAACACACATACAGACAACACCTGGGGTGCTGCTGTGCTAAAACTAAGCAAGAATGACGTAATAAACAACGCTATGTGCAGCGCACTGATAGAAAATATTGTTGCATCTTCTGACATGACAACTGAGTCGAGTAAACACTATGCACAAAACGATGGGAATTATAATTTACCATACTCATTTCACCGCACAGCATAAGCGGCCACTAGCTGTGTGGTTTACAGTAATATAGTAGGCCGTATACTGTAGGTTATATTTAGGGATAGACCCAAATATTTCACTATAACAGAATCCTTAAAATGAATGCCTTCAATTAAACCGAAAGACGCGCTACGCCGTCCATCTCAGCTGAGAACGGAGAACTGTCTGGCTGCTTCCCGAGTCACGTCAAGGAGACGAGCCAAGCCAGAGCACTCGCTTGCTTGTGTTGGAGCGTTCTGCTTCAAAGGCTACGTTACGCACAGGGTTGCAGCCCGGCCAGCGTTGCAGCCCTCAAAACACCGCTGTTTAGAGGGAGAGGGCCTGCAAACGTGACCGATACGTCTACACTCACACACACAGAGCGATGGGTAGAGGAGATGCTGAGCACCACCCACACAAGGCGTAAAATCTTGTGGAGTCATCATGACGCATTTCCTAACAGACATTCAAGGCTTCATTTGAAAACCTCAATAGAAGCTTTGAATGCAAAAAGTAAGATTCGGTTCAGCCCTAGTGGCTCGGTCAGAGCTCCTTTGTTTCCCATTTACAGAGCCAGAGCTGTGTATGAACACCACAGACTGAACGCACAGCCAGCAGGCCGCGACGAGATCTTCGCTGAATTTGACAAAAAGTGTATTAATGTATTAGAATCACAGACTCCAACTTTTAAATCTTTTTTTAAAATCACTTGAAAAGTAATATCTTTTTGTACCTGGAGACCGTGCAGCATCTGCTGGGTTCTCTTGTTCCATCTCTTCTCCTCCTGATCCTGGTCTCCACCCTGACCGTCCTCATCCTGAGGACCAGAGACAACACAGTCATCAGCATCAACTGGCCCAGACTCATACAATCAAATAAAAGCTTGTTTCTACAGAAAGTCATTTTCTATAAAATGCTACATTTTGCAATTACTTCTTGTTATGTTGTTTTACTTACTTGTTAGTGATTTTCTCTTAAAGCACTTCAGGCAGTTTTTAAACAAGCTGATAAAATGTGTCACTATCAAATGTCTACTCCCAACTACAGTGTATCAGAGAAAACAATTATTTCCCCCTCACCTCCTCTTCATCACTATCATCCTTCTTGTCTTTGCTCTTTTCACCAAGCAGGTCGAGCTCGGGGACGAGCTGGGTGAGGTTGAGGCTGCTCTCCTCTGGAGGCAGATCCACCTGGTGCATGTCTAACCTCTGAGACAAAGCTGAGCGGTCGGCCACCTGTTGCTGCTCCAACGGAGCCATCTGAGAGAGGGAGAGAACGGAAAGTTAGCACACAGTGCAGTCAACTGAAGTCATTAGGTTTTGTGTTTCTCCCATTTCATTGTTGAGCATTTCCCAAGTTTACTGCTTCAGGAATAAAAAATAAAATAAAATCACTGTCCGGTGTAATATTTAAATTTGATTACAGATAAAATCAATGTAACCTGATTAAAATGAAATCATCAACTCTGGTCGAAAAGTTTAACAAATGGGAACCAATTTATCATGAATCATGACTGCTTAAGCACTGAGATCAACTACCATTAGAGGCCTTTAAACATCCCTTTTTCTACATTTAGCTCCACATGAAGTGCTGAGGAAAATTATGCAAACTCAATTCCAGTGTTTTGACAGAGAAAAATAAAACGGAGGTGACAGCACTCACAGGAAGGGTGCCCTCTTTGTCGAGGGTCTTGCGTTTGACACCGCGAGGGGTGGACGGAGGAGGCATGACTGTTTCATCCAGAGCCGTCCTGCTGCCCTCCATTGCAGAGGCTGCCAGCATACTGGGCTCCTCCATGATAGTCTGGTCTGAGGGATGGATAAGGGAGATTGTTAATAAAATGTAAAAAGAAATATGAAAGTGAACACAGCCTTAGTCAGTAACTGATGACATGTCTGGGATGCGCTGGGGTATGACCTCCTCTCATCTCTGCCAGCACGACTTACCGATAACATCTCTGTGCTGACTCATGACCTCCTCTCGAGGAACCTCTGGGTTCTCCAGCTCTTTGAGGAACTCATCCAGACTGTCTGCTTCGCCGCCCTTTCTCCTCTTCCTCAGCTCGTCTGGCACCAGAGGCGTCAAGCAGCGTGTGAACATCTGACATCAGAGATATTACAGTTATAATTGGAGGGAAGTTTAAAAAAAAGTTAAAAAAAAAAAAAACTAACTTTATGCAAAGTCAGTAGTACAATAAAAACACAGGGAAGCAGAGACGCACAGATCGGCTCTGACATCATCCGAATCTGCGTGTATACATAATTCATCCAACCGCAGGAATTATTTTCTCCTATTTATAGCCCCGTACCCGCGTTGACACTCCACCTCTACCGGCCCCTGTGAGATATATGCAAGCGTGATGACATATTACACTGAAGTAGGCTGGTTTTAAATAAATTAACATTTATTAATGTTTGGGTGAGCCGCCCAACTATATTTAGCATTTTATTATTTTCTAGTTTTTTATCCGTCCGAGAGAACAACGCCATCCGCGATCAATCAACCAGTGGACTAGTGGCTGCAGGACGCCGCCGCGGAGGGTATAGAGAGCTCCACTCGGGCCTCGCTGCCTCAGCTGTACGGGCTGGACTATGGTGGCGTGCACTCTGCTCACCCCTCGTTGAACGAACAGGCTTCTAGTGACACATTACACACATTACACACACACACACACACACACACACACACAAGGTTCATTCACAGAGCCCCTAATTGTTTTTAAGAAATCTTGTAAGCCATTGTTTTACTGCTTTTCCTCATTAATGATGTATTATTTCAACCACCCCCAACCCACCCGCTCATTAATTAAACAGAAATGTTTATGACCCGGCCTGCCCAATCGCAGATTAACCACGTGCCCTCGGTTAGAACTGCAATCTGCACATCACAAGTAGGGAGTGTTAGGGAGGACTGAGGCCAGACAAAAGGAAAAGAGGTGTGCTAAATTATGCATCAACACGTTTTCCATTCAGTATTCTGGAGGGGTAACGTGTGGGTGTGAAAGGATAGGGAAAAGAGACAGACAAAACCAATCACTTCCTCCACCTCCTGTTCCTTCAATGTTCTCATTTTAAATCCCACAACCTGAACAGAATGTCAATGAAAGATACAATATTATAAATCTACTCTCCTCTTCCATTAAACAGCGCCCGAGTCTGGCCTACTTGGAGAATCAGACCTCCGGTGTGGCTCGCTCATTACCGTTCCCAAAGTGGTAATACTGCTCGTCAGTGATTTCAGACAGTTCTCGTATGTTCTCTAATAATGCATACATATTTATAACAAGCATTCGTCACCTTGAGCAGCCTGGCATTCCAGAGTGGCTGAGCAGGAAGTGAGAAAAGCTTCTCCACTCCTCCGGTCTCCTTCCACATCATAAGCTTCTTGGTGGGAGGGGCGAGGTCCAGCGTGGTGACAATGTCCGAGTAGTCGGACAACTGGGCCCGGATGGTCTTACTGTCCAGCTCCTTCACACTGTCCACAATCAGCTTCCTCTTACGCTTCGCCTTGGTCTCTTTCACTGGAGACGTAGAGAAAAAAAAACAAATACTTCATAACTGCTTCACTATGACTTCTCCATCATTAAGGTAACGGGTCAGCACATATTTCTGCAGAAAAACTACGAAGACGAATGAATACAGAATTTTATACAAAAATGGAAGGATCAATTTTAAAATAGAGCCATCTCTACAGAAAGGTGAGGGGGGGGTCTTACCAGTGATGTCAATGGGCTCCAGGGCAAAGGCCTCCTCCTCATTGTGAACCAGAGTGGTCTGTTCTGTCTGGTCAACCATTGCTGGCAGTGGCTCTGCTGGGCCGGAGTCTGGGCTGTCTGGACCCGCTACACACACAAACATTACAAAAAATCTATTGAAATTCCCTATAAACAGTAAAGTAATGACACAATGTGCATTCCACTTATAATGGCACATGACTAAGCAGGTTTTTCCAGCTGATCTCAGCAACATGCACTAAAGTAAATGTACTTTATTGAAACATAGTAACACCACAAGGGATTAATGGAGACGATGTATAAGGAAAATAAGAACTTCCTATTTCATATGCTTTGCAATAAGGCAAACCAAGTTTACTTACGTGACTGGAGGTTGTCAAAGTCGTCCTCATCGTCTCCATGATCTGGAGGCATCATGACACTCGCTGTGATGGCTGGAGGGTCATCAAAAATACCTCCTCCATCTTCAGAGCTCAGTAGCTTATCAACTGGGACATAACAAATAAGATTAACTCTTTAATACTCAATCATAAATATCTCAGTAGTCCAATATAGCTGAGATAAAAAAAATAAAATAAAAAATATGGATAGAAGAGCTCACCCAGCATTCCCCCATCACTGTTGCCCATGGAG
Organism: Sebastolobus alascanus; assembly: GCA_916701645.2. Taxonomy (NCBI): domain Eukaryota; kingdom Metazoa; phylum Chordata; class Actinopteri; order Perciformes; family Sebastidae; genus Sebastolobus; species Sebastolobus alascanus. The sequence goes on along the minus strand of CAKAOJ020000340.1, from coordinate 1,196,913 downwards.
CCGTCCCCAAAGTCATCATACTCCATGTGGTTGGACTTGTCAGGGAGATTGGCTGGGCCCGGCTCAGCCTCTAGCAAAAGGTTAGTGGCTGTGGCACCCTGCATGAGATCCTCCTCAAATGTGCTGGCATCACGCATCATCTCTCGGTCATCCATCCCAAAGTCAGCTGAAGAGTACAGAAGGTTGTTATTATAAAATATGAACAGGTCTTTGTTGTTCTACCCAACAGTTCTATTATTCTGATAATTAAGTGCTATATCTAAAATCTATACCATCCAAAATGATTCTGCAGTATGATACACATGTTGAAATTTACAATTATCTATTCATACATATGTAGTGGGTGATATCAGTATATATAGTGTCCTACCAAAGTCATTGTCCTGCAGGAGGCTGAGGTTGCCCACATCTTCCCTCATGGTGATCTCTTCTACTCTGCTCTGGTTCAGGGTGAACTGCTGGGCCACATCGATGTCACTGTTTGAAAAAACACACAAAAAAAGACATAAAGGATGAGTACAACAGCTGGTGCTTGGGTGACATAAACTCACAAAAATGATGGGGTGAAATGAGAGTAGTAAACGTAACTTACTCCAAATCAGGAAGTGGCTGGTCAAAGTCATGGAACTCCTCAGGTAAGGTGATGGCATTGTAGGCTGCCTCTCTGTTCTCCTCAGGTAGATCCACCACACCTGAATACAGATACAAGTAGTAATGTTGTTATAACACACAACTGTTCTCCATGATCCTACGCCTCATAAAGACCAAGTCTGAGTCCGTTTTTGTTTGGGGAAACTGATCACAAATTCAGATAAAAATGTTCATCAAAAGTGGTTCATCTTTGCGGTCTCATATATCCCTGCTGGTTAAAGATCGAGAAACCACTGGAGCCTTCACACCTGTAGATTTGCCTTTAGCCTTGTGACTGTTCCAGTGAAGAAAATGCACTAACTCCTTCAGAAGATAAATAACAAAGCACTTTGCTCCAGTACTAATTTGGCTTGTCATTTCTCCTTACCTGGCCTAAAAGCCATTTTGATCTTGATGAAGGCTTCATTACAGTCAGCAAGCAGGTACTTGGCCTTCCTGTGGTAGATTCTCACCACCCCGAGGAGCAGGTGGCCCGATGTACGCAGTGCCATCTTCACCTAAGAGAAGAGGCCATGGGAAAAACGGAACAAAGAAAAGTTATGTTTACATTACATTTATACCAACATTGTACAGCAAGGAGGTAACTTCCAAAAGGTCAGAGCAAAGACACGGTGAAAATAAACCCATTTTATGAAGGCTGTGTTATAAACTGTGACAGCTGCAAGCACAAACTCTGCTCTAATGCACTACCATTCATTATTTTTCTTCTTTGGTGGAAAATATTTAAATATTACTGCTTCTAATTCCTGGGAGGCAGAAATAAAAGCAGAACAAAGCCATGCAACAACAACCTGCAGCAGGACCACCACAACGCAGAGAGTGCACTTTTGTCTTCTTACCTTGGGTGAGATGATGCTCTCCACACTGCTCTCCAAATTGCATTCAAAGACATGGGCCTTGGTCAGCTTCTTGTCCCAATGGGCCGCTAGCCAGATCTTGGCCAGCGGCCCACGTTTGCTGAGGACAAAGTGGGCGTAGAACATTGCCCCGGTTCCCCTGGCTCACACACTCACACTGCGGGTATGGTTCACCTGGAAGACATCATTGATTAGTTTATGTAGAAGGAGAAGTGGTTCTAAAGGTCAGGACAAAAAGGAAAAAAGTACCAAGATGCAAGAGACAAACTAGCAGCACAGTTTCATCCATTTGAAGCATTTAACAAACAATGTTTTCATCCAACTTCAGCAATACTAAAGTTGCAGAAAATTAAGCTGCACAGAATCAATGAACACCTGGATGTTTTTACTGAAGTTGTGAAAAAGACCAGACATCAATCTTTCCTTAATGTCGGGCTCAAAAAGGCCAGGGGGCAGTTATAAGATAAGATAAGATGAACCTTTATTAATCCCCTTGGGGAAATTCAGGTGTCAAAGCAGCAAAGCAAAAAAAAAAACAGGTACAGGTGTACAAGAATTATTATTAAAAAAAACAATAAATAGAGGTACAGAATATACAGAATATACATGGTGAGTGAGCATGGTATTAATGGTCCGTCAATAAAAAAGTGTAGTGTGCAATAAATAGATGTATATGTACAATTTAAGTTTAAAGTGCACCAGTGGATTAGAAGAGGTGGTTGCTGATAGTGCAGATAGTCCAGGTAGTGTGTGTTTTTAAATTTAAGTTTAAAGCAATCCAGTAGTAAATCCTGCTGGTTCAACACTGATCACAAGAACCAGGAAATCACATCTAAGGTTAACTGATTTAAAAAAAATGCGTTTAATGTTTGCTGATGAAGGAAGTCCGAATAATCAGGCCGCACACAACAGGACAAATACATTTACAGATTGAGTATCGAAAGTCAGGAGTGTTTCTCCTTCTTAGCTTAGCTGGTTATCTGAAGGCAACAACACTGCAGAGAAACGTTGAGCCACATTCCCCTCGGATTGGTCTTTACTAACGTTATATTAGATAACTTTGGAGTTTAGTAACTATTAGAATTACATGACAGGGATGCGGGTCTGGAACTTTCTCTGATTAGTCTCATTAGATAACGTATGATCCATAAAGCTCCCTCTTAGCAGGTCTTTTGTCTCTTGCTATGCTTAGTTTAACTCTATTTAACCGTTTACGTTAACGTGACTCATTGTGAGTAAAACAAAAACATAAACAAAGGCAGGGAACGATATTTGGAAAAGTAGATTTGAATGAAAACAAAGCGGTGACTTCACTCCAGTTCCTCCTGTTCCCCAGACAGGGAGGCAAACACACTGTGGACCTGCACATGCTCTGCTTCTGCTAACACACACTTCACACCTTACTCTACATTTATCAATCACCAATTATTATATTGCACAAATACATCAGTTGGTTAAAAGAGACCTTAGCGTGGTTATGTAATCAGTTAATACGGTGTAACACGGTGAGAGAGCGCCAAGTGGGCTGGTCGGCGCCATCAAGTGGGATGAACTGGATTAGCCGCTTAGCTAACTACAGAAGCTAACTACAAGAGGAGCAGTGAAACCGATTTATATCGATTTAACTTAATACAAGTAAAATCATAGTTTATCTGAATTGGTGGACAACAACACATTTAGATCATGAAAAGACAGTAAAGCCCATCAGAACCTACTAATACTGTTTCCCCTCTATCAGCACAACTAGCTGGTGGCTAACGGCTAATAGCTAACGGCTTCCCTCTATCAGCACAACTGTACTGCTAGCTGTTAGCCATAGGCTAACAGCTAGCAGTACAGTTGTGCTGATAGAGGGAAGCCGTTAGCCGTTAGCCGTTAGCCGTTAGCCGTTAGCCGTTAGCTGGTGGCTAACGGCTAGCAGCTAACGGCTAGCAGCTATCGGCTCCCTGTATCTGAAGGCCGCGGCGGCTCCTCACTAACTTTATCCCGTATTAAACCCGCAGAACCCCCCTCAGATATTTCCCTCTGCAGACCCACTCACCGACAGAACCGCTCTTACAGTGAAATCCCGGATCCCGGTGATTCTGTGATTATGTGAGTTCTCCCCTGTTGTTACTCATTAAAACAGCCAAGATGGCGCCAGTCGCCTTCCTCCCGCTCACCGCTGGCCTTTTAAAACCGGCAGGATGTTTACACTCAAAAAGAGAGGGGGGAGGAGTCTCAGGGAGAGGAGGGGGGAGAGGCACACTGAGGGGAACAGCCCGCTGTGAGGGGAGAGGAGGAGGAGGGAGTGGAACAGCCCGCTGAGAGGGGGAGGAGTCTGCTGAGGGAGGAGGGAGGAGGGAGGAGAGGCGTACTGACGGGGACAGCCCGCTGTGAGCAGCGAGAGGAGGGAGGACTCTGCTGAGGGAGGAGGGGGGAGAGCCACTGTGACGGGAACAGCCCGCTTGTGAGGACCGAGAGGATGAGTCTGCTGAGAGAGGAGGGAGGAGAGGCACACTGACGGGGACAGCCCGCTGTGAGCACCGGGCGGAGATAGGGGGCGCTGTGGCACAGTTTGTTTTGTTTTTTTGTTTTTGTTTGTTTGTCTTGTTTGTGTTGTACTGTTTATTGTATTCCCTATACTTTTTTACTTGTCTTTTGTTGAAAATAAAGTTCTGAAAAAAAAAAAATAAATAAATAAATAAATAAATAAAGTAAGCTAACGTTTAAAAAAAAACGAAAAAAAAAAACAGTGCTCACCAGAGACATGTAAGACTAATAAATCAATAAATATGATTATGAAACTACAGTGTGTTGTGTTTTACAGAGTGTGCATGAATGTAATACAGGCAGGGTGAGTTGTCCTAAAGTGGGACGCTGCCTAATGTGGGACACCTCAGCTCCAGAGGGTGCAGGTCTAGCATGGATTGTGGAATAACAATGGTTATTTATAGGATTTTAGTCTTCTAATGCATTATTTTAGATATTTAAGGTAAAGGGCAAATTATATTAAATAACTGGGGGTATGAGGGGGGGGGAGGGGTAGTCCCTTACAAAAAAAGAAGCATACCTCAAGTTTATTTTATGAAGTAAATTGAAGTATAATTCAAGTATGTTCCCAAGTATACTTTATGTAATAAGTATACTAATATCAATGCACTAGTATTATTCTTCTAAGTGTACTACTTCAATACCTCTTGGGACTAAATTGGCCCACTTTTTAGTTTATAAAAGTATACTTTTCGCAACTATAATATGAACAATACTACAAGTGAACTTATACAGTGGGTATACTGTTAGTTTAGTAGTGGGTGTGGATTTGGCTTCATATCGCAATTTTTTCCAGAAGTCTCTGAAATGCAAAAAATGTCCCACATTAGGCTAATTCACCTTATCATTATTATTATTATTATTATTATTATATTATTATTATTATTATTAATAGTAGTAGTAGTAGTAATACAATAAGATAAGATAAGATATTTCTTTATTAGTCCCAAAGTGGGGAAATTTGCAATATTGTTGTTGTTGTATAATATTCCTTTTATGTTTGTTATAGGTTCACTTCCCACTAAGGTTACCCAATGTCCAATAAAGTGCAGTTGTAAGTATTTCTTCTGCACTGTTCTTGGCTGCTGTACTCATGGTATTTGTATTTTTGTGGATATGATTGTCTGCCTGCTCTGCTCCCATCTGGCCCCTAATCTTTTGAAAAGGACAGATCCCGTGTTGTAACACTGGTTATGACCCACCCAGGCCTTTTGTGACTCACATCCGGTACATCAACAGAGCTCAGTGGCCTAAAACAAACAGCGGTCTCCTGATACACAGCACAGCAGACAGTTTGACATGTCATAGCAGGTCATTGTTCCATTTAGGGACACTTAAATGCAGAGCAATCATCAACCTTATTAGGTTCTCCTGTACCTCATTTCCTGCTATAACAAGTCAGAATGTTTGCAGTGAGAAAGGCCAAATAATGACCAATCAAATTAATGTTTAATGGGTGTATTCATCAAGAGAACATTTTAATAAGTTACTCACACAAGGAGGAAGAGGAAACACTGAAATGACCTACCGAACACATTCAGTCCTTTGAACAGAATAACCAGCAGGGAACTGGACATTTATGCCGACTACAAAAAACATTTTCCAAACAGATACAGAGATGAGGAGCATGTCCGACAGAGAGACTGAATCATCTACAATCAAATTGTAAAATTTGTATGCAGTAAAGCGGATTTGTCTCATAGGCGACTTCAGCATCTGCTGCAGTAGAACTGCTGCCAGTTGAGCATGTTTATGATTTAGTATCAGCACGGCTCCATGTTACTGTAGAGGGATGGCTGGTAGCTAACGGAGGTAGTGCTCACACAGCAACACATTAATACATTTAGTTGTTATTATCAGCATGGTTTATTGTAAGTCACATTCAATGAACACCCATGCATAGGTATCTGCAGAGACAGTACAGATGGAACAACAAGGTAAACTCACAAGGCACTTAAGCTGCGTGATAATGCATCATAATCACAGGATAATAACACTGCCAGTAAGCATTTATTACTTGAAGTGAAGCAGTAATTCACTAAATGAATTTAAATGTGTGCAAATATGTTCCAAAATCAATCAGATGGTCGTTCTCATCATCTTACCGGCTCATTGTGAGATTAATGAATTATTGATCTAGGCCAAATTACTAAACACGATTCTGCAGTTGAAAGCTAACAGATGTAAGAGACAATAACGCATTTAAAATGGTGTTTAATGTAAAACTGGATGGAGCTTTTCAATGTGTTGCAGATTTATGATAAATCCAGCTATTTTTATGCACAGAAATGGGTAACACAATGCTGCACAGCCACGTCTGGATGGTGACACAGTTTTTTAGGCTGCCATCTGCTAAACAAGATAGTTTTTTTTTTTCTCCAGATAGCTGATTGCTGGCTGCTGTTATCATGTGACAGAGAGACATCTAAACAGCCTCAGAGAAAGCAGCCACTTTTATACACTGATGCTTTCCTGCTTTAGATGAGCTACTGCGTTGACGTACAAGGTGTGAGTCACAAAGCCTGAACATCTGATTATCTCTACATACCAAAACACAAGTATATTATTATCTGCACAGCTGTATGGAATAAAACATCTTGTGCTTTTGGATTTGTATTCTTGTACGTACACAGGAAAACACTCAGATGTGGGCTAAAAGTAACGACAGATTTGTATCTAGACAAATACTGATTGAAGCATTAGATGCCTTTAATCCTGTGAAATGAATTGTTTCTGTCTAATAGTGCCATAATGTGCCAAATCTAAATGTATTCAATTATATCGCCACAGGGATCCCCTTCTGCTCTTCTATGAGACGCTGTATGACATTCAGTGGTACTGTCACTGCAAACACACACTTATAATTCTGTTTCATTTATTTTTACCTTATTAAGATTAGGTCTCATTAAAGAGGACCTATAAATGCTTTTGTGCTTTTTCCTTTTCCTTTAGTGTGTTATATAGTTTTTTGTGCATGTAAAAAGTCTGCAAAGCCGAAAGTCCACGCCAAAAGGAGTTACTCTCCCCCACAGAAACACTGCTCCTGAACTCCCTGAAACGCCTCGCTTGAAGTCCTGCCTCTTCTTCCGTAACGTAGTGATGTCACCGAGTAACACATTTGCATAACGGCCAGTTAGGAGCTCAAACAGAGTTTCAGACAGAGGGTAAAAAGAGGTGCTGCAGCACAGCCGGTAGGAGAAAAGTAAAGCGCTTTTTAAACATTAAAACATGTAAATATGTTCTTGTAGAAACCCAAAATACAATTATGCACCTGAAATGAGCATAATAGGTCCTCTTTGAATATATCATTTATTGGTATATATGATATGATATGATTAGTGATGGCTTTCTTTTTATTTCTTTCTTTCATGTGGCCGAGTGTGACTTGAAACATGATGCAATAATAGGTGATGTGAAGCTGATAGAAAAGGAAGGACATTTGTCAGATTTGGCCTGGAGTCACAGTATTTAATCCAACAGTAGGGAAGAGCCTGACTGAGTGCATGCTGGGATCCATCTCCACTGCAGATACTCATCAGGAGGATTAAGAGACGCTGAATTGATTAGCATATCGTTAAATCACACGAGCAGACTTTTGGCAGTGGATAGATCCCTCCAGTGCAGAGAAGTTTCACTCCTTGGTTTATCGAAAATCACTTATTTCCTCTCACTCCATCCAACAAAGCATCTACACATCCGGATGTGTTTTTTTTTCCTGATTTGGTCCACAGACCATTCAGAGTGGATGTGGTCTTGGTGTAATTGTCCAAATGGTTTTCCTTTTGGTGTGTCACTAGATAAATTATGCTGTGTAGGCACTGTTCCAGCTTTAACAAACTGCACAGCTTTTTCTCTGAGACCCATTTAGGTGTCGGTCCATGTGTGTGTGTGTGTGTGTGTGTGTGTGTGTGTGTGTGTGTGTGTGTGTGTGTGTGTGTTTTGGGGGTAGCAATCTCTCCTGTAGCTGTTGCTGCAGCTGAGTTGGCAGCTCTCATGCACCATGGGATCATCCTGGATAGATGCTGTTATTTATGCAGCGTGTCTAAACCGATCATCCTGACACAGATTTATGTAAACACAGCAGTTTCTTGGCATAGGACGAGGTTCACACACGCACAAGGAGGAAGCTAAAGGTATTATTTAGCTTGGCTCTCCCTCAGTGGGCGCAGTGCATAAACCCAACGTGCAAAGTGTGTTTTGGGAAGCCAGCAGGTCAGAGAGGACGAGGGAGGACGAGGGTGATTCAATATTTGTTTGAAAGACAGCAGACATACCAAAATATTTTGAAAGGATGAGAGTAAATATAAATGGTCAGGAAAAAACACACACAAAAAGAGACACGCAATTTATATCAAACATTTTATTTATTGATTTTTTTTGTTTTGTTTTTATAAAATTCTTTTACAAAATTGTGATTTTTCCTCTATCTTTCCATTTTAATCTCTATAAAATTAGGTCTGCAGTTACGGAAGAGAGGGAAGGAAGCAGGCAGAGATTCAGTCGGGACGCGATCCTGTCTGATAAATACTGTGTATGATTGAATTATGTGTGTGTTACATGTATTACTATACTTGTGACAGCCAGGAGGTATAGTAATACAAGGCAGTACGTGTTTAAAACAAAAGTTCCTACAACAGAAAAGGCAGGAATGTGGGTATCAGATGTTGTGGTGATAATCTTAGTAGCATTCCAGTGTTAAACAATATCATTTAGGGAGCCATTATGTGTTACTGGATATTGATCAAGAAAACAATAAACCTACTGTGAAATGAAAACAGGGAACGGTTTCTTGCACAAGGCAGATGGGAAAAAAAACTAATAAAAGTGTATTTCTTCTGAAGGCACATCAATATATAACCTCCTGCCCTCTGAAACAACAACATACGGAAGGAGAAGAGAAAAAGATAGAGAAAATATCATCTTAAATATTGCACCAAGTTCATTTCTGAAATGTGATTCTGTTTACGACCATATTCAGTTGTCTCGATAGCGCTGCGTTTAGTAATACTAGGATTGTTTATTTGCTGTCAAGCTGAAGTGAAAAATACCATGCAGCACCTTTCTCTCACACGTACACCATTCCCCCCCCCCCTCCTCTCTCTCTTTCTCACACATTTTACTTTATTATATAGACAGGAAATGTTTTCATGAACCAAATAAAAATGGGAATGCATGGCATTCCTTATAAAATCATATATAATCTATTGGCACATGTTGTGGTGAGGGTTACAGAACTGTGAACTTTAGGTGTGGTTAGATTTCTGCAGAAATGTTGCTGGCTTTACAGGGATACTTCATGGACAGATAAAAACTTTAAAGACATGATGCACTGTGGTTTAAAAACGCAGGTGCACATCCTAAATTCATCAAATTCTGTTAACATGTCCAGATAACCTGATATGATTGACACATCAAGGCAGAAATAAAATGGAGCGTGATTGTTAATGGAACCAAACACTTAGAAATTGTTTAAGTCAATTAGCCTTGTGATCAACAGCGATCCATCTGTAAAAAAAGACAACAAAAAAAAACCAATGTCATGTTCCACTGACACTTTCCATTCAAAGTACAGATTTGCAGTAAATGAGACACAGATTGAGAAGACTAACATATAGAAACTGATCAAGACAATAATGATGGAACATGAACATCCTGGTTTTACCTCTTGAATGCGGCCCAAGCACAATCTGAATTTCTCCGAGATGAACGGCTGTTTCAATCTGTGATTATCAGAGACACAAATTGGCATTCTGAAAATAAACTGCAAATTAAAAGGCGTCTAATTACATGTATTAATGTTGGAGAAATACCACAAATGAGAATAATCACTTAATAGAGCACATCTCCATCTCCCTATGCATTTTAACAGAAATGCTTGGTGAGAAATCAATCTGGACATATTTGATCATAACAAGTGGGGAAAACACAGTCGTCTATTTAGTATGATGCCAACTCTGACTGTGAAAGCATCAAGCGCCGTTTGATGATCCCAAATGAAAGCAGTGTTAGCCCATGTCAAGTATTTGTCAGTCTAGGCTACTGCCAAACTTGTCACTGGACAAAATTAAATTGTGTCTATGGCATAAAGACAATAACCGGATATAAATATCTCTTGCTAACCAAGCCCAAAAAGATCCACTCCCTAGTCTTCACAGTGGTTTGTGTTTCAAACAGACCATCGGTTGGCTCGATTAGCAAGCTCAGCCTCCCTTAACCAAGGCCACTCTCGTGATCTTCTGTTGTTCTTCAGGCCAGCACGTATTCAAGAACCAACTCTATCTCCTCATGGAAGGATGGAAAACCAGACATGAAGAAGACTTCTTGCTTGAAAATAGAGAAGTCCATTGAATCGTCTGCATTTCTATTCAGCTCAGGTGGATATCCATTCCCACTTAGCAAATTTAGTGAAATCCAGCAAGTTGTATGACACTGTTGTAATTTTACCATTAAAATCATTTTTTAGAATGGCACATAATGATAATTTAGTTTGTCAATTGAATACAAATAAATCTTCATTACACTTCAGCAAGGACGAAGTGTGAATGCTGACCTGAAGAATTGACTACAAGACCCATTATTCCATCAATTATGAAGCAAATCATGAAAAACAAAAACACAAAGCAGCAAGATCAAGGTGCTCATTCTGCACCAGGTCTTTATCTCAGACTCCCAGATCCCAACGCCATTAGATAAACTTGAGGCACTGTGAATATCAGATCATAACTCAGTTCTGCAGGTGGAGAGGTCGTCGTTCCTCTCTTCACCCGCCCTGCTATCGGTTTGAATTAAGACAATACAGAGAGATTAGGGCTGGCCATTCATTCACGGTATAAAAAAAATAGCTAAACACAATCCAAAATAGTGTTATCCTCTTCATAGTCATAATTATCAATAATAATTCTGTCATGAAAACGTTCAGGAACCTGTGCAGAGTGTACAGAGCAGACAGCGGGTTGGAGTTGTTGGGACACGGAAGCAGCGAGCTAGGATTTCCAACTCCGTGACTTTGACCACTTTAGTTCAAAGTCGGGCAGTTTTAGAGTCCTCAGCTGTCCTTCAGCTGGTGGTCATAGTGTGCGCTCAGCTATCCCCCAATACACATAAGAGAAAGGGTAGAGAGGACAAATGGACACGGCAGAGGAGACCAATGAGTGTGGTGTCCTCCACATCTGTTCCACTTTCTTCTCCGTTGATCCAGCTCATGGAAAGGCTCTGCGTTTCTCTACGTGTCCGCCCCCTCGCTCTGTCTTTGTGGTGTCCAGAGAGCGGGGGGGCTTTGGAGGGTTATAGCCTCTCGATGTCCCTGTACTTCTTCCGCAGTATGGACACCTGGTCTTTGAACAGGACCGGGTCCAGTCTCATCTGAGAATGGACCAGGGGCATGGTGCCAAACCAGCTGGCAAACTTGTTCATGCAGGTCTGACGCTGGGCGAAATGGTCCGGGTCGGCCCAGCGAGACGCCCGGGAGCTCTTCGGGTGGGAGAGAGGGAAAGATTCAGGCAGTGCGAGGAAGACAGAGACAGACAAAATGAATAATGCATCACAAATTATTCTGACCTTTCAGAGCCTGTTGCAATTATTCATGAGTATTTTTTTCATTACTGAAGGCCATATTGCAAAAAAAAAAAAAAACGCATTTGAAGTTGAATTTCCAAATGCCTGATCTTTTTTAACAGCTAACACTATCAGGGTTTAAGTGGTGCGATGTGTCTCGAGGCCATCAGCCTCTACAATAATCAGGAAAAGCATGGTTCTCTGTCTGTTCAATACTGAGCATCATTGTGAAGAAACAGAAAGGATTATTTGGACTTCTCCAGTTCAAAGGCAGAAAGAGAAGCTACCAGACTTTGTGAAGAATGTCCTTCATGTTTTTGAATAGCTTCTTCTGAATAGTCTAGGTGTTAAATTGCCACCGACTGTCTGCATCCTGCAGGTGTTTCACTCCACACATCGACTCAACATTGTACTTGAAAGAATGGCAATCAAAATGTACCTTCTACAAGAAGAGACATCCCCACTACTCTGTTCTTTATCGTGCGTAGGGACTACAACAATTTTAAACATCAACACCTTTGCTAAACCTGATTATTCACACATGATGATCACACAGGAAAACAAAAAGAGGAGTGTAAGCATTGATTGCCCCTGAGAGCCATGAAAGACACGAGTAACAAGTACTGTATTGTTTCTCTTTGAAACAGTGCCATCAATAATCCTGTTCTGCCTTCAGGCATCGTATGAAACAAGCTAGTTATCTACAGGATAAACTTTCTGCCTCACCTGTCCCATCATGGTCTCCTTGTACTGTTTCTTCTGGGTGACCTTGATGGGTGGTAGTTTAGACACAGAGGACACCAGGAAATTCATCAGAATGTCCTCGCAGTTTGACATCTGGTCAACCATGTTCTTCAGACTGGCTGGAAGGTAGGTGGTGTACAAATAGTGGTAGTATCTAAGAGAGACAGAAGAGAGAGTGAACTGTTTTAGTGCTGAAGTCAATGGAAACTGTATTTCAGTGGAGAGGAGTGAAATAGGATAAAGAAGCAGAGAGGAGTGTGTCAGTACTTGTGATAGATGGCAGCTCCGGTCAGCACCATGGAGTAGTCGTTGGTCCATTTGGAAGTGTATCCCCAGCGCTCCTTGTTGCTGTCCCAGAAGTGGCTGCGAGCCGGGTAACCAACGATGCGGTCCGGGAAACTCTGCCACACTGTGAAGGCAAAGTCCACCTGGACCCAGATCGGAGAGGGACAAAGAGACGGACAGAGGAGGGGAAGACATGAAACCAGGAACGCATCCACTGCATCGAAACATAAAAGTGTGATTATACGATTATTAACAAGAACTTGTGCAGCGTGTAGTCTGACCTCTGTGGTGGAGAGCACGGTGTCCTCATCCAGACTCAGTACAGCATCAGTCGGGATGGTGTCGTAGGGAAGAAAACGACTGCTTATCACCTGAAATAAAAGACAGTAAATAGTTTTACCGTGCAGCTCAAAAACAACAACGAGTGTATAAACGGGGCCCATATGAGCACAAGCGAGGTACATCTGCTGACAAGCAGCGCTACCAGTGTCTTAATGTCTCTTTGTGCTACAGAGTTGTTGCATCTTGCTGCGTTAACAAGAGAGTAAGTCAAATATACAAGCAGACATTAGACATTAGACAGCAGAAATACAGCATTTCACTGACTGCTGAAAACACAGACAGAAATCTTCAAGCAGCAGAATGTGCTTCCCTCCCTGATGAGACTCTGTATAACAAGTGCTTATAAAGTGGATTCCAATTCATTAAATGTGTGCACATTGATGACAGCAACGGCCGAGGCTAAATAACAAACACTCGATGAAAAGGATGTAAACTTCCATGTAACCAAGTCAGGAAAGCCCCTATGCATATACTATATACTGCCCACCAGTCACATCCATGACATATTAAACTATTCTGCAACAACTAGTTGTCTCATGTAGCTTTGAAAACTCATGCACGGTATCACAGTGCTGATTGGCAGTAACCCAACTGTAGAACAGCTTTTGTGACTGTGGTTCAAATTCACATCCTTTTTGCTCTTGGTCCTCAGTTAATATGTTTGAGACCTAATTGGCAAATGGTCCTTTAATACGTTAGTCAGTGACTATACAGTAGGTTAAGCTGATGGAAACATTTTGGACACTGTGAGACACTCTTCCTCTTCCTCCTCGTGACAATGTTATGCCTTTATTACGCTGAGTCATCAATATTAAGGCAGGAAAGCTGTGGGTTTAAATGATGAAACAGTGAAAGAGAAGGTTTTTGAAAAATGATTTCCTAATTTAAGCCAAGAAAAAATTAATGTTTATTAATAGTGAATTAGAAAGCTTTATTACACGGCTGTGTTGAATACTCGATTCTGATTGGTCAATCACGGCGTTCTGCGGTCTGTTATTTCTGTATAGCAGACCGTTGCTATGTAGAACAGACCGTTGCTATGGGCGCAGCTCTGATGTCGGACTCTGGCGGACCGTTTTTGCGTCAAAATATTGATTTCTTCAGTAAATAGCCGTGTAATAAGCGGGATAATGTACAGCTAGCGGGTCATTGTAGTGAAAGAATCCCCTTCAGGGTGATGCAGCATCGCCCTGAAGGGGATTCTTTCACAACAATGACCCGCTAGCTGAACATTATCCCTTACATAGCGTCTGAACTCCTTTAAGTTAAAATGGACCCGACAGCATTTTATGTCCTGTTCTGTTTACACATGATTTGAAGAGTCCAAAACTCAAAATCTGTTATTGCCAATTTGAAAAGAAAAGAAACGTACTAGTTGTTGAAGCCACTTAGAGATGGGCTGGAAGCAGCAGAATACACCATGCACTTTGACCACTTTAACCACTGAGTAAGACACTTTGCATTTTATATTGTGCACCTTGAATTAAATTCAACTGTAGGCTTCTAGTGCTGAATGTGAAATGTGTGCAGTAACGGGACCTTATGAGAGAAGTGTACGGAGAGTAAGGCTGTGGCTCTTTACCTTGCTTTCACCTTCTATAACGATGACGGGGACCGAGGTGACGGGCCAGCGGTGCTTGGCAGGAAGAGGCTTGTCACAGTTCCACAGAACGATCACCTGCACGAAGGGAAAATACGTAAAGCTTAGCCAACATGTTCATATTCATCTGCATACCCATGTATGTACACCTAATGAGAATTATGTTAAAATAGCAGCCTATTAATGTCTGATTTATCAATATATGTACAGATCAAAAACCCACATTGTTTTAATTCAAAGCTCTATTTTATTAACTCCCTATTTATGTGGAAAAAACAACTTCCTCATTCTACTGCAGGACTATTTTCAGAGCTGTCACATCTCCTACACTTACATGACAGCGACAAACTGTACCACTGGAAATGTGAAAACAAAATGTGCTGACACCTTCATGCTAGCCTTGCAGTTTTAAATCCAGAAATGTGTAAAATATTTACTGTACACATGAAAACCACTGCTCCACAACATAACAGAGACCTAGAGGTTAATGGGATACCCACCATGAACCCACCTCTCATATTAATATCTTAAACAGCCTTTTATGTATGAATTCACTGAGAAATTACAGCTATTATGTACAATTGTGATGTTTGACAGCCGACCAGCTGTGCATTCAAATGGTCTGCAGGTAACAGTTTCCTGTATTTCCTACAGCGTGCATCAGTATAGCATGATAGTGTCTGCAGAGAGAGGAGTGTCAGGGTGGATCTATTGTAGCAGGAAGGTTTAGAAATTATTTTGGACATTCTCCCTTCATCTCCAGCATGAATAAAATACTGAAGTTCAAAAGCAGTTTGAAGCAAACAGCAGTGATGTGATAAACCGGAGAAATGACACTGACATGGAGACAAACACAGCTTTCTTTTCTTTCTGTTTAACATCTTAAAAACTGTTTGAAACTCTCAGTGATTTCATTTGTTTAACATTTTCCTCATCAGATTAATGAGCTCCGTTATAGTTTTATGGAGCATCTACTCACCTCAGTAACACTCAGCTGAGTGGGGTGAGTAACGTAGTGTAATGTGTTTTACCTGAGCACAGTACTGGGATTTGGCCACGGCCACGAGCAGCTTCATGACGGGCTGAGATTGGGAGACCAGCGGACTCACCACCAGGACGATCGCTGTAAACTTGGTGTACGGCTTCACACCTGAAAACAGCCGGGACGCATCAGAGGTTAGAAAAGAAGCAATTCAAATCTGTCAGGTAAGATTTCAAGCACGAGAATGATCTTCTGAATCATGTTCACACGCAGTAGTATGACTTGAACATGGAACTGCACCCTGCAGGTATACTGTATGTTCTATAAGTAGATAGATAGATAGTAACTTTATTGATCCCGAGGGAAATTCAAGTTTCCAGCATCACAGTTCCATAGTGCAAACATATTAGTAAAAACGTCACAGGTGAGTAGTACACATATTAGTAAAACGACACAAGTAGTAACAAGACACATGTAAGTAATACAGAGTATAAAACAAAATATGCAATGTGCAGAAGAACTGCCAAAAATGAATATAGTGCAGGGTAACAACTGAGATACAGGACTATTTAAAGAAAAAGTGAATGTAGTGCAGAAAGTGATATAGTGCTGGATAATAAAATATAGGAGAAACAGATACTAAGAAATGTCAGATATGGAATATAATGCAGGATAATAACTGAGGTAGAGAAGTTTTTGTAGTGTGCAGAATTAAAGTTAAAGTTTAGTAAGTAACTAGTATCGGCATAGTTTTTTTACTACATTACTGTCTTTACTATCACAAACTCTAAAGTGAACTGCACAAAGTAGAATTTCATCTAATAATACCTCCTTGACAGCTTTGAGCATCTCTTGGTTTGTGCTTGTTTATTTGGCATACGGTGCAACTGAAGGATCTAATTAGGCTTGTTAAGGAAAAGGTGCCAGTTAACCAAATCCCAATGTTGACAACAAGCCCGAGATCTAGCCAATTAACCGGGCACAGATTCAACACGGCAACTCGGCAGGTCTAATTGGCGAGCTTCTCTGTGACAAATCATGAATTAATCAAGACATACTGCATAACTTGTCGCCGTGTCACTGATTCACGTTACGTTATTCAACAGCTGCCACGCACCAGCTGTTCCTGTGCTGTGAGAAATCAGTCCATCAAACCTTTGGGGGTGCCATTAACGTGGTTGTTAGCATATAGCATGCGTAGGACTAATGAACTGACCCAGCTTAGCGTAGTAGAAGGGGAAGTCTCCCAGGTATGTGGAGTACTGAGGCAGCGTGAAGAGGCCTCCGGGCAGACTGTTCCACATCAGGTTACTCCTCGAGGTGTGCAGCAGAACCCGGTCCTGGATGAGCTGCAGAAACACAGGAGATACTAATTAAGGTTTTCTGCAAAGTGGTCAATTGATTGCAATTTGTAAATATCAATCAACTGTTCCCCATGTAGAAAAAACAATCATAAAGCCAAGATACAGCAGGGAATTAACTGTGAGCCAAGATCTTCCACGTCTATTTACTTCAAATTAAACTATAATTATGTCAGTCTTAGATGCTGTTTGGAAACTGCGGGCAGACACAGATCCTCTGGCACTTCTCAAACTAATTGAAACGAGTCACTTCAAATAAAGAAAAAAAAAATGAGTGGTTTTCATAATGCTGTCAAGTCTTCTCATAGATAAAAAAAAGAAAAAATAAGCCTGTTCCATAAGCCTAAACCACATTTACAAGTTTATTTGTTTGTTTAGCCCAGTTTCACATACGTAGACTGTGTCAGTGGGCATTATAGGCCAACAGCATCAACTGTTTCCCACTCCACCAAAGCTCTAATAACATCTAAATATGGAGCATTCTCAGGATAGCTACAGAGCAGAGTAAACCCTGTCGGATATTGTGGTAATAAACAGATTCTTGAGGTGCAACTTTACCTTGTTTACTGTAAAATATCTAGAATTCCTTGCCAAAGGCAGCTCACTAAAAGGATTAAATCTGAAGCCAAAACACTGACATCTTACCAGCCTTGTACTACGGCATGTGTTGGAACAGGGTTAAGATACCGAGAGCGTAAACAGATCGAAGATCAGCTTCTTCGGGGTGTAACTTTACCCTGCTGACAGAGAAATCCCATTCCTGCCTTCTAATGCCCCGACGTCCTACCTCTCGGGACGAGGCCTCTGTAACACTATCTGAGGACAGTCATGGTGCAAACTGCAGCAGCAGTAAGGCTTACATCTAACACAACTGGAAATCAGCAGTACTTTTCCTGATACATGTATCCTCTCTGCATTGTGGTAAACTACCAGCTCTACTTTAGAGGAACACTGCTGGCTGCTGCAGATGGTGAATTTGGGGATGCACAAAAGCATGACTTTGAATGCAGTGAAAAACCCTACTCACAGCCAGCCGTACACATCCTCTCTGTTTCTCTGTCTTGCTCCCTTATCCCTTTTCATTCCTCCCTGCTCTCATCTTTGCTTGTTTGTAATTCTAGCCCAAGAGCAGTAAGATAGCCTACTGCTCGCCAGGAAGAATACAGATAAATGGAATCTGACAGGAACAAACTACTGACATGATTGATAGCCAAACCACAGCAAGAAACAGCCTCAAAAACATGACAGCGGTGTTTAACAATATACATCATCCCCCCTTGGTTTTCAATCTAGTCTGGAGCACTTTCATTGTGGGTATTATATCTGCAACGGCAACGTCTGCACTTGTAAGATGTCAGAACAAAGTCAATAACTGGGATGTACAAAATTAAGTGACTCGGAAAATTCTATGAAAAAAAATCATGAATGAATGGATTTATGCCATATTTGTATGCTTGTTGTGTGCTTTTGTGTGCAATCATGCATAGTTGTTTTCATCCAGCTGAAGAATAGCAGAATCAGAGTAGTAACCTCAAACATTTCCAAAGTGCTGGATACAAAACTAAACAGGTGGTACTGTTGTGAAGTGCAAAAATAGTAACATTTTAGGCAAATCGTGTGCATTGGCACCTAATCTGAAGGATGTACATGTTATTCTAAAATATATTAAAATCTTGCAATCAATGTGTGTGTGTATGAGTGCAATTGCATTGTATGTATGAACGTGTGTGTGTACCTCCAGTGTGGTCAGTACTATCTTCTCCACAGAGTTGAAATAAGCCTCCCATAGGAACTGGGTCTGGTGTCTAAGAGACAGGATGTTATCCTGGTGGATGGAGCGTACTGTTGAGGGAATCTGAGAAATAAAGAAATACATGTTAGCATATTTACCCCAGACGGGACAAAAACAAAAACCTGTAGTCTCGACACAGCTTAGAGTAGCTTTAGGAGACAGAGGTCCAAATTTACAAATCAGGACTAAACTAGGTAGGGAAATCAACATAAATATGTCCTTAAATACAAGACCATTTGTCACTGACTACGTTCACATGCACAAAATATTCATTTTTTTGCCCATATTCTGAAAAAGATCATATTCATACTAAGCTGTTTACAAGGCTAATGAAAATGAACATTCCACTAATATTCCCGTTTACATGCAGTTGTGCATACTCCAATTAACGTAACCGGTGGTGGACTTGTCCGACCGTGCAAACACAGTCTCTGTCTCTTTCATTCCTTCGACCACCTTCTTGAATATTTGTGCATATACCAAAAAACTGTTGATATCCAAGTCTTTCATAATGTTTAAAAGTAGGTGTGTTTCTCCTTCCGACCAGATATGTGAGCTTTTCTTTTGGGCGTGCATCTCTGCAGACTGTCGGGTAGTTGGTTTGTGTACAACGCACAGAGCTGGCCGTAAACAGGCAAGAGGCCGTGGGTCCGTGTGTCGCCAACTGCAGCAAAAAACCCCAATCGAGACGCATATTCTGAATGCACTGAATACATGTCCAAAGACTGATCCTAAAACACGAATATCGGCATATCCCACATGTCGAAAATGCTCCATTCGGAATAAGGCCTAATTCAGAATATGCTGTTTACATGACCCGTATCACAGTCAGAATATTGTCATATTCAGAATAATAGTGGAATATTAATGTGCATGTAAACATATTGTTGATTTCAAAAGGCACACAAACATTCACACTTACTCTGCACATGTATACTGCCATTGTGTTTCCAATTCTTTTTTTAAATCAGGCCTGATAATAACCTTCTGTAGCCACAAACATCCTCAAGAATAAAAAAGATGAATTGTGAATAAAACAGCAGTGCAGATATTCTTCTTCTTTTTGTAGCAGTGTTGAGTAAAGTCTTCCTTTAGTTTCCACCTTTACGTTTCTACTGTAGCAGCAGCTGTTCCTACCTGTAATAGCAGCCTTTCATCCCCAATCACAGCTGCCGTGTTCCAGTCGATGATCTCTGAGAAGGGCAGCTCCCAGCCATTGCTGAGCATCACCGGCACACAAGCTGCCTGTAAGAGTAATAATGAGATTAATTAGAATAAAAGCTGCTCTGCGGAGCCTGTGATGCTCACGACAGGTACCGTCATGTGTGCTAAGAATGCAAACATACACCAGCAAGAAATAATGCATTAATGAATAAATGTATTAAATCAGTGGGGGGGAGAAGTTGGATAAGAGCACCGTCTGTATGCTAGTGACGTTAATCTTAAAATATTTATATTCAAAGGGAAACACCAGACATCACCCTTGTGGTATAGTTTGCATTTCTACAGGCAGCAATATAAAGACCGACTGGAGAGAAGAGAAAGCTGAAAAGATATCACTAAATGGCTTATGCTCTGCCATCCCATGTCATCACTGTACAGAGTCCATTTCCCAAGCAATCAAATCAGGCAATTGAACCAATAGAGGCGACACATCCTCCAACACATTACCGATTACTACAGAACTGCTGCAGCACCTTGATGACTAACTCTCAAAGTGACTAGGCAGTGTGGCTTCATAAAAATCATCATTATGTTCAGTGGAAAAGAAGATACACTTGAAAACATACTTGAACATTAAACCCTTGTGTCTGAGAGATCAATGAAATTGCATTGAAGTGTGAATCCATGTTTGTGTGATTCCAATCACACATTTGTAGGTGGTTTGTAGGTTTGTGCTATAAGTTTAAGTCTGTGTGTGTTAGAGTTGTAAAGCATCCTGCCTGCCACAGCGTCCGGCCCTATAATCTGTTAAGCGAGGTACCATTCCCTGATTGGCCTCGGTCACTCACTACACATGCACACACACGCACGTACAGGCACAAACGCTCGAGCATCGCTGTGCTGCAGTGCTCGTCTAATCTCCTCGGTGTCATTAGCAAAGGCAGCAATCTGCTGAAACGCTGCCGTGCTTTCCCTACCTATCTGCTCTCACAGAGCAATCCACTAGAGACTCATGGAGCTCAGTCCTCCCCCAACTCATCACATTACACACACACACACACACACAAGCACACGCACACAGAACAAACATTCATTAATAAAACTCACTGCTATGAACTCCCTACATTTTGCAAACCCACATGCGTAACATGCGTGTGACTGCGGCCTACTGCTTGTCGTGGAACCTGCATTGCACAACCTGATCCTGCAGGATAGAGCTCTACATCATCTGCCAAATCAGTCAACCCCCCCCATACCAACCCAGCTCTAGTTCAATCATGTGAACGTCGCCATTCTTGACTATTGCATCGCTTCCTATCTGGCCTGTTAGAATGCTCACTTGAGCCACAGTAACTTAACACCGAAATGCTCAAGTGTCTTCCCCCCCTTCATCAACTACTGTGCTGCTGCATAAGGCTGTGAGTGAAAAGACACAAACTATTACCTCCAGGCGGAGGTCCAGCCTTACTCTCCAGCCAAACTCTGCATGTTACCTCAACTGTCGCTTCACTTCTTTCTCATTCATGAGTCCGCTGTCTGACCTCGCCTCACTCTCGGCTCCCCAGCGGTGCAATTATCTCCCCAGTCACTGCTCATCTTCTATTGTAAACTCAAATGTCATTCTTATTCTTGCTCAAAAATCCCTCTCTCTTCCCTGACTGTTTCTCTACCCTTTTCCCTGGACTAGTGCTTACCGTGCTTGACACAAACATAGCTCACAGAGGAAAATAACACCACGACTTTGGTTGCTTAACATATTGACTTTTTTTTTCCACTGTTGCACTCATTATACTGTAAGTCACCGGAGGAGGAAAACAGCTAAATATCTAAAGTATAATTGTATGCAGAGGCAACTCCAAATCCTTCTCCTCCCACATGTATTCACTAAAATACAGGAATATTTGACATATTATCACTATACTGGTACCAGAGTGTGTGATACAGATACCTGTTCTGATCATGTGAAATACTCACTCATGATATAGTCATTTACTGTTTTATCATGACATGCTTACTGGGTCATTCACTTACATTAGCCTGCATTGGGATTAACTAACTAATAAAGCAGCTTTTGTTTTGAAGAATCAATATTTTGTAAAAGGTTCTTGTGCCTCTAAAATGCCACTCAATGGTAATTCAACAAGCACTTTTCCTCACCGTGAAGAAAGATGGGAACGTTTTTTTTTTTTTTTAGAACACAACTGTCTTAAGTGAAACTGTTCATTAAAGCCATTTTTTAACTATAACTACAGTCTGAGCCTCAAGCACGCTCACTGAAGAAGCTTCAACATCTCTGTACACCCGGAGTGAGAAGGTTGATTGTGTGAATGAGGCAGTGAGAGAGATGGGCTCAATGCCATCGGGAATTAAGGACACTTGTTGAAGACGGTGGCAGAATTAAAAAGAGTAAAGTGTAATGTTAGAGGAGGGGAGATGATGACTCGAGGAGGTGGCTGAAGAAACTCAAAGAAATGGAAAAAGCAGACGCAGAATTGAAGAGAGAGGGAATATGGCAGCGGCAGCAGTGAAGACACTGAGTCAGAGGCAGCTGTACAACACTGGCTGCACAGTCACAGAATGACTGGCAGTGGGTGAGAGAGCTACTGGAAGTAAACCACTACATCACTTTTTCCATTCTCAACCACCGATTAATGGCCTTATTGTTTGGTCACCACAGCTTCGGGGCTGACGCACTACAAGATTTCTTGAACCAGTTTGGTCGTTATGTTCAGCTTCCAAGTGGCCAAAACGTACCTTACTGATATAGACACTTCATCAAAACTGAAGCACTTTAAGGATCTATGTGTTGATTTGGGGTTTAATCGGGCCCAAATCTTGCAGTAATTCCTTCCTTCAATATGTGTGACAGATTCAGTACAGCAGACACAACATAGGGTGGCACAGAAAAGGTATCAAAACAGCATGAATCCTTATTCCAGTGAAGGAGTACCTGCAGTTTTGCACCTACTGTAATTCCAAAAATAGTTTAGTCTTTGTGATTTTTACTTTATTAATTCATACCAAGCAGCAGGAAATATGGGAGAGAGAGAGAGAGAGAGAGAGAGAGAGAGAGAGAGTAGCAGATACATGGTATGTATGTATTTACTAACAGCTAAGCCTGGCAATAATGAGCAACATCTGTATGTGTGTCACTGACCTGCAAAGCCTCTAAGAAACGAAAAGAGCCCAGCCGTCGTCCTCGAGGTACCAGACAGAACGTGGAGTTGTACAGCATCTCTCTGTAGTCATACCTGCAGGATGATAGCAAAGAAGAGAAGACATCAGGAACTAAGATTTTGTACTCTGTATACTAAAAGAAGATCACAAAGAGTGTGAGCAGAACATCGTCCTTCTATCAGTGCATTAGTTTATACGTTTTTGCCTCCAAATCCTTCTGCCACAATGATGACCTCATGATAAAATCCTGTTCCTTAGGAACACAGACGATACCAATAAAGCCAATAAAGCACAGTAAAGGCGCCTCTTTTTAACAATGGAATACCTGGAAGCACTTTCAGGATAAATCCCATACTTTGATCGTGACTCCTCTCTCTCTCTCTCTCTTTAAACCGAATGCACTCTCACCTGCACATCTCAACATCTCTCTCTCCATCCAATCTAAGACTCTGTCAGCACTTGCTTGGATTAAGGAGCTGCTTGGAATTCCTTCAGTGTCAATATTATATGTGTGCATGTGAGAGAGTGCGAAAGAGTGTGTATTTCTGTGTTGGCTGGTTGTCATGCATTTGCATTCGTGCAAATTTGTGCTTGTATTTAAACAATTTGCGACCACATTTGCATGAGAATGCAAATATGAATGCAATGGAAAGTGTGTGTGCCTGGAGTCTATTTTACTACACTCTCCTTTAGAGGTTATGTTTTCTGTTCGGTTTATTTGTCCGTTTGTCAGAAACATTACGGAAAAACTACTGGACCGATTATCATGAAACTTGGTGGAAGGGTGTAGCACGGGCCGAGGAAGAACCCATTACATTTTGGAGCAGATCCGAATCACAGGAAGGATACACAAATTATTTTTCACTTATGGAAACAGACTTGGCGGAGGTCTGCGCTCTCCGAGTGCTCTTCTAGTTGTATATAGATTTATTATGCCTGAGGCTGTACTCCTGTGTCTCTAAGTGTACTGATGTAGCTCCCCCTTAGTACATACCATGCTATGCCTTATGTGCATCAATCTGGAACAGGTTCTAAGAAAGGTAAAATGTATCCCAAAAAGGTCTGACCAGTATATATGGAGCAATGAAGAGAAGATTCATCTTAATCCCTATATTTTAGGGAATACTGCAGACACACAAGGCAACCAATTAAACGTATGCTATAGAGGAATATACATAAAGACATAAGACACAGTTGATCCCAGGTCATAATTTCTGGGCCATCTTAAAAACTACAATACATTCAACCGTTCCTGAAAAGCATGTATGAACTACAGAGCAGTCTTTACCACATACTTCCATGTTCCATATTGAAATCTGTGCTTGCCAAATGTCAAGGATTTTTGAATTCATCTGCTAACAAGTGGTTTCCATCTATTCCGCCTTTCATTCAGCAGAGACCACAGGATGCCAAGCCAGCTGGAAATCAAGTTCTCTTTAGCTATTACAAAAATAGCCGGGTATGCATGATTAAAGTGAGTGAAATAACGCTGACACTTTAAAACACCACTTGTAAACATCAAAGTGTTGTGGCGGCATAGTGCTGTTGGAACTAAGAGACTAACCAAGCAAAAATATGTAATGCAAGCATTGACAAAATTCACTTCACTCGTGGTTAGGCAAAGCACACTGGCACTTTGTTGGGTTGGAGGTGTAAGCAATGTACGTACAACCCAATATCTTTGTAAGTAAACTGATCCAAGTTTAAACCAATCACTTTTAAAAATAAAACACTGTTCCCTACTCCTCATAGTTTTGGTCTGGCTTCCAGTTCAGTGGACGTTTGCCTGATATTTTTGAGGGTTCACAAGACTTGGGCCGACCTCTGAGAGCTCTGACAAACCGTTCTCTGCTGGAGATCATGGTTGTGTGATATCAGAAGTAAATATTTTCTTATGCTCTTATTCTCTGCATGGCCTAAATAGCACAAACATCCATTGCAATAACCATTACACACAAATCACCAAACACAAAGTCGTGTTCTCTTGTTCTTCTACAGTATATGGGGGTCACCAATGAGTGCAATGTAAAATATCAACTGCAATGTTGACTCAACTTTGGTGATTACGCAATATCTATCTGGATAATCCCACTTTACAATTAACAGCCACTACAGTGAGTTTAGAGAAGATCAACAGCCATAAAAAGCATAAAAGCCACAGTTAAGCTTGGCACCATCTATAGTAATGCACTGTAATGTACACAGAAATCCATTATCCACCAAGCACATATTAGTAGGCTAAAGTGAAGAATACTAAAGGCTAGGTAGCATCACAGATGTTGTTCTGATCTGTGCATCCATTATGAAACAACAATCTGATTCACCAGTCTGACTCCATCACAGATATGACAGCCTATCATTAAGCATGACAAACAAATAATTCCAGCCAGAGGCACATAATAACTGACCCCTTTTTCAGGCCTATAAAACAAAAGTATAGGTCCATATCTGGGTCTGGCTGGGTGTAAATCTCCCATCCATCCCATTACCAGAAAAGACCAGATGTTCCTCTCCCTGCATACCTCCATTCTTCTCTACTCTTCCAGATGGCCGCCTGTGGGGAGGAGCAGTCTCACAATATGCTACCGCATGTCTGTGGAGATGTTAAGGATGAGTGTTCAAAAATATCTTCTTCATAAACCAACTCCTGTCTTGGTGTGCATTTTCGGTTTTTATTCTCCCCAGATTTTTGAAGTGCACAGGCATGTACTGTAGGTGTTCAACAGATTGGTCTCATTGGAAAAGAAAGGATAGATGTCAGCAAGGAGTTAGTCATATCCTGCATGTCACAGCAACAATTAAGTCTACATGATATGAAGTAAATCCTGCCTCGTCCCATATTTTCCAACATGCAGATGGCTGCTGGTGAGCAGAGCAGTCTCACAGTAGCAGATCTGTCATCATTGAATAATCAGACCACTGAGCTTGAATTACTCATATTTTTGCCACCTCCCTATAATGATATAGTGCAAAATACCAGAATGAATGCTGTAATAAATTGATAGCACAGGAGGCGTATCTAAATCGGTTTAAATATATAGTATAAAAAACTGAAGATAACCCCGTGCACAGCAGTGCTTCTCTGCTGGGTGCCAGCTGGTGCAGAGTAAACCACGGTAAAACAAAAGAAATTAAAGTTACCAGGATACTAGGATAGACAAGATTTCATTAACAGATTACATTGACAACAAGACAAAGCAAACTATGTGTTTGCATGTTGCTTCATCAGATTTGCTTTGTGCTTGATTGCCTTCAGATGTGCCTTTAAATAATCAGATGTTGATTAGTGGAGAATCCAACAGCTTCACATTCCCCAACACAAACGCACTTCAAAAAATGGCACAAAGTGAATCTGATGAAGCAACATGCTAAACGCGTAGTTCGAAGTGAGTCTTGTTTTCAATGTAATCTGTTAATGAAATAGTGCCTATCCTAGTATCCTTGTGTGCGCTGGAACTCTCATCTTGATCATCCAAACCTTCAAATAATAAACTGAGATCATGCAAATAGCCAACCTAAAACTGTAAATGTATCCTACTGTAGAGCTGTGCATAAATCTTCAGCTTGCAGAGGATGCATGTGGTGGAGTGGACGCATTCCCTGAGGATTTAACCTCGACCAACTGTTCAATCAGAGTGACCACAGTCTGTCGACATTTCCTGACCATACGGTTGCTCTTGGTTAGAAATTACCATCTTTTAGAAATGACAGTTCTTTTATATGACCACTCTATGTGAACACTGTATGTTTGTGAGGGAGAAAGAGACATGGAGACAAGTAAAAAAAAAAAAAAAGTCCTCAGTGTGTTTAAGAAGAGAAACAACTTTTAAGAGCTTAGTTTCTAAAGTCATGCTCATATACGGTGTTGACTGGAAACACTGACTGGAAGAAGTGGATATAATGTAGGAAAGGTAAGACAAAAACACTTATTCCAACAATGATATAATCAACTGCTACTGCTCACAGACTAGTCCTGAACATCCCTATAGCAAGTAAGAGAAACTTTAACTATTAACT
This sequence comes from Sebastolobus alascanus, assembly GCA_916701645.2. NCBI lineage: Eukaryota > Metazoa > Chordata > Actinopteri > Perciformes > Sebastidae > Sebastolobus > Sebastolobus alascanus. The sequence goes on along the minus strand of CAKAOJ020000340.1, from coordinate 1,169,855 downwards.
CTTTCCATGCACCCTCTGCAGGTTCTTCAGGCTCTAAAGTAGAGTTTGGCAGAGTTACCAGAGCACGGTCAGATGGAAAATACGATATCAAATGAGGACACATATATTGTACATTTGAAGTCTATTAGCGAGGTCCATTAGAGGGCTAGGCACTTAAGCATAGAACTGGAGTTACTTACATCCAAATAACTTTTTGGCATCTTGACATAATGGCTTTGTTAACTTCAATACTTGAGAGATGAGCATGATGAAAACATGGAGGCTGACTCAGTTTCAACTGACATGAGGGAAGTAGATAGTGACCAAATCCTCATTTAGACGCAGACAAATCTACAGGAGGAGATGTGAGTGAATATCTTAAGTGTACTAATGCATGCATCCTCACTTCAACACCACAACTCAGATCAATAATGAAACAGTCTATTCTGGTACATGTCTCAATTTTCTAGGTCTCTCATTGGGAAAAAGAGAAAAGGACCTGACAGTAAAACGGTAAACCATCACCTTTTCTTTTAATACTGTGGGAGCTCTACTGTTGTGCTACCTTCATATAAACCTTAATTAATTCATGGATATGATTACATGTCATTTATTAATGTTGCAGGAAAGGAACACAGTATGATTCACAGAAAGAGAAAAAGGATAACAGGAAGTGAGCTGGGTCAAAAAAAAAGATCAACCAGTCTCCTAGCAACAAGAATGGATGGTGTGAAAGAGAAATGCATGGCTCACTCTGTCAAGTGCCTGAGGAGACTCAGAAGAACAGCCAAAGTGTTTGTCTCCCATCATCTGCGTGGACCACACACATTTACGACATAACAACTCATAGAAAGGACCGCAATCAAAGGACGCATTACATCAGCTGCTCTATGACCAGTCACAGTGCTGATGTACCGTATGTTCCCCCAAACTGTCCTCTGTGATGGGACTATGGATCTATCTTTAATTCTTCTAATTATTTGTTTGTTCATTCACTTCATACCATGTCACACAAACAAATCACTTCATTTTCATGAATCTGGAGGAAATGGCGCATCACTTAGCTCCATCATAGCATTATTAAAATGATAAAGGCCCAGTTAGATGCTGCAGGATAGGGATGGTGGTATTCTCCCTGACATGCCAAATAAATGAAGAAATGAATATGCATATTCATAAAAAGGCATTTCCTTGTCTTTTTATAAATTTTACAGATAAATCAAAATAAGAGGAATTCTAACTAATGGTATTACAATAAGATCAAAGAATGTCAATGCAACTTCACTAAATCATGAGCCAAACAAACTTACACCAGGATGAGGATACTCAAAGAAGTTCAAACAGATGGATGAAAACATTATTCTGCAATATAAGCTTGATAGTTATTGTAATTCAACAAAATCATACAGTAAGCTGGACTAATTAATAGAAACAGTGCAAATAAACGGACTCCATGCTGTCAATTATCGTCAAAAGACGAACCTCTTGGAAAGCTCAGCTGTGGCCCGATTTATTGCAGGTTCCTTCAGCTGCACCGTGATGGACAAAATGTCCACGGAGGGGCCAAAGTAGTTTAGTAGAGTTAAACATAACGCTTTCAAATGGTCACTTGAATAAGCCAAAATAACCTCCAGAAAGAGGAGATGCATAGCCTGGATTCTTTAAAATATACTGTTCATTGTGTAGCCATCACTCATCTCGATCACAGGGAGAATCCTCAACAACCGGGAATTCCCAAAGATGAACTTCAGAGGGGAAAATGATGGCAGCTCTAGTGCTATCTCGCTCTCTCACCCTTCTCCCATCCCGCACTGACTTCATATCTCATTTTCTGCTTCCTCTTCTCTGTCACAGTTGAGCCGAGTTGATGGGCAGTTTGGCTGTTGCCAGGACTCTGAGTTCAAGCCAGAGGAATTTCAGCCTGAAAGGCACCGAGTGAAAGTGACTGTCATCGGATGAGAAAGGGAAAGACGGAAAAAACGGCAGTCGACAATCGCACGCTGTATCCGAGCCCCCACACAGCCAGAGCCACCCATGGCAAGAATGTCACACACAGCGCAAACGCACACATAAAGCCCCATTTTGATCTCGACACACATCAGAGCGACTTCAATAGTTTAAGACACTGCCAGAGCCTCTTAGACCCGGCTGCTTTCTTTCTCCTGACAAGACTGCTCACCATGAGGTAGACATGTACAACACATAGTGACAGGCCTAAGGAGGGGAAGCTGACATGCTTTATTTAAGCACACAGAAAAACATCAAATACACTCTCTTTCTGGAAGACTTGCATTAGACCTGCGTATGTAAAAATCAACACACATACACTGTGTTTTCAGGCATGAGAGCAATCATTACATGACTGTTTTGATCTCCTCGAAGCTGCTTGTAATGTGGGGTTAATGAGCATCTTCATACTCATGTTCCATGGGGTTAATTAGCCATCAAGAGTAATATTAGAAAGCAGGCTGGCTTCTGGTATAGAAAGAGAATCAGACCTCTGTGGAAACACATCCCTGAGGATTGTGGAAACATGAGACGTCAGCAGCGGGAATCGGATACACCAATCAAATGCAAGATTCCCCCCAGAGAAAGTTAGATGTTTCACTGTGATACCTATTCCAACAATGCAATGCAGTTAACACCAAAGAACTTTAAAATATGACAATTTAGTGGCCAGAATAACTATGAAGAGTGTGACACTAACTTGCCTGAAGTTATGGAGCTTAAAATACTCCACTAGCCTCAGGATGGGAGCATTAGAGATTGACAGCCAACACTATTATGAATGAGATTCGCTGCACTATCTTGTACTTAATGGCATAGTTAATCTTGACTGTTTTACCTGCAGTCATGATGATGATAGATGAGCAACTTTTTTTTTAAAGTGTTGGAGCTGGCTAACGTTGCCTCGAGCAGGAATGGGGACATAACACTGACAAAGAAGTGGATGGCAGCAGCCATCAGGGAAAATACTAATTTAATTGAAAAAAAAAAAAACTACACATTGTTACACAAGCCTGGCTGTGTCATGACACCTGAAGGCTGAATGTGCATAATTAATCATTCTGTTTTATCCTTTTACATCATCATTTTTTTCCAAATGTAAATGGACATCTCCACAGTAAGTGGTTGAATAGGTAGAATATGCAGAACTTATTACATAGGCTTCATCCAAAATCACATACTATGCACTACATACCCAATACGTGTACTATCGTTCAACATACTTTCGTGTGAATAAACTGTATTATGTATCCTTTCGGACGCACTGAGTAGTAATTTACATCGTCACTTCCTGAGAGCCTCTTTGCCGGTTGGAGACATGTAACCATGGTAACCCGTGCCAACCTCATGTGACCAAAACGACGGTTTGTGAGAATCAAAGTCTGAATTAATTTAAAATATATTACGCCCTGCAAAGTGAAATTACAGTTAAATTGAAGCATTATTGATGTTACAGAGCTGTCCGTCAACGTCTGTTATGAACGTTGTCGTCAATACAGCATTGCATTGTGGGATATTTATGCCGCCGTAGTGTCCACCATTGCATACTGTAATATTTCACCAGAAATAGTATGCAATTTGCGTACTACTAGATTCATACTAATGTTTCAGATACTAAAATATCTCACATACTGTTTTGGCGTAATAAATAGCATGTTAGTGTGGAATTTCAGATGCAACCGTAGTCTGTATTTCCAAGAAAAGGACACGTTTCAACATGCTGGTAATGAATAGTGAAGACTGAACCCCAGCAGACTACATCATAGTTATTGATAACTTCTCACTAATGAGAAAATGGACTTGATTGTCTGAATAAACACAAGGCAAAAGGGATAATTGCTTAATTTCTCTGAGCCCTGTTTGTGACGATGAGTGGCAATAAATAATTGCACTTAAATCACTGCATGTTTGTCTTTCAGCACACGTAAACAGGTGAAAGTGCATGGCTGTTATACTTTATTGCATTATATCCAACGGTGTAAGAACTCACATTGCTGCTTAATGGGGTTTAAGGAGCAACCTGCTCCACCCTGAGTCAACGGAGCAACAATGATGTTAATACCAATAGGACTTTTTGAAAAACAAAGCCTTTACTTATTTCCTCCCGGCACCTTTGGCTCACTCATCTTCCTCTGGTTAATGAGTTCAAAGACAGCTTTATAAAACATTTACAGACACACAGAGGGGGGTCTCAAGTTCTACCACACTTCTACATGACCCCAGGTTAATTCACCTAATTACTATGCTTTGAATCTTCTATCACGCTTCTTTTTCTTGTTGCCCTTCTCGGTCTCCATCCATCTTAAGCCCTCTCTCGGCAGGGGAACGAAAAAGCGAAACCCTTTCATCTCCACAAATATCCCTCCTTAAAATGGAGTCGTACACGCCCTCGAGTTAGTTCCAGTAAGCGCTACACATACTGACCAAAACACACAGATTTATCAACATCCATCCAGAAAACGTTGGTGTCATAAAAGAGCCGCTGAATTTCACTGAATCCTTTAGGAGTTTGGAGGAAGCTGCCCACAACTCTAATCAGCCATCCATCAGCTTGATGAGGTTGATGAGAAGGATGCTTTGAAGTGCTCTCTGGATACCAAAAACCAGAACAAGGGAGTGTTGGAGATAATGAAATGACTGTTGTTAGTGGAACAGCCATTAGCGCTGGAATGTTGAGGCTGGCTTGTAAAGTCAGGCAACATAAAGATGTCAGATCAGACATTTCGGGTCAAATTATTTGAGTGCAGTGGTCAGGGAGAGACTCGCCCTCTTCTGCCAATAGCTGCGAATTAATGTGAAGGGTCATAGATTTACTTAGAATGTATCCTGTACTTCCAAAAAAGGACATTAGGCCTGAGTAATATGGTGTAGTCCTTAATGCTTTTGTAGCATGCCCTACGGAAATGTCTAGACCACTATTTATTCAACTGTTAATCATTCTGGATCCAAGGAGGAGGTCACCAACCAACAAACTTCCAGATCTCTTGGTCCAGCTATCAACCACCACCAATATGGCTCTGGTAAATGACCCACTGAATGAATGAATGAATGCATGAGTGAATATACACAAGTCCCAGTAAGTTTGTCTCATCCGGAACAAAGGTGGAAGTTGAGCAGATTAATCTGAGCGGTCCCTGAGCTTGAAGGAATGCTGACAAACAGCCAGTAACTGACTGTTCTGCTGGAGATAGAGCCGTTAGCTGCTGTGGATGTTCTGCACGAGAGATAAGTCCAGGTCAGGAATGTCTCTGATCCCGGGCCAAGCAGGGTCGGATGGAGGAAGAGATAGAAGGATGTGAGAAGGCAGATAGTGATGAAGAGAGGAGAGAGGGATTGAATGACACAGAGATGGAGGGTGAGGCGGAGGGAAACAGGAAAGGAGTGATGAATGGATGAGAACTGAGGGGGGGGCGAAAGGGAAAGGAGGGTGGGAACACCAGAGGAAAAGATGATGGGAAAAAGAGAGAGAACAGAATACAGATGGGAATGTAATCAACAAAATGAGGAACTAAATAATGGGTGAAATAAAATGAATGGTTATGTGCATCAGTGCAAGAATCTGTATACCTGCACGAGTTCTGTGAATGTATCAGCATGTGGACAGCTTTTCCAAACACCAATTTGTTTTTTTTTTACCAGGGTGAAGACCCTGTCAGCTCACAGACAGCCGACTCCCTTTAATGGCAAAGCAACCGTGACAATAGCCATGACAGGGAGAAGAGGGCTTTGTAATGTCTCTCTTAGATCAGAATATGGGATGTTATCAACTGAATTTGCTATCAATGCACCATCAAATGGACTCGCGGGCTGTGTCTGATCTGATCCAATCCATCATGCAGAGAAAGGGATTTAGATAAAGCCTGACTGCTGAGGCTAGCATCTGCCTGGACCGAGAAGTCTGTTTTGAAGCATTTTGTGTTTGTTTGTTTGTGTGTGGGTGTGATTTGGGACAGTATCGGAGGGTGATGCGTCAGCCCAACTGGAGGACCGAGTACGTGAGTGCGTGCATGTGTACAGGCGTTATGTTTTATTTAGGACATACCAAAGGGATGGCCTTATGCAAGTGATTCAGGGGAGAGAGAGGAAAAAGAAGCAAGTTCATGTTGTTTACATGTGCTGGCTGTTTACATCTCAGTTGGTCTTTGCACTTTTGGGCCATAAGGGCGTGAGAGCATGACTGTGTGTGTCCGTGTGACTGTTATGACCACGAGCACGAGGGATAATGCAAAAGCCGAATATCCAAAGGGGGTCAGCTGAGGTGACCAGTGGAGGTGATAGCACTGGAAAGCCAGCTTGGATTATCTTAACTGTCCCTACCAAATGTCACACAACCCTGCCAAGCAAGTCACCGTTAGGGATGTGGCGGTGAGGACATTTTCCCACCGGTTTACCTGTTTCCTTATAAAGTTAAAGTAGTTCCAGTGGAAACGAGCATTGAACGCACCGGTGTTCAGTAGATTATCCAAAGCAACGAGACATGTTCCTGGAAAGAAGAAAATGCTGCCAAATGTTTTTTTCACAAACAAAATTCAATTAATTATATTGGGGAGGAGCCAGAAATCTCAGAGACAGATGTCTCGAAACTTGGAAAAAGAAGTGGATGATAGATACCACTAGAGGTAATTTTATTTTCTAAATGGGTGAACCAACCCTTTAAAAACACCACATGCAAAAAGAGAGAAAATGGAGTTTATCCAACCTGCTGATGACAACCAGCCTCTGGGAGAAGAATGGCTGTAAGTGCAAAGCCAGTGTGAAGTAATGAAGTAATGAAAGGAGCAGCTTCCTTCTGCCGCTGAGAGAGTAAATTAATGTCTCGCCAAGTTGAGCCGCCAAAAACGAAGTGTAAACACAGTCTTTCAGCTCTCAAGAGGCAAAAGATGATTACCTCACAATTACGAGACCACAGAGGAGAGAGAAGCCCCATTGCCTCAGTGACGGAAAGAGAGATTACAGGGTGGCAGCAGTACTAATGATGATGGGGAAGGGAAATATACTGCAGTTTATCCCGGAGGATACACAAAATTGCAGCAACTAGCAGAAATTTGTGGCACTTGGTTAAAGCATTGTCTCTTCAAAGTGAAAGAGGAAGAGGGAAGGCCTCATTTGTTGCATTTTGCCTTCTGCTGAGTTAAAAAATATCTTTTTCCTAAAAGCACTGAGACATCAACATCCAGGCATTCAACAGGTTTCTATTTCAGTAAAGCAGCACTATGTTGCACATTTCTACATTTATGTGTCTATTTATTTTCCTGGCAGGATGGAAAGACTGCTAGGCCTGTCTAATGATTTAATAATCAACAAGTTGATAAGTACAATAAACACGGTAACCAATACAATCAGCTAAATACAAACACTTGACATGTATGACACATGTATGACGTGGTATTTAAGACCTGCTCTGGCACAGCTGAACAACAGTCATTCTCATAAAGGCTTAAATTGAATGGAGGGCCAGCTTTGCCATATGCCACTGCCTACCACCCCTTAGGTTTTAACCCATCTAATAAATCCTCACTCACTAATGTGATGACCATGGGGGAGGGCGACCTAATCCTATACTGGTACCATGATACACCACACACAGACGCCTACACATCTACTGGCTATCACTGATAGAGACCCTGCTGCGTGCATAAGCTCAAGTCTTTTCATGCACTGATTACAGAAAGGTAAAGTAAATGAAAGTAAGGGAACAGTGCAAAAATATACACAAGTTCTACTGAGCAGAGCTTGGCAGGCATTCACTTATTTTACAGATAATCACAAAAATATCTAATAAATAAATAATGGTGAATTTTATAAAGTTTTATAATGCAGCTTAAAAAGAAAATGTCAAAACTGTTGCCCAACACAGGATGTTAAATTGGAGATACCGTCAGCCTTAAAAAGCATTTGAGGTCAAATGGAGGTCAAAGGGAGGATAAGATGGGTTGACATTAGGGATGCACCGATACAGATATCGGATATCAGGCCAATATTGACTCAAATAGCTGGACTGGGTATCAGTGACAATTCTATGTTTATATACTATTCAGATTATATACTGGAATTGTATTCCTGTTTAAGTTTTGACCAATTTGTTGCTGCATTAAAGAGGTTTACACTTAAATTGTAATTCCTGTTAATTATGAAGATTTATTACCAAGTTGTTGGTGTACGATTTATTTATCTAATAATAAATAACAATTAATTAAATGTATATCGCTGTATTTATTTGTTAGGAAAGCAATATTTAAGTTAAGCCTGATGTTTCTTTACACATAAAAGAATGATCCCAGTCACTTCCACACAGTGAGGCATAGCTTATTAACCCTAACCCATAGTTTATTAACCCTAACCCATAGTTTATTAACCCTAACCCTAACCCATAATATATTAACCCTAACCCATAGCTTATTAACCCTAACCCTAACCCATAGTTTATTAACCCTAACCCTAACCCATAGCTTATTAACCCTAACCCATAGTTTATTAACCCTAACCCATAGTTTATTAACCCTAACCCATAGCTTATTAACCCTAACCCATAGTTTATTAACCCTAACCCTAACCCATAGTTTATTAACCCTAACCCTAACCCATAGCTTATTAACCCTAACCCATAGTTTATTAACCCTAAGCCTAACCCATAGTTTATTAACCCTAACCCTAACCCATAGCTTATTAACCCTAACCCATAGCTTATTAACCCTAACCCATAGCTTATTAACCCTAACCCATAGCTTATTAACCCTAACCCTAACCCATAGTTTATTAACCCTAACCCATAGTTTATTAACCCTAACCCTAACCCATAGTTTATTAACCCTAACCCATAGTTTATTAACCCTAAGCCTAACCCATAGTTTATTAACCCTAACCCTAACCCATAGTTTATTAACCCTAACCCATAGCTTATTAACCCTAACCCTAACCCATAGCTTATTAACCCTAACCCTAACCCATAGCTTATTAACCCTAACCCTAACCCATAGCTTATTAATTAAACAGTAGTATCAGATCGGTACTCAGTATCGGCTGATACCCAAAGCCCAGGTACTGTATCGCTATCAGGACTGAAAAAGTCGCATCGGTGCGTCCCTGACATGGGTTGTAAATACGTAAGAAAATAAAAGCACTGTCATCACCTTTTATTCATGGCTAACATTTTAGCACCATGCAAACCATGGTGTACGGTCATGTTTCAACTGTTGAAAGGCTGCATACGTCTGCCACAGTCAACTATTTTAATACTTTATATTCTCCCCTCAATCTACATACTGTAACCTATTCCTTCCAATGAGGTCCTTTTTACCAAACTACCAACAACATCTGGAGGAGTTCTTAGACACTCTTGGCAACAAAGGCCATTTAGACCAATACAATTATTAATTTTAAGGTGGGGTAGCCCTCCAGGTGGATGGGAAAATGCTGGTGCACATCATCAAGAACCTGTCAATGTTACCACCAAGGACAAGTTAACCTGATCTCAGAGAGGAATGTAGTCGGCCCAACGGTACCGAGGCAGCTGAATTCCTCTGTATCCTCGCAGACACACTGGCCCAGAACAAAGCTTTACCATCTGTTAATGAATTCCACAGCCAGCAGTGCTTGCTGCTGCGGGCAGGTAATTAGTTTGAACAGCGGGAAAGATCAAAGACAACACTTCCTGTCTTGCCCTCTGGTTGTGACCTCACAAGGGGAAGTCACTGATTTCGCCGTGTGAGAGGAGGAAAGAAACCGTATGAAGCTCAGCCAACATGGACAAAATCTAAGTCATTTCAGCTTGAATCATAGCAAACAAATTACCCATTTGATAAAACAGAAAGTGGTACAAACAAAACAGCTTTGGGTCTCTGGCAATATTTACACGTCTGCCACCGATTCCACATTTTTCATCATTCTGTTGCTTTTCTTCTTGAAATAATTTGGTGAGTTTAACATTAATGTGAGTCTAAATGACCACTTAATCTGTTAAAGACAGTAACAAAGAAAAGGTTGAATAAGGTCACCATTTCACGGAAGAGTTAAGACTATCACATACTGAGGATTATCTTCATGTGTGCTGGAGCTTCCCTTCCTCTCACGGCGCCGATTGAAGCCTTATCTGACAAAGTGGAGTCCAAAGAGGACAGCTAGAGATAGCTTATCTGTGTGTGTGTGTGTGTGTGTGCGTGTGTGCCAGTTTTATCTGATGATCCAAGTCACTACCCAGCCAAGCTTCGCAACATGGTGGCTGGTAATTTCTCGATGCTGCCAAGTTTGGTTACACGAACACAGCCCAACACGGTCCCTCACGGTGATGATGATGATGCCAAAGTACCTTTGAGAAGATACAAGGACAATCACACTCATGTGGCCCAACTCTTCAGGATAAGTCTGTCAGTTCCTCTCTCCAAATCTCCAAAACAGAAATAGTACTGTAATCCCCTCCACCATTCCAAAAATAATACATGAAATGTTAAAAAAATATTTTGTGGCACTGAGTCAAGAGTCAGAGACATTTAGAGACTATGTCCATGGGCTTGGCAGGTCTATTCTCCACAGTGACTGAAGGATTAAAAGCCCATAGGATTTAGGTGGCCTTGATTTTAGAGTGCCGCTTAATTCTGCATGTAGCTCTCACAACATATTTAATTGTACATGAGGGATAATTGAGAAAGCCCCTGTCATGCCGAGCAAGCAAGTGTTTGAAAGGACTGTAAATGCGCCTCATGCGTCACGAAAACACTGGCCTGCTGAATGATGAGTCACTTCCATAAAGTTACATCTTTGTCCCAAGATGTTAGAGAAACTTATCAAATATTAATATAACATAATTTCTTAGCTTCTTTATCACATTTTGTATCACTAAAGGGCTTTTCAGATCCGGTCCAATATTGGTTTCATACTCAATCAACCAATCACATTATTCACAGCATGGCACCAGAGCTTGCAGAAAACAGACCAAAGACCAACGGTTTGAGGTGAATAAGTGAGCACTTTCTCGCACGCTAGTACAAAAGCAGCTTTTAACACTTCAGGAAACGTACCAGAGAAGCTGCCTGAGGTCCGGACCGCCCATTCCAATCAGGCCAAAGTGTCAAGACACCATAAAAATGGATTTTAGATCAATCTCAGTTACTACCCTTCACCAAGGTCACCCTGTTCATCTCCATCACCATAAAGTGCTGCTTGTGTTTCATCACCATTTATGTTTCACTTTTTCCACACCCGTAGATCAAAGTTAGTTTGGCAGCACCCCCCCCCCTACTACCACCCCCTGCCTTACCGTTTCATCTAGCCCAACTTTATCACATCTGTCAAGGAGCAAGGAAACAGCGATGTGTGCCTCCACGTGATGACAGAAGAGCGCTTCCTGGAATGGACCACACTCTGTGCCTGGCACGTGGACATCCTTCTCCCTATTCCACTCTCTCTCTCCAAGCATTCCAAGTGGAATACATCACCTGCACATGTCTGCCAAGGACAAGACATACATCATCCTGTCAGGACATGAGAGAGAGGGAGCACAGCGAGCAAATGGTGCTGCCCTCTGTCCTGGACAAGTAGCCTCCAAAGAGTGCAGCTAAAACCCATTCAAGCGAACAAAGCTTTTGAATGTGAATCAGAGAAAGAGCGTGAAAGAGAGAGCGGGCACTCAAGCACATGCTCAAGTACACAAGACTAAAATGACTTCCAATAATGCCATAAATTGCCAGATTTGGACTCTCTTAAATTAGGCTGCACCAGGTCAGACCAAGTCTCCGGCCAAGAGCTGAAGTCAAAGTAATGTGGAGCTAGCTACTTCCCAGGCACTGGCTGTAACTGATGAGTGATGAGATGTGAACATTGATGGTAATACCCTCTGTTCACCCTCGACCTCCCTCTCTATAAATCCTGGCAGTGAAAAATGAGATGGCAATCAATTGAGAGGTGAGTAGACTGCTTCTGGGAAACGGTTCACTTTCAGTAGTTTCCGGGATTAAGCAGACATATGTGCACGCATCCACACAGCACATAAACACACTTACTGTATAAGAAGACAATTAAGTGTATTTCATTTGGCAGATATCTGTAAATTATCATACAAATATAGCAAGCATACTTTTTTTTTTTTTACATTTTTCTGACATTTTTCAAACTTTTTTGGGACATTTTTTGACATTTGTCAGACTGTTTTTAGGAGCATTTTTCCAACTTTTTTTTTTTTTTTTTACATTATTTTGACATTTTTCACTTTTTTTTTACTTTTTCTTTTCACATTTTTCAATTTTTTTTTCGACATTATTCAAACTTTTTTTTTTTTTTACATTTTTTGGACATTTGTCAGACTTTTTTGGGACATTTTGGGAATTTTATTTTTTTTTGTACATTTTTTGTACATTTCTCAGACTTGTTTTTCTCTTTTCACATTTTTCGGACATTTTTCGGAACCTTTTTTTTTTACATTTTACGGATATGTTTAAAAAATTGTTTCGACATTTTTAAATTTTTCTTTTTACATTTTTTAAAAAAAAATTCAACATTTATTCAATTTATTTTTTTCTTAGTTTTCGGACATTTTTCAATTTTATATTGTAAATTTTTTGACATTGTCGAACTTCTTTTTTTTTTTTTATTTTTTTATTTTTTTTTTTTGGACATGTTGGACACCTCTGACCTCCAGATATGTGAATGTAAATGGGTTCTATGGGTACCCACGAGTCTCCCCTTTACAGACATGCCCACTTTATGATAATCACATGCAGTTTGGGGCAAGTCATAGTGAAGTCAGCACACTGACACACTGACAGCTGTTGTTGCCTGTTGGGCTGCAGTTTGCCATGTTATGATCTGAGCATATTGTTTTATGCTACATGCAGAACCTGTGAGGGTCTCTGGACAATATCTGTCATTGTTTTGTGTTATTAACTGATTTTCAATAAAAAATATATACATACATTTGCATAAAGCAGCATATTTGCCCACTCCAATGTTGATATTAAATACTTGACAAATCTCCCTTTAAGGTACATTTATCACGATTAACTATGGACAATCATGTGATTAATCACAATTAAATATTTTAATCGATTGACAGCCCTGGTTTATGTTTGTACGTACGTAAGTTTTTGTAGTTCAGATGACATTTATTCATCCATAGCATCTCTTCTTTACTAAAAGTACAGTAGAAAGCGACAGGACTGAAGGTGATGACATTCTGCACAGGTCATCAGCTCGACTCAAACCGATGATGTTGAGGGTAAACAGGATGAGCTTTAAATCAATAGGTCAGCCACGTGCCTCTCTTTACTCAGAAGTCAGAGTCAGCTTAGTCATTTTTGCACGACATGACGTTGTTATGAAGAATAACAAAGCCGGCCATGTGATAGCCTGGCTGCTCAGTTATCCCATTTTCTGCATTTGTTTCCTTAGCAATCACTTACCGTGAGCTCTCTAAATATGAGCAGTTTATAATCCCACGGCTCTATAGGAAACTGTGCATCATCCATCTACTTCAGCCCTTCACACAAAGCTATGGACCATTAGACCTATAGGATACATAAATCCCCTCTTACACAGCATTCATGAGCCAGAAGCTGCACTGTGCACATCTGGTTGAAGTAATTTCTGTAGTTTGCTTCAATGAAAGAATCTTTCAAACATCCAACTATCATATAACTACGTCAAACTCACAGGCAAACACCAAGAATACTGACATGCATTTCCTGTTCTATTGTCCATCATCATTATGAAAGATGAACATCAGCAGGAAAAGATATGAAAGGAGTTCCCAATCACAGCATTCAGAAGAGCTCGTCTCAACTCATTGTTGTCAGTGGCTGATTGTGCCAGCAGTTTTCTCTGTGGGATTCAAACTGTATACAGTCTTGGAGACAAGACATGGAGAAACCAACAGCCAGTAGAAAAAAAACGTTAGAACATGCTGGAACATTCGGGTGTGAAATTAGCAACATAACTAAACTGACAGTGATAGGCTATACTCTTGAGAGAAAGCTCATTAGCAATAGATGCCTATAGCTACTCTCGTCTTCATTGTAAAGATAAATGTAAGAGAGAACATAACATGAATAAGTTATAGGTGGAACTGTGTGACAATAAGCACCAATAAAGAGATCAAGACCAAGCTGAGAGAATAATGTAACTTCAGGAAACAGGAAAAAACATGAGGGACTTGAGTTTATTCAGCAAAAAGAGTTGCTGCTGAGCCTTCTTGTACACAGTCACTGTGTGCTGGTATCTAAAGGCCTTCACTTTCATACAGAAACTGTAATATAACACTGACCATTTTACAATTATTGTGTGGTCATGTAAGTGTAATTTCTAGGCTGCATCAATAGAGAGCAAACATATAATCTGTGCAGAGTGGTTTTGTGGTTTACCAGCCTCCTTCACGGCCTGCTGCATCATTCAGGGCCAACTGTCAATGGTTTACTGGCAGAGCTGAGTTATAAAGGACGGCAACTGGATGAGCCTTCCAGAAAAAGGGATCTTTTCATAAATCGAAGTCACAGAATTAACTAACGTCGCATTTTTGCAATAAAATCAGCCAAAACCACTGCATAATAGAAATACAGGCTGTAGACCGAACAGGGTAAACTGTAAACAATTTGACACCTTCATTTCAGTCCAGAGAAAACACACCCTCATCATGGGAATACTGCATCTCCTCGGGTACCGTTACTACACCGAATCTCAGTAGCCTACCTAAATGGATAATGTACTGTAAACCAAGCAGATGGAAATCACCAAATGAAAGAAAAATCTGGATATCCCAACCAAAAACCTAAGCAATGCCTTATTGTGCAATACCACAACACAGTGATTCACTAACATCTCCCACAAGAACATTTTAAAATCTAGCCGGGGGGGGGCAGCTAAAAAGCCGTGACACACCTCGCCAACTGTTTCCCGCTGGGCACCACAGCGCTGTCGTTATGCGACTAAGGCCAAACAAGGCCTGCAGTTTTTGCAATGTGTACGGTGAGCAAAATGAAATGCAAATGACAATGATAATGGACCAAAATCTCCAATGCAACACAAACCTTTGTCAAACAGTTTCATTTGTAGCTTTTTGTTCGACATAACCGATAAAATAGTAGTCTGAGCGTAGAGTAGACTAGATAAAAGATTTGTAGGCTACAAATGCTTGGCTGGTTTGAAATATTAACTTCTGTGACATTTTCTGGACTACAAATACAGACTTCACCCATTATTCTCTCTCATACACGAACAGAACGCACATGCATGAGCGTGGTCATCTGGTCAGCTTTAGTATTTGAGTAGTGTTCAAGTGCAACTTTTGGCTACAAGCAATCTGAAAAGAAGGATGGCAAACTGGGAAACATTCAGTTACTGAGAAAAAACAAGTTAGGCTACAAAATAAACAATATAGGGCATTTAAAGTTAATGTGCAGGAACTCAGAGATCGACCATCCTCCCCCAACGATTATCGTTTTCCCCAAGCTCTGTAAAGCCTGCATCAAGTTGGCTAGCAGCCCTCTGCCAGGGGCTTTGGCCAATACTGAGGATTAAAACCCAGCAAGTCTATAAATACACCTAGCAGACCAACGTCAGCACCCAGCCAGCTATTGCACTCACCTCTCACTGCTGGATGGCTGGCATGGCTTTTTCCTCTTTCCTGCTTCTCTCTTGCTTTTACTTTCTCCCTCTGTCTTTCACTTTGTCAGACTCTCACGGCTCCTTCTCTTTGTGTTCCTATTTTTCCCTCCAACTCACTCTCTCAGTTCGTCTCCCACTCCTCTGTGTTTCTCTCCCGCTCCCCTCATCTCTCACTCTATCCATCTTGTACTCTCTCGCTTGGCAGGGCCTCTTAATTGGAAACAAGCTGTGAGAGGGCTTTCAGTTTGAGGTTAAAATTGCATCTGACCTGCCTCCTGCTGTATCTTTTCTTCTCTCCTTTGGCTGTATTACAGACTCGTACACAGTGGCTGAGTGCGGATGTCTGAAGGAGTGTGGAGAAGAGGGGAGCAAAAAGTTGACTCTACCCACTGGCTGGAAACAGCAGGGACGTGACAGGTAAACAAGCCAAATGGAGACATGCTGTAGTTTACTTGCAACACACAAATATGTGGAATAAAACTTGACATTTGTATCCTTTAACAACATGCCTTATCAATCCAGATATTTCAAGTAGGATATAAATACGAACAAGGAGGTAGGTAGCGAATAGTGCTGCCCGATAAATTGTATTTTCGTCATCGCGATATACAAACAAGGGTAAGCTATTTTGTTGAGATGCCTCTTGGTGGAGGCTCTGAATGACTTGAATGACGTATTCCAGTGTTTGTGTGAAGGTTGGAACGGAAGGAGTAAACCGGTGATGCGCTGTTTTTGACAAGGTTGGAGTAATAAAGTTGTTGCCGTCTTGTTGCAGACTAAAGAGCCTCCGTGTTATTATCATTATGTACCGTTTAGCTTAGTTTGCCGCGTATCTTAAAATTTGGCAAATTCTTGTAAACTTCTCTGCTGGTTGAGACAAAGAAGCTGCTCCTCTCTCTACCTGCAGGCAGTGAATCACATCAGCAGAAGGAGGAGGAAAGAGGACAGGAGGAATGACCGAACCTGACGGATGTCTGTGTTCTTCATTCTTTCTAAACTTCACTCGGGAATATTATTTATTTTATTGACATTTTAGATTTGTTTCCAGTGAGTTTATATGGTGACTTTGCTGTTGTAAACATTACTGTTGCTGCTCTAGAAACAATTCTAATCCGGCTCTGAATTTTAAGACAACCAGGCTGACATAAGAAATGTATAGTTAATATGCACACTTAGATATTTGTTTACTTATCTCAAGCCATATCGTCATCGCAAAACTGAACAATGTTATCGCAGATTTTCCTCATATCGTGCAGGCTGAATAGCTAAGAGACATTTTTGCATCATAAGATAAGATACGATAATCCTTTATTAGTCCCACGGCAGGGAAATTTGCAATACCTGATACAACCCTTTACAAGCCCAAACGCGGGACCTTTTATAATGCAAGAATACAACAATACACCTTGGCCTTGACTCTTCCTGACATATGTAATGTACAGGTATATGTGGGAGTCTCCAAGATGTGTACAAGCAAAGCAATCCTAAAAGACTTCCTTTATTGTGGAGACCTAAGGTTACTAGTGGATTGATATCACCACTAAGGCAAACTAAACAAGCCACAAAGCAGACATATGTAACAAAATCTTTTATGTTATTTAAGCTGTTAAAAGACCATGAAATCTCAAGATTGGAGAATTGGGTACATAAATATTATGCGCTGGCAAAAACACTAAAATTGCAACCAAAACAATACAATAAGACAGTGTACCATGCAATGCAGGTTCCAGATGTAACAGATCTTTCCCTTCCAACGGGCCACACATGTACATACACAGTGTGCATCAAAACCACATATACATTCCAAGCCGACATCTGGAGAATTTAGTCTGAACTATTACACAAAAATGACACGGCCATTACATGGTAATTATGGTGAGAGATTGCATTCAGTCTGTCACAACTTCCTTGTTGTCAGTGGGAGAGGATAAGAGGGATTTGTTGCACAAAGGGCCACAGCCAGGCACAGAAACTATTACTTCCACCCAGTTAGACCACAGACTGTCCTGTCTGACCCATAGAGCTGTTTAACAGGACAGTGCAACTCACTCACAAGTATACACCTGCTCAGTACTACCAACAGTACTACCAACAGTACTACCAACAGTACTACCAACAGTACTACCAACAGTACTACCAACAGAACTACCAACAGTACTACCAACAGTACTACCACTAGTACTACCAACAGTACTACCAACAGTACTACCAACAGTACTACCAACAGTACTACAGCATTTGAGCAAAATCTCAGCAAAATCTGAAGATATATTTTGGATAATTTTGACATTTAGGCTAATGTCTTAACCTGAGTCTCGATCTGTCTGTCCAACAAGCAGCTGCTGAATCAGGGAGATATTTTTAAGAGCTCAGCCCATTTAATATATTCCCAATTTGCAGCATCCCAGAACAAACCTTCTCCAACTAGTGTGTTGTCTACAGCACAGTACAAGTCAGAGACACTTTTCATTTGGAAAGTTGACCCAAAAACAAATATTGATTTCCTTGGCAACTGGCTTCCTTGACTACTGTCCCACCCACAACGTTGGCCCCTCGGAGTCTCCCCCCCTTGGAAAGCCCTTTACAGCGGAGTGCCAAGCCCGGGATATAGCACAGGTCTGGGTATGATTACCGACTGAAAATAATTCCACTTTTGGGGACTGATGAATCGGTCCTGTCAAACTATTAACCATTTGGATTTCCCCCTCAAAAAAGGCACAACTCCACCCAACTTGCACTCCAAACAGACTCAATAAAAACCTCATTGTAATGACAGGATTTTGGTCCACTGGGCTGGTGACTAGAGCCAAGAAAGCAATCAATTAATAAAGCCCAATACAGGAAGAGAACCAGGAAAATTGTTATTAAAAAAACAGATGCAACCATACTACCGTGTCATACACCTTCTGGAGGATTATTTACACTTCATATTATGGGACCCACCCACCACATCTGGAGCATCCTCCACAATAGAAACAATCTGAAGGGATAAAACAGGTATGAAACCACAGTCCAGTGGAGGTAAAATGTGAAAGTGGGCTATTATTGCACACACACACATTTAAAAGTTAGTAAACTGCAATAGATGAGTCCCAATAGCCTCAAACTGTGTTCTATAAAATCGCTGTACACTGCAAGATATTTTTCACCAGATTCGGTCCAAACAAACTTCTCATAAAAAATGTATAATATCTGACTCAGAGATGCACTTTTCACTTTCCCTCTCTTATGTACACAAACCATGGAAAATGTGGGTGTTATGAAAACTTTGGTATTTAAGTTCAGACTTTGTAGTGAGTATCTCCAAACAGCAGAGGCATAGTTTACTACTACTGTAGGCTTTATTCTATCTGTACAGGAAGCCTTATGGGTGTATGACTGACTGAATGATGGAAAGTCTGAAGACTTCACTGCTTTTGACCGAAGCCTGTGGTGATTAGATGCAACAGATCATGAGTCACCACACTATCAACACTTAACACTTCAATGTAAACCTGCAGAAACATAATCTAACATGTTACTGGCTGCGTCGTGGAGAGCACATCCTTTGTCTTTGTGTTTTCCACAACGCAACCAGTAACATGCCTAGATTATGTCCAATATATGAGATTGAAACAAAACGCAAGACGTGAGACTACTTCAGCATGTGTTTTGGCTAACTGGGTCATAATAACGTAAGTAAGATCTGATTATGGAGTGTACAGATCTGTAAGTTCATATGTTGCAGCATGATAAAAGTCACAATAAAAAAACGGTCTCAGGTTGGCTTAAACAAGGGAACCAGTTAAGTTTTCAAATTGAAACTGTAATGTGTGCTCCTCACCATTTAAGTGCATGAACTACATACAGACTTTGTTGAATTTTCTGACTCTACCAGTACAAGGAGAAGGTAAGGTAGGGATCAGTAAATTAATTTAATTTAACAGGAATTCTGCAGTGGACCGGGGATCAAGCCAAAGCCTGTTGACTGATAGTGATGTGGCTTACTGAGGATGTACTAACTGAGAACCACTGAACATACAGTAGCCATGCAATGAAGCTAAGCCTGCGAGGGCTAGAGAGAGTGAGATACCCACAATGCTACTACTTAATGACAGGAGGATTAATTTTTCCTTTGGGTTATGACTCCGATGCCACCCATCTCACTGTGTGAAATCACTCTCTGGCAGCGCTTGGCAGCGAGCTGGCAGAAAGAGGCAGAGAGAGAGAGAGAGCAGATAGCTCATGTCTTAAGAGTGATATTGAGAATGTTATTCTGCTGAGCCAACGAATGAACCTCATAAGCTGATATCTACCTCCACAGGCAGACACAAAGATGAGAATCCTCTGAGGATCCATGCTAAGCAAACACAACAGACATCATGATATGAAAACACATCAGAACCAGTTTATGATTTGGAGACAGAAAGAAAACACCTCATTCTCACTGTAATCCGTGATGCAGACCCCTTAACATACATTGAAATCGTCCGTTACCTAAACTGAACAACTGACAACAATATGATAAAAAGTTGACATGGGGGTCAATCACAACATGCCCCAAACAGCGGAGGGGTCACGCAGGACACGGGTTCGGGCCGGGGCATTCCTGGCTGATGCAGTTGGGTTTGTCTGGGAAATGACTGAGCAAACAGGGGCCAGAGTGGCTTCCCCTTACTGGCACCAGCGCTTTGTCCCCACTAATCCACTCCAAAGAGCCACAGTCAAACACCCAGCGCCACACAGTCACCAGAAACAACACAGCACAGTCTGCGGGGACACGAAATGAATCCCACTGGCCGAAGCAGGGAGACAGACGCCAGTTTGCTCATCAGATTTGAGCACAGAAAACAGTATGGCTTAACTGTAGGACCGGGTGATGATCACAGAGCAACCTTTTAAAGTGATGGAGCTGTGCAATATTGCCTTCTGCAGGAATACGGACTAGTTACAGGGACTATATTACTGAGCAACTTTTCAGCTTGTAGCAAATAAGCCCATTTACTTGCTCCTAAAAATATCTGTGTGCGTGCATCATGATAACTGGGAGCTGAGTGTGTGCATTTCTGTATTGACAATTTCTGTCAGAGAGGATCAGGACTCATAATACACTGACAGGCGGAAAGGTGGAAATGTCGAGAGCAAGAGAAGCAGATTTATCCACTGTTGCTGAGTAGCAGGCTGCAAAGACAGATGGGGATATCAATTGAATTACATTAATACAGTGGATCTTGTGGCTGACATTGAAAGCAAATCTACTTACAGTATCTGTGCCTCGTGATGTGTAATTTGGTGAATAAAGTCATATGATATGAAGGCTAGTTCAAAGCAACAAATCACTGTTGTCCACTAAAGCGGTTCTATTGATGTTGAGAAAATCAGATGTGCAAAATGAAGAGGAATTAAGTCTGGTAAAAGTGGGACCTAGACAGCCTTCAGAACAAGTTGCATTTATAAATACTCTCATCATGCTGTCTCATCTCTGGGAAGTATAATGACAAATAACATCCTAAACGTAAGGCTCTTGTCTTAAGTTACACAACACTAAACAAGAACAGGAAAGCAAATACATGACCCGAAACAATACATGACCCGAAAACTGAAAAATATTTACCAGTATAATGAATGGGTGTTTTAGGAACATGGAACTAATCAGACTCGTGCCAATTTAACATACTGTGCGAGTTGACTATAGTATCCAATGGTTACAGAGCCCATCTCGTAAGCAATCCCAGGAGGAAACAGATGTTCTGTCAAAACGTTCATGACACTTAACACTTACCTCGTCATTATCAGAGAAAAACAGAGTGGCTTAGAGCTGAAGCACTAAAACATAATGTAAAATACTGAAAAATCATTAGGATTAGACAAGACAGAGTGGGAGAAAAAACCCAGATCCATGCAGCAACTGTTTGGTGTGAAGTGAAAAGCACCGAGACACAACAATTAACAATTGGATAGTACTTACTTGTCATACTCGGTGTTGTCTTTATCACAGCGTGCATCTTTGTGCCTCTGCCAGTCCTTCCCGTGCTTACAGGTGGTGAGGAGGACCACGTCTTCTGAGTTATGGACATGATATAAAGCGTTTCTAGTGTCTGAACCTATTCCCGTTAGGTACCTCTTCCCCTTAAAAACAAGCATGTACTTCCTATAAGGGGGAATGGTGTTATGTTTCAAGTAGCCCCTTTCCCCTCCTGTCCTAGGGTGTTCTTTAGAGAAAAGGGGGATAGAAACGTCAAAGTTGGGCCTAAAGTTCTCGGTGCTGATGCTGGCCTTGGCCAGCATGGCGAGGCCGATGTCAAAGCCGAGGTCTTCCGTGTAGTCTGGCCAGGTGCCGGAGTATAAGTTGAAGATGATGTGGTTTTTGCCCCCGTTCCACAGATGAAGGCTCTGGACTTTTGCTTTCAAGTTGTGCACATACTGGGGTGAAAGCTGGTCCCGGTCCAGAGTGTCCAAACTCAGGACAAACAGGCACGCCTGTCCCGGGTCCGGTGTGTAGAACATGGATCCTTCAATAGAGGATAGTATGTTCTGATAACTCTCTGACATCTTCTCCCCTTTCTGCTGCGGGTACACGTAAACTTTAAATCCATTCCTCTCACACAGGGAGAAATCAAAGCAGGAGTCCATCCTGCAGCGTTTTCCAGTGTAAACGCCAGAGTTAGCGTCCCTCTTCTGTCTCGGAGACATGAGTTCATTGTGATTATCGATCCGGTCCTGCTCCCAGGGGCTGAAGGGCTGCAGCGACCCCGGGAAGCGACGCCACCGCGCCCCGGGATGATAACCGGTGAGGCTGCGGTCATCACGCCGGCTGGGAGCCCGTCTGGAGAGCGGGACTTGTATCCCCCCAAAACAAAACAACAGGATGAGACACGCGCCGGCGGAGAACAGAGTTAAGTACCGTTTTTTGGCCTGCATGTGTCCTACGATCTGAGATAAGATGTCTGGCGATAAATCCAAGAAGTCCACAAGTTTTGGTTTCACCACCTCCTGCGGGAACGCTCCGCCATCTTGCCACGGGCTGCAAGGGATGTGCGCTCACGTCTCCCACCTTCTGCTTCAGATGCCTTTCACAAGTCCGGGAACTGATCCAAAGCATGTGGGCGACTTGTAATGTTCATCCACCTCGCCTCCTCGTCAATAGTTGTATCGACTAACTGACATCAGCTTCTCCTGTAACACAGAGCGACTCGATCCGCTTAGAAACGGGGATCTAACGTTAAAGCTGCACCCCCCCTCCCTCAGTATAACATTACCTATACTTTACTCATTTTTACCACACTGTTCACGTTTGGCTAACTAGAACCAAATGGTAACTAATAACAACATTGCACAAAATGAGCACAAACTTGTTAAAGCTGCAGTATGCGATATTGGCGCAAATATGATTTAAAAAAGTTATTTTTAGAAAACGGCCACTATATCATGACAGTAGTTCATGAAACAGGTAACCTGAAAAAAATCTCCTCCGGTGCTCCTAACGGCATCTGAAGGATTTCACTTACCGGAGGAAAACAAGGTCCGCTGCCCAGCTGCAGTCTATGAGAGCCGGCTGTCAATCACTCGCCAACTCCGACCAAACGGTCAAACTAGGCAGCGCCGATCAGATATGAATCAATATTCTGTTACTGTAATGACTATTTCTCTCCTCAGATGTTCTCAGAATCATCTTGTAGTTACTGTTTAGCTGTAAAATGAGAAAGTTTGTGACGCGGCCGCCATTGTAAAATCTGTTGAAGGAAGCCAAGTTCTGGTCACATGACCGGAGCACAGCCAATAGGAACGCTCTCTCTCTCTGAAATGACCTGCGATTGGTCAAAATCTGCCGTCACGGGCTAGATTTGTTCTAAAGCCTGAAAACAGAGACATGAGGAGGAGCAGAAGTCTAGTTTTCTCTCAGAACACTTGAATTACAATATGCTGAAAGGTTATTATGGAATTTTTGGCCAAATGATGCCAAAAAATTGTTGCCTACTGCAGCTTTAAAGCAGCAGTGTGTTGCAGACTTGTTGCTGTTAACTATTGTCTCTGCTGGGAATCAGCAACCAAACACCAACTGAAGCCTTTAAAGATCCAACACACCCAGCTCAGCTCCTTCACTTCATGCACCGACACATGAAAGTCTCTTTATAACTGAATCTCTGCATCCGGTTCAGCTAACTAGCATGCTAACAGGCTAGTTTGTGAAAACAGTCCCAGTTAGCATGTTAGCTTGTTAGCTTAGCTTAGCATCAGAGTAGCTGGTTGGAAGTAAAAACAGCTTCTTCTTCTTCCTCTAACAGCTTCTCTCTCTTCAGTCCTGCACAGCTTCTCTTCTCTCTCCCCAGGAAGCAGGAAGCTTTAAGGTTTTCTCTCCAGTCGGGTAAAGAGTTGAAGAGGAGTCTCTCTCACACAGAAACACACAACAAGAGGAGCTGTGAGAGACTGAGAGCCGAGCCGAGTCGAGCCGAGCTGCTGCACGGCAGAGTCCCTCTGATGATGATGACGCTCTTCCACGGCGCGCTGCCATTGGTCAGCGTCACATCCGAGGTGGGCGGGGCTTCCAGTGCATTCACACCCAGAGAGAGAAGAGAAGGAGGAAGATCAGGCTCTGTACAGATTCACCACCACAGGGGATCAGGAGCTGAGATTGGAGGTTTGCATAGAAAAGATTTAAAGGTCCCATATTGTAAAAAGTAAGATTTTCATGTCTTTTATATTATAAAGCAGGTTTAAGTTCTATATAAATACTGTGAAAGTATCAAAACGCTCAATCCAGAGATAAATACACACAGCCCGTATTAAGAAACTGTGCGTTTGAAACAAGCCGTCAGGAGTTCTGTCCATTTGCGATGTCAAAAATCTACAATATTTAGACAATTTCACAGTTTTAAACGTAAACATTCTAAATGTGTCCCAGTTTATTTCCTGTTGCAGTGTATGTGAATGACATCAGCTGACAGGAAGTAAACATGGACCCAAACTGTTTCCTAGCAACGCGATTCCGTTGCCAGTCCGTTGAAATGCACTAAAACGGAGCGTTTCTGATAGAGGGTGAATACAGGTATATTCAGACAAGACAGTATGAGGAAAATAATGTGTTGTTTGAACATTAAAGCGTGTAAACATGTTCTAGTAGAAACCCAAAATACAAGTATGAACCTGAAGATGAGCATGATATGTCCCCTTTAAAATAAATATAGACTCTACATGTGTTTTCTGCGATTTCAGATCGAGAAACAATATTTCATTTTTTTTTTTTCCACTGTAATCGTTCGACTTTATTTTGGACAGATATTCAAAAAATTTCATAAATAGAAAAATGAGTACTAATGTAGAGATTAATGTATTTGATGTGATGCTATATTTTGTGTTTTATGGGATGGATATAGCAACATTACCTCTATAATTCAGCTTCTGATTATACTTGGTAAATTCCACATCCACAAATGGAAATGGTCTGACTCCAAACAACCAGCATTCGTGGGTTTCTTGTTGAACTCAAGCAGTTCGGCACCTTACTGGGAAATGTAAAAAAACAAAAAGCTGTAAAGTCTCTCAATATTTTAAAGGAAGTACATTTTCTTGAACCCTGTACTGATTTACCACCACAGGGGATTATGAGACGAGATTTGTGGTTTGCATGTTGAATCATATCCGGCCTTAAGATAAACGGAGAAGTGTTCTTAAATATAGATGTTTTTGTCAGTCAATGAGCAACCAGAAGTCGACTTTTAAAGTATAAAATAACTTCTACTGTACAGTAAAATACATAAATCATAATAATCATATGATCTTCATTAGCAGTTTGAGCAGTTATTTCCAGTTGTTTTTTTACACTTGAAGAACTTCTCATGCATGTTGGTTTTAAAGTTGGCTGTAATAGTTAAAGCAGCAGTGGGTAGAAATGGAGCAAAAATGATTAAAAAAGGTTATTTTTATAAAACGGTCACTATATCCTGACAGTAATGCATGAGACAGGTAATCTGAAAAAAAATGATATGCCTACGTGTGCTCCTAACGGCATCTGCATGATTTCACAGACCGGAGGAAAACAACCAATCAGAGCTGAGCAGGAGCCTTGCTAGCAGCTGTCAATCACTAGCAAATTTCGATCAAATGGTCAAACTAGGCAGCGCTGATCAGATATGATCAATATTCTGTTACTGTAATGACTATTTCTCTCCTCAGATGTTTTCAGAAACATCTTGTAGTTACTGTTTAGCTGTAAAATGAGAACGTTTGTGACCTTGCAGCCATGTTGAGATAAGTTGAGGAAATACCAAGCACCGCCCACCAGTCGGAGCAAACTTTCTGATGTGATTTCTTTCTAATGATTAGTGAATTTAATTGCTCTTGGACTATTATAAGCATATGTTTATTGCCTTGTTTATTGTTTTGTTATTAGCAGTTGCAGCACCTTTACTGCTCACCATAAACTATCCAGGCAGGCTGGCTGGAGGATTGAGACCTTGCTTCTATGAGATTTAGGGTTCAGGTCTCTGTATTGACAAGTGATCCTGCAGCAGAGAGAGAGACAGATTGGTTTTGCCTGTTGAAAGAAAACCAGGATATTTGGGTGCTGGATTCTGAGACCTTCTGATGCTTTCTCTCTGGACGGTCCTCGTTCTTCAACAGCATGCATTTGTCCTGCTGAAGTGCCCTTGAGCAAACCATCATACCAGTGCTGCGCTGTAGCTGAACGTGACCTCTGAACTTTCTGTTGGAAGGGTTACACAACAAGAGAAATTCATCATTTTCAGCCTAAATAGGAATATAATAAACAACAGTAAGTAATAGAATGGAGTTTGTGATGAGAGGAATTGCACCAGTGAATAAGGAGCAGCAGGACAATGGCACTGCAGTGCATTAGCCAGGTCTTTTCTGGCATGTAGTAAGCCATGATGTGTTTTCACAGCTGCTGTGGTCTGAAAGACTAGAAGTGATTTTGCAGAAGCGGGGAAAGAGCAAGGAGGAATGTGAAGCTGCGTTCCTCAGGAGCTGTGGAGCAGCTATCTGCACTGCCTCAGTTCCCCATGGACCGCTGATCAAAGACGGGGAGGGATATGATGGCCACCTCCTCCCTTTCTCTTTGTCTCACTCACCCTACTCCTGCCTTTTCCCTCTCCTGCTCTCTATCATCCCCTCTGCTGCTCTCTGGCATTCTTTCCATCTCTTCTCTCTTTCATCCCTATAACTAATTTACGAGGGGGGTGCCGCTGGTGACTGATGTGAATAGATGGATGTCCCACAGTTTTTGCCACTAGAATGATCAGATGCACTTTGTTTATATGTCACCGGATTTTAATTCAAGCTCTTTAAAGTGGCCCGTCCATGTGTAACTGTGACAGTCCCTCACTTTACAGTCTGGGATTTATTTTTGCACTTTTGGATGCTTCACTTCAAAACCAACGAGATGACAGCGTAAGGACAAATCAACAAAAATGTGGGATTCAAGGGAAAAAAAAACTTAAAAAACATCTGTGGGGCTCTACTTTTGTCTCGCTATTATCTGCAGCTTAATGAGACAGAGGAGATGCTGTCTCCCTGCTGTTGCATTGTGTTTGCTGAGCTGAGCGCAGGCCAGATTTGGAGCAGCAGGGTGACTGAGCCAGAGCAGCACTCCCACTGTGTAATACACGCAACCATGCCAATATCTAATTTGGATGCACCCAGGTCAGCATAGTTTTCCCAGCCAGCCGGGCAACTAAACAGCCAAATGGAGATTTATTATTTCCTTCTGAGTACATTTTGAGGTCATTAATTTTTGTTAATAACTGTATTGCAATGCAGATTTTTAAAAATGCTGCTCACATATTCACATAAAAATATGAATGTGTGGTATGTGCAAGAGCTGTGCAGACATGCATGACTACACACACACACTTGTGGATGTGTGAATGCTCCTATGTATGTGTGTGTGTGGCTCTTTCATGTAGAGCACAGCCTTGGATGTGGTAATTTACTGTCCCCTCCTGACTGAGACTGACAGCCTTGGTGGGGAGCCTCATCCATCTGTGTTGAAGCTGAAATGCACAAATCACCTCTGAGTGGATCCGGACTAACAGTGAAATGACGGGTTCATGTGACAAATGGAAGTGTCGGTGTCTCGATGCGCTGAGGGCCGGTAGGATCACCATCAAGGATTTAAGTGGAGGGCTACTTACTGCATATCTGCACCTTTCCTCTAGTGGAAACAAGTCGTGGAGAGGGATGTTTTCTCATGTTACAGTACAGTAGCCCCAAAATGTTTTTTTTATTAAAGGAATAGCTCGATATTTTGGAAAATGTGCTCATTCACTTTCTTGCTGAGAGTGAGATGAGAAGATCAATACCACTCTCCTGTTTGTGCATTAAATGAAGCTGCAGCAGCCGGTTAGCTTAGTTCTGCACAAAACCCCCCATAACTCGTTTTAACACTGTAGTTTATGTAGGTAGGCAGAGGCCTATACACATTAAACAAACTAGTAGTAGTAGTCATTTATTTCAGTCCTTTCTAACAATTTTCTGTAAGGAATGCACATAATACAGAATAGGTAACAATAAGGCATTAAATAAAACGGGAAAACAAAACAAAACAAAGTTCTGACCAAAAAGATAAACCTTGATCTTAGTATACCTACCCTTTTTACTGAGCATATTCTAATAGGCAACTCATTCACTACTAGTTTAGGCTATAAAAACAAGACAAAACAACAAAAATAATAAGAAACAATAACAAAACAAAAAAACAGAAACAATAACAGAGTTCCAAACGTTTCATACACGATAACAATCATACTTCAGTTTTTTACCTGTTTACCACCTTTTTTTTAAACACGTTTTTAAATTTGTAAAGTGAACTACACATTTTAATTCCTGGTCACAACCATTCCACAAGTTAACCCCCGTGACAGATATAAATCTATTCTTTATATTTGTTAAACTATGCCTAAACTATTAAACTATTCCCCTTAATTTACACTGTCTCTAATTTCAAACAACCTCTGAATACAGCATGGTAGCCAATGGTTTTGTGCTTTGTACATTATCTCATTATCTCACACAAATTTAAAGCATGTAAGTTAATAAATAGTGCGTTGGTTGGTTCATAATAACGCATTCGATTTACAATTCTCTCTTTTGTAGCATGGAAATTGGATTTGTGTTGGTCTTGTGTATGTTCGTAGGTATGTAACTAGAAATAAAGTGTTGCATTGTGTTACTTTTGGACAGAGCCAAGCGAGTTGTTTCCCTCTTTTTATAGTCGTTGTGCGAAGCTAACCAGCTTCTGACTGTAGTTTCACATTTAACAGATGATATGAGAGTGGAACAATCAAACATGCTAACATTTGCTAATTAGCGCTAAACACAAAGTATATCTGAGGCTGATATGAATGTCATTGGTTTTGAAGACATTTGTCCATAAACCAAATTATTGGAAATATTAAAAATTTGACAGCTACAGGAAGGGGGATTTCTGTGATGTGCTACAGCCATAAGGACCTGTCACATAAATCTGGCAGCACTAAAAAGATCCCACCCTATTATGACACTGTTAAATCCTTCTTGGTAATGAAAAGAACGCAAAGACATCCTTGAGCAGAAAGTGACAGAATATTTGTTAATTTCCTTTTACATTTGCATCCAGTTGTTTGGTTAACATATTGATTATTTGCATTCACATTCCTCTAGATCCATCTGTGGAATAGAGGATTTAGAGATATCAGAGACATCTATCAATCTGTAATGTTGTTTAATGTAGGGAAAAATTATAGTTTTCATCATTCATGTGTTACTGATAATCTATACTGAGTCCAAACAGGCTACGGGAGATTAATGTCTTGTGTTGACCAATGACATGATCATATTCCTCTTTCCTATTTTTCTTCTTCTTTTACGTTCTCTTTTCTTATATAGAAAAAAATTGCGACTAAATGAGAAGAACCGAGAAAAAGCACTTGTGTGTAGGCGCGTTTGTGTGTGCACACAATATGCTCAGCACCTCCTTGTGTGCACAGCAATGTGTGTAAGTGTGTGTGTGTGTGTGTGTGTGCGTGTGTGTGTGTGTGTGTGTGTGTGTTGGAACATCTCAATCACAGAGCAGAGATCTGGTTCAATTACACGTGCAATAACTTTTGGGTCTCCATAGGCCTAGAAGCCATTTGTATGCTAATAGGTATGGCAGCAGTAATGACTTGCAATAAAAATACATCTGCTGCTTGATCAAATCTGATATTAGAACATTACCACAATCAGTCTTTGCTATTTGTCCTGAAACCACTTGTTAGGCTCGAAACTCCTTGTGGGAAGTGTTCTGGCATCTAGCGTCGGTGATGTAATCACCCTTCTCCCGGCCTTCACTTGTCTCTCGGCAGTGTGTGAAAGTGTTGGATTTGTGTTTCAGCTGTGTACTCAAGTCAAGGAAGTCTAAGTTATGTGGGCCAGAATCACAAATTTATCTTGGGGGGCTTTAAAATCTGAACAACACCCTCAGAGCCTCAGTTTGGATAGAGAAGATGGAGAAGAATAAAGAAGAGCAGCAGAGGAGGGATCAATCCAAGATGGACAGACAAGCAATAGGTGCATATGTAACAGAAGTAGAGTGAAAAACAAGAAGATCAATGAACTTAAAAGTGTTTTTACCTTTTTATTCATATATTCATATTATTCATATTCATAACTATGTTTTCTTTATAATCACATGAAAATAAGAAATGTTTGTTTTCGTTAGTTCAGAATGAGCCTTTTATATCTCCATAGGGAGCAAGTCCTCTTTATGGAGCCGGCCGCCATGTTTCTACAGTAGCCCAGAACGGACAAACCAAACACCGGTTCTAGAGAGGGACAATCCTGTTTTCACACGGGAGAAGTTTCAGTTGGTTGCAGTGTGCATCGTCACATCAGCAGCATGGTTCTGGGCTCTTTGTTCAAACGAAAATCATCTGTTCCTCTTGAGTTATGTATCATATATTAAAAAGGTCAGCACTCTGAGCACGTAATTTAAATGTCGCTTGATACGCATTCATGCATCCTGTTCAACATAAAGAGCTTAATTAAATTCATGTACCAATATCAAAAGAAACACAACAAAGTTAATCACATGAACGTTATTAAATGCCAGCCATACATGACAGCTAATTTTAGCTGTAATTAGATTTGATACATGTCTGTGAAATATTTGCTGACATGAGAGCGGTGAGACAGAGAGAGAGAGAGAGAGAGAGAGAGAGAGAGAGAAGGGCAGGGTGTGTATCCTGTCTTATTCCAATGAGAGAAGCCTGCTGTGTGCAGCACTCACTTCAAGGGCCTGAAAAAGATCAATGAGGGAGAATAGCAGTGGGACTGGACTACAAATTGAGCAGCCTTTAATCACCTCACACAGTTCACAGCGGTGTGAAAGTTCCCGCCATGAAAAGGTTTAATCACTAGCCAAGCTGAATAGAGTCAACTTGCTGCTAATAAAGGGCACACGGGGCCTGAGGGGACACATGTACACACAGAAGTGTGTTTGCTAATGCACCTAGACACACACACATCCACGTGGACGCCCTTGTATTTGTGCATTCGCATCATCTTTAGCGTACACGCACGCACAGAGGACTTTAATATCATCCAATTATAGCTGCTGAATACTGATAATAACCTCCAGTTTATAAATCTCAGTCACTCCTTCTTGAAAATGTTATCTAAAGGGGAGTTTGTTAGCACATAAAGGAGCTCACAGGTAAGAGGCAATCCTCATTTGTCAGCCAATTCAAGGGTTTCCCTGACGAATGATAATTACCCGACCTAACAGTGAATGGCCGCCAGCTGGCTACTCGGAGTGAGAGCTGAGATCCATCAGTGCTCTTAATGGGCAGAGACACGAGGGTCATTTGGTCACTCTTCAGTCGATGGCTAAATTAATACGAAATGTGTTTGTAATATCACTCTATGGGATATGATTGCATTGTTGCCGTGTATATGCATTTGATTTATCACAAACAATCTAGTATTTCACAATAAAAGCAATTCTCAACAGAGGTTCTTCAAAGAGCAATCAGGATAACAAGAAGAGAAAACCCTTAAGGCACCAGGTTAATAAAGGAGGACCTCATTAGTGAAAACCTTTCATGATGCTTCCCAGGAAGCCCATATAGCTGACCCAGGTGCCGCTGAGAATGTGACCTTGGTGTGATGGTAAACGGGTAATAAATCCGGCGGCCGCGGGGACACAGTGTGTAGTTTGTGGACAGCCGGGTCAATGAGGAGGCGAGAGCTATGAATCTAAATTGCACCTGTCTGTCTTTCTCCCTTGTCCTCACTATAAAATGCATTGAAATAATGCTGCAGCGGCGGCTCGGCAAGATAAAAAGCGCGTTATTCGGGACGTTGAACGCGGCTCACCTTGCCATATGTCACGCCCTCTGTCTCCCAGTTCCCCGTCAATCACCTCTCTGCTCTAATGAATTAAGTGTTATGAAGATAATCTGTAAAAATACCCTGAAGCAGAGAATAATTTGCATATCAAAGATAAAACGTAATTAAAATAATGCAGCAGCGTTGTATCAAAAGACAGATTGAATGATGAGGACAGACAATCTACGGCACGACGAGACATCAACACACAGGAAGGTGACAGGTCAAACAAACAGCTCTCTCCATATGACTGTTATTAACCTCTGGCTCACACTGCTTAAAGGAAGTGCCTGCCAGCGTGTTAGACTTATTGGCAATAAAAGTCCAATTCAATCAGAATCTGAAGGAAACATGAGGACTTATGCTTATTCATCCACGCTGACCACATGTTGGTTGTCAGTTCTTTCAGCCTCGTCAGACACAGCGGGTGGGAGACTCCAGTATTTACAGGCATGCTTCATTATGTCTCCAGACAGATTGACTTTCATTGTATAGATGATGATGAATAAGGAGTGGTTTGTTGTTAAAGTGACAGGAAAGTCCCTTCAGAGGCCGACAGCAAAATACATTTTCGGAGGGTATTTGTCGGCTACAGGATGTTACATTTCTTAGCTGTGGATTTATCTCTGTGGTTTAATTTCAGTTCAGGCTTATTCTCACTACTCGATCCCTGCAAATCACTGCATCCCTGTGGAGCCAGAAATCTGCTCTCAGTGGCGGAGCAGCAGTGAGACAGATAAACCGAGGATGTCGTGGATCTCTGTCGCCATCTAGAGAAACATGGAGGCTACATCTAACTGAGTATCAGGACTTCAGTGCACCATGAAGGTAAAACCACCGAAATCCAGCTGGCACATTTTGTCTTCCCTTACTAAAAAGAAGTTTATTCAAGTATGCAATTAGTCTTTTACAGAGTAGGCTTTCAGATTACTTTTATGTACAGAAAAGTCTAAGTGTACTTGGCTTATACTGAAAAGTATATTTGGATAAGCACTATAAATTGACTTAAAGAAAACTTACAAGTATACTAGCAGTAAAAACTATTAAACTAGTAGTTTACTGAGAGTTTTCTTTAAAGCGTACTTTCATAAACTAAAAAGTGGACTACAAGTATATAAACTAATATTATACCTATAAGTTCACTTGAAGTTTAGTTCATATTATAGTTGCAGTACAAAATACAACTTGGAGGTAAACTGGTTGTGTACTCAAAGTGTATTACTCATTACATTACATTTCAAGTATACTTAAAAGTATACTTTTATAACAAAAAAATGGGCCAATTTAGTTGCAAGAAGTATTGAAGTAGTACACTTACAAGTATACTACTAGTACATTGATATTAGTGTACTTATTACATAAAGTATACTTGGGAATATTCTTGAATTATACCTAAGTTTACATCATAAAATAAACTTTAAAGCTGCAGTATGCGATATCGGCGCAAATATGATTTAAAAAGGTTATTTTTATTAAACGGCCGCTATATGGTGACAGTAGTTCATGAAACAGGTAACCTGAGTTAAATCCTGTTCCTCTGTGTCCTACTGTGTCCTCCGGTGCTCCTAACGGCATCTGAAGGATTTCACTTACCGGAGGAAAACAAGGTCCGCTGCCCAGCTGCAGTCTATGAGAGCCGGCTGTCAATCACTCTGAACTCCGACCAAACGGTCAAACTAGGCAGCGCTGATCAGATATGAATCAATATTCTGTTACTGTAATGACTATTTCTCTCCTCAGATGTTCTCAGAATCATCTTGTAGTTACTGTTTAGCTGTAAAATGAGAAAGTTTGTGACGCGGCCGCCATTGTAAAATCTGTTGAAGGAAGCCAAGTTCTGGTCACATGACCGGAGCACAGCCAATAGGAACGCTCTCTCTCTGAAATGACCTGTGATTGGTCAAAATCTGCCGTCACTGGCTAGATTTTTCTAAAGCCTGAAAACAGAGACATGAGGAGGAGCAGAAGTCTAGTTTTCTCTCAGAACACTTGAATTAAAATATGCTGAAAGGTTATTATGGAGATTTTTTGCCAAATTATGCCAAAAAATTGTTGCCTACTGCAGCTTTAAGTTATTTTGTACTCACCATAGTCACCGCCCGCTGTGCTCCGGCGCGCTGAGTGAACAGAATCGAACACACCCAGAGTCATGTGGTTGGTCATGAGGAAGTAAACAGGGAAGAGAAGATCTGAAGCAAACAGGCAAGTCTGCTTTCTACAGTCTACAACCTTTAACATGTTCAGCTCTTTATATTAAATCATCAAGACGTAAAGAAGTTAGTTTACCATGATGTGTTTTCATCTTTCCACGTGTTGTCGTCTGCAGCATCAAAGCTAATCAGAGCAGCTAGCAGCTAAATGCTAACGTTAGCATGAGCATATAACTAATGTTAGACTCCTCACATTCTTCCATTTAACCAACAACAAGTCTGTTAGAAGCTAAACGAGGGTTTTCAAGGTGTCTTCAAGGAACCTGGGAATTATGAAACCTCACGTTAGTGGAGTTAAAATATTACAAACAGCCATATCAACACTAGAGCAATATATCCATAGAATACACTATATAAAGAATATTATAATACACTATAAATATACCAAACTACTACAACTAATATAAAAAAAAATCTAAAATATTAACATAGAATAACCCACTATATACATTAGCCAGTGTGCAATAACTTACTATATACATTAGCAAAGTGTGCAATAACCCACTATATACATTAGCAAAATGTGCAATAACCTACTATATACATTAGCAAAGTGTGCAATAACCCACTATATACATTAGCAAAATGTGCAATAACCTACTATATACATTAGCAAAATGTGCAATAACCCACTATATACATTAGCAAAGTGTGCAATAACATACTATATACATTAGCAAAATGTGCAAAAACCCACTATATACATTAGCAAAATAACCCACTATATACATTAGCAAAGTGTGCAATAACCCACTATATACATTAGCAAAGTGTGCAATAACATAATATATACATTAGCAAAATGTGCAAGTTACAATGTTTTGTTTTTAAATAAAAAATAATTGAGGTAGTAAATGTGCAAAATTCAACATGTGCAAGATTATCACAGGAGCAAAAACAGTATGGTTGAGACAGAAACTCTAAAGCTGAGAGTTCTCTGATAGACAGAGGTGAGGTGTTGTAGAGGGAAATGAGTCTAAATTAGTGTAACGTTAATGCATTAAAGTAATTGAAATGCTTGTAGCACTGTATTTCTAGTGAAAAAAACCTCTATTCTCATGCAAAGTACCTTGATAGTACTATACATTTTCTAAGTAAAGGTAATACTAATGTAATGAGCTATCACCTAAACCCCTTTGGGAGAATGCTCTATGTGCCTGGACCAGTATGGATGCATTCATTGTCTTGCTCAAGGGCACTTCTGCAGGGCCGATGAAACTAGTCTGCATCTAAAGGTCTTGAATTAAACTACCTGTTGTTTTCAAACATCTTCCCTTTCTGTTTTTTTTTTCCAGCTGGACTATTCGAGCAGTCAGTCTGCTGCAAAAACACAGGGTCAAGGTGTTGCTGTTTTGTGCATCCTCCTCCTCCTCTTCCTCCTCCTCTTCCTCTTCCTCCAGCAGACATGGTGGACTTCCTGGCGGAGAACAACCTGTGCGGCCAGGCTATCCTCAGGATAGTTTCTAGAGGGAATGCCATCATTGCAGAGCTCTTGCGTCTCTCTGACTTCATCCCTGCAGTTTTCAGGCTCAAGGACAAGAGCGACCAGCAGAAATATGGAGACATTATTTGTGACTTCAGCTACTTTAAGGTATGGATTTGATCCGGACAGGCGCTCAGGGCAATTAATTATAGTTTCATCCTTCGGCCAAAGCTTATCAGACAAGTGCTGAAGTGACAACCTGATTGCATGCACATTTTGTAGACTTGAGGAAACATGCTCATTGAGATGTAGTCAATATTCAAGCCGATATTTATTTAATTGGAAGTAAAAGGAGGTGGAGATCATTTAGTTTCAGTTAGAATAACTGCATATCAGCATTGGCTTTGTAGGGCTGCTGTAGGTTTTACTGAGAGTTCAGGACATAAACAAACATTTTAGCTCTGTGCATGATTTATAAAAATGATTGCTTTCTTATTGGAACAGCTGTTCAACCGTGTCCCCGTATAAAGACACGAGTATCGATCGCACTCGTTTCAAGATGTTGCTTCTTCGTCAGGGTCCAGAGTATTACGACGGGAAGCTGGAAGCCAAACCTGATCTTCAAGACCTGGATGAAGAGTTTAGAGAAAACAACATTGAGATTCTGTCGAGGTTCTATCTGGCTTTTGAGAGTGTCCACAAATATATAGTGGATCTTAACAGGTAAGACAGCACCGGGCTATTTAGGGTTTCTTTGAGTTCACATTAAGTTCAGTTAATTTAAGAGTAAAAGTTCTTCAGAATACGAAAACATGTTTTGAGCTGTCTTATTGAAATAAACAGTCCCCGACCTTGAATCGTACTCCCTCCCTGTTTTTCATCCCTTTTTAAATCACAAAACATGATGAAGACTAAATTACAGGATGTTATTATATTATTTCCTCCTCTCTTCAGATACTTAGATGACCTACATGAGGGTGTTTATATCCAGCAGACTCTGGAGACGGTGCTTCTAAATGAGGATGGGAAACAGCTTCTAGTGAGTAACACAAATGCAAATCACTTTTAACATTGCAGGAAAAAGCTAACATGACATCTTCTAAATATTATGTTTGTGATGAGTTCAGATCAGAATTAATTGTCTGTGTCACTGATTTGCTGATTGATTTCCATCCATTACACATTAAAACTAACCAAACTTGATTGTGTGTGTTTCCTTTTCCACCCAGTGTGAAGCTCTCTACCTTTATGGAGTCATGTTGCTGGTTATTGACCAAAAGATTGAAGGGGAGGTCAGAGAGAGGATGCTTGTTTCCTACTATAGATACAGGTGAGCTTGTGACTCACACACACACACACACACACACACACACACACACACACACACACACACACACACACATATTCACGACTCACACACTCGATGTGCTCAGTTCACTTGTTAGCCGGTGAGCTCGCTCACAGCAAAGTTGAGTCATTTTACGTGACTCATACGTGCATTCGCTTAAAATATTGGGACAGTATATATATATATATAGTGAACATTATAGTTGGTGTACCTGATCTTTTTTTATCTCTTTATCTTTCTGCCTCTCAGTTGATAAATCACCTCTTTATGTAAACATGCTTGAAATGTGATAAAAATGTGGATTCACTTATATTTTCTTCCCTCCTTTCGCAGTGTTTTCAGACGTTATTTTACATAGAACTGTTAGCTTCTATATAAATATAATGCTAACATGTTCATATTTCAATGACATTACAATCTCATATTGTCTGTTACATTAACCTCATGCTGCATGCTGAATTTAACATTTTAGTCCATTGTGGCAAAATGATTCAATAATCAAATGATGCTTTACCAGTGATAATAAGAAATAACACTTTTGTCCTCACTTGCCTCCGTCTTTAATTTATCTCCCGTTGTTTGCCTGTTTCACGTTTTCTTCAGTGCTGCCCGTTCATCGGCCGACTCCAACCTGGATGACATCTGCAAGCTCCTGCGCAGCACCGGCTTCTCCAGTCAGCCTGGAGCCAAACGGCCAGCCAACTACCCCGAGAGCTACTTCAACAGAGTTCCCATCA
The DNA here is from genome assembly GCA_916701645.2 of Sebastolobus alascanus. NCBI lineage: Eukaryota > Metazoa > Chordata > Actinopteri > Perciformes > Sebastidae > Sebastolobus > Sebastolobus alascanus. The sequence continues at coordinate 1,132,223 of CAKAOJ020000340.1, read as the reverse complement.
GCACCACGTTTATCAGCATGGTCATCGGGAGGCTGCGCTCGGACGACATATACAACCAGGTGAGAAACATTTGGTCGATCGTCATTCGAGACTGTTACAACTTGAGTGATAGGTTGTGTCAAATGTCCTAGCTGGAACTAAAATCCCATTTCCCTTCCTGTCCGTCAGGTGTCTGCGTATCCTCTACCAGAGCACCGGAGCACAGCGCTGGCTAACCAGGCGGCCATGCTGTATGTCTGCCTCTACTTCAGTCCCTCTATACTGCACACCCAGCAGGCCAAGATGAGGGAGATAGTGGACAAGTACTTCCCCGACAACTGGGTAAAACTTAATCTTAATCTGCACCAGTAATGTCATGCCAGTGAATTAGAGCTGCATGTGTGCTGTGACGTTGCTCTGACTCTCTGGTGGTACATGGTAGAGAGGAGGTCGTGTTGCTCGGGCTCTATCGATCTGGCATGGAGAGGAGGTTGTGTTGCTCAGGTTCTACCTGTATGGCGTTGAGAGGAGGTTACGTAGCTAAGGCTCTATCTGATTGGCGTGGAGTGGAAGTCGTGCTGCTCTGGCTCTACCGGTTTTGACGTCAAGAGGAGGTCGTGTTGCTCTGGCTCTATCTGTTTGGCGTCGCCTGGAAGCTGCTTGACATCCTCCTGGATCCACCTTCTCACATATATTCACATTATATGTATTAATTTTTGTCATGAATTGTCTATGTTGTGTTTTCATTATGTTGTTACTCTGTACACACGACATCTATTGCACGTCTGTCCATCCTGGAAGGGGGATCCCTCCTCTGCCGCTCTTCCTGAGGTTTCTTCCATTTTTTCTCCCTGTTAAAAGGTTTTTTTTGTGGTTAAGTTTTTCCTTAGCCGATGTGAGGGTTGCACTGTCAAGGACAGAGGGTGTTGTATCCTGTACAGATTGTAAAGCCCCCCGAGGCAAATTTGTGATTTGTGATTTTGGGCTATACAAATAATTGATTTGATTTGAATGTAAACAACTTTATGAAGCTTTCCATCTTGCTTCCTCTCGTTTTTTTATTGTGCATGTTGTAGTGAAGTGTTTGTGTGTGTGCAGGTCATCAGTATCTACATGGGGATCACAGTGAACCTGGTGGAAGCCTGGGAACCATACAAAGCTGCCAAGATTGCTCTCAACTACACCCTTGACTCTGCTAACATCAAAGAGCAGGTATTAAAAAATCGGATTAGCCTCAATGTCACACAGTCCTCAGCATTGCTAATTTACAGTCCTTCGGTGTGACACCCTATTGTACGCAGGTACAGATAACTGCGTCTACTGAATTAGCAAATCATCCAGTGTGACTGTGCTGAATATAAATTGAAGTACAAGGGTTTTAATGAAATCAGTGACTTTAGAAAGACATTTTTAAACTTGTCTTGAAAAGTTTGTTAAAAGATAGTGAATGAACATGAGCTCAAAGTGAAGTGCGGTTACTGACAAAGATGCACAGTGTCATAATCATGAAGAACTCTGCTCTCATAGCAGGAGGAGGCAACCGAGTAATCCTTGTTTAGTGTGTCATCTGCAGACATTGTGGGAGTGAATGAATGATTTAAGATACTTTGAACCATATCTCCCCTCCTGTGTTTAGGCCACTCGATATGGAGCTAGCATGGAGAGCCTGCGGCCTCAGGTGCAGCAGCTGCTAAAGGAAGGTTTCCTCCGGGAGGAGATCATCCTGGACAACATTCCCAAACTGCTCAACTCTCTGAGAGACTGCAATGTTGCTATCCGCTGGCTGATGCTGCACTCCGCAGAGTCAGGTGAGGATATATTGTCTTTTGGAGAAGAATACATAATGTCTCTTGTGGAAAGTTCATACAGCACTTTGCTCCAGACTTCTAAATTTGAGACTTTACCTTCGGAACTATGACGTTAAAAATAAAAATAGGTCTTTGATTTACAGTTTACTGAAATGAGTTATTTCCTCACAGCCTATGATCCAAACAACAAGCGACTGCGTCAGATCAAAGATCAAGTTTTCAACGACTCCAAGTACAACCCGAAGATCCTGTTCCAGCTGCTGCTGGACACGGCTCAGTTTGAGTTCACACTCAAAGAGGTGAGAGTCTCTCTTCAAGACTAGACAAGGCAAAAGAAAACATGGAAAAGTTAAGTATATTAAGAGTTTGAGTTCAAGAGTAAAGTCAAGAACAAATTGTCATTAATATTACGGAAGATGTTAATCAAAGGAGGATGAACACTGGGTTGTTAAAGGCAAAATAAATGTATAGACTCACAAAAATAATCCCTTTTAATCATCGTTTATGACCCACCAGAAGTGTGTGGCCTGTATTCTCTCTTTACTTTTCATTTTGCTGTGTTCGGGACGTTTCTGGGCGTCAATTTCTATAAAAGCGTAGCCAGCAGGTGCCAGATCGTAAGCACGCATCCAAAAGGAAACCCCAAATATAGCGAGGTGAAACGCCAAGCGGACAAAGCTCGTTCCAAAACGAGAGTGAATCTGAGGTTGGCTTTCACCCGCTGGCGAGCTCTAGAGCTGCAACGAATAACTGAGTAATCGTTCACTTGTCAACTATTAAATTAATCGCAAACTATTTTGATAATCGCTTTGAGTCATTTTTTAAGAAAGAAAGTCTAAATTCCAACTTGTTAAATGTGAATATTTTCTGGTTTCTTTCCTCCTCTATGACAGTAAACTGAATATCTTTGAGTTGTGGACAAATCAAGACGTCATCTGGTCTTTAGGAAACACCGATCAACGTTTTTCACCTTTTTCGGACATTTTATAGACCAAACAACGAATCGATTAATCAGTATAACAACAGACAGATTAATCGACAATGAAAATAACAGTAAATAATAGTCGCAGCCCCGGCGAGCACCGTAAACCCTCGTTGAGCCAACTTTGAATGAGTTCAAATCATTCAAAGTTGTCGGTCGCGGTTTACCAGCCGTGACCGACAAATCCTCCTCATTGTGCCTTCAAGCTGCTGTCAAACATACTGAGAGTGAAAGTGTGAAATGAATGCCAGAATAATTCCAGTAATCCAGCCAACTGTGTTTCTCGTTAGGTGCGTCCGCTCTGTGCTCTATTAGCATAGACAGCATATGGCTAGCCCGTCTATCGTTAGGAGAGGACACAAATTTAATGTTCTCATTACACATCTCATCTGACTAATCCCTCCACATCCACTGAGCGTCTGTGCTTTCCCTCTTCCAGATGTTCAAGCAGATGCTGTCAGAGAAGCAGATCAAATGGGAGAGCTTTAAGAAGGAGGGATCGGAGAGGATGACCGAGCTGGCCGAAGTCTTCTCTGGCGTCAAACCTCTCACCAGGGTGGAGAAAAACGGTGAGTTAGGATGGATAAGGTGAAAGGATTACACACACAGTGAAGAAGCTGTACTGACTAAAGGAACCTCAGCCGTGCAGCGTTTCATGCTTTGAACGTCATGGATTATTTCAGTGTTGGAACACAAATGCTTAAATGAGTTTAAGCTGTTCAGAGAGAAATGTTGAGGCAGAGAAACATAGTGGGAAAAATGCATCAAGGACACACATGCAGGGAGAGAAGGATTAAATATACATCAGTCATACTTCTGTTATTGTGACTCTGGTAGAGAGACACATACTTCTTAACCACCACTTATAATAATATTCTTTCTCCACTTGTGCTACTCACCTGTGTTCCTCCTCACAGAGAACTTGCAGGCCTGGTTCAGAGAAATCTCAAAGCAGATCGAGTCTCTGAACTATGAGGACTCCACAGCTGCTGGGAGGAAGACGGTTCAGCTCATACAGGCTCTCGTTGAGGTGAGCAACATAAAGACGTTTCACCCTGGCTTTACATTTTCACATTGAACTAACAGTGAAAAATGTCATTTCAGTTTTTTGACTTCATAATTTGAATTTGATAACATTATTTGAATAATTTTGTACTATTTTGCAGAGTTAGTTTGAATGCCTTGGCTTCATGTACGTAGCTAATAAGTACGACTGCCCCATCTTAGTCGATTAGTCGACTAATCGGTCGTTTTGGTCTACTAGTCATTTTTTACTCTTCTCTTCATGCTGAATGACTTATGTCCAAGAAACTTATGAGCACCTCTCTGGTAAACACCAGATTTAAAGTGGTGCTTTTATGTGATTCTTGGTGGAGAAGCTCAGTTTTACAGAGGTCGAGGACAGGGCTGGGCGATATGGAGAAAACCAAATATCACGATATTTGTGCCCAAACACCTCGATATCGATAATGCGACGATATTGTAGGGTTGACCATTGGTTTTACAAAATATTTGCATAATGAGATCTTTGATAAATAATGATCAGTAATGTGGACAGCCAGATACTTTGCCCAGCCCTAGTCTAGGACAGCCCTGCTAATAAGTGAATCCAATAACAATATAAGCAAACGGTAGCAGAACAAATGCACAAAATGAACTGCTTATGAGATGCATATAAATAGAGACCCATCAGAATACATAATAGAATTGTGTTGTTGGCTCAGTGGATTGTAATTCCCTCATTTCTCCTGTCTGTGCTGCTGCAGTCTATTGTAAAACGAGAGATAGAACAAATATAATATGTTTATTTATACATCCATTGATAACTGTTTACACAATTAGCTCGTCCGTCTCCACCGCCAGCTCCAAATTATCCTCATGAGCCACAAATTGAATGAACGCCAACGGAGAATTATGTTTTTAAACATGGAGACAATCAGACTGCCAGGCAGAGAGCTTTCAATGCTTGGATACAGATGTGTGATAGCGGTGCTGTTTGTTTGGTCTTCAGGTCCAGGAGTTCCACCAGTTGGAGTCCAACCTGCAGGTCTGTCAGTTCCTGGCCGACACCAGGAAGTTTCTGCACCAAATGATCCGCACCATCAATATCAAAGAAGAAGTCCTCATCACTATGCAGATAGTTGGAGACCTTTCCTACGCCTGGCAGATCATTGACAGGTACTTAACTCATAAACATTAAAGCAATGCAAAAGTACTGGTAAAGAAGAAGATGGTAAAGCAAACATGAATAATCCGAAAATGAATCTTTGATAACGCCGTCGCTTCAGTTAAAAGCCATATTAGTAACAAGTTTTCTGTACTTTCACATTATTTCCTGTCAGAAGCTCTTCAGTAGCATGGAGATAGTAACAGATGGATTCACATTGTCAGCCAAAGACAGCGAGACAGTCTGCTTACCTAAACCATCAAAAAGACCACAGTGCTGCAGTTGTTTCCACTTTTATTTAACTCGGTTGTGTGTAGTTTTTGTCTGTACAGCAGAATTCACCTTATGTTTTATTCTGCAGCTTCACATTAATAATGCAGGAGAGCATCAGAGTCAACCCGTCCATGGTCACCAAACTGAGAGCTACATTTCTGAAGGTGAGGACGACAAAGACAAAAGAATATAACAATAAAAACATTATTCCCATAACTTTGCCTTGATTTGGAGATTTGCTACCTGTGATGTTTAAAGATTTATTTTGTGTGTGTGTGTGTGTGTGTGTGTGAGCAGCTGGCGTCTGCATTGGATCTTCCGTTGCTGCGAATCAACCAGGCCAACAGCGCCGACCTGCTGAGCGTTTCACAGTTCTACTCTGGAGAGCTGGTGGCTTATGTCAGAAAGGTAGCGAATATTAAGTCACGTTGTCACCTTCCTATGATCTTACAAAGGCAGCTCTCCTGCAGCTGAAGGTTTATAGCAGACAGGACGTCAGTCTTTGACATTTCCTGTGACACTCACAAATGAAGATGTTTTCAAAATGGTTTCACAACTTTAACAAATGAGCTCTGCATGCTGTAAATTATAGTTCAGTAGCCGCGGTAACACCTGCAGCCATGACTAATGTTCCTACAACCATCTGTTTGGCAAATTTAGCTACTTAGCTTAAGATGCTGTTCCCTTCTGGCTTCATCAGCCACATGCCATGTTGCCAGAGGATTTGCTCCTACTGGCTGTACACAAGATTTTTCATCTGCAGCACCGTGCACCATCTGCTTTTGAAGACTAATATCAACTCTTTTGTCTTTGTTTTTAAGACAGAAGAGTTTTGAGATTAGTCTCAAAGCCCCCTCAAAGGTATAAGGTATTAGATTCATGTTCTCTTCTTGTTTCCAGGTGCTGCAGATCATCCCAGAGAGCATGTTCACCTCTCTGGCCAAGATCATCAAGCTTCAGATCCACGACATCATGGAGGTGCCCACGCGGCTCGACAAGGACAAGCTGAAGGACTACTCCCAGCTCGGGGCTCGCTACGAAGTAAAGCAACTGTTCACTTCACAATGTGCATGTAGCTCCTGGAGTGTTGTTCACAATGTCATTGAAGTAATGAAAAAAAACCTCAGATATTAGATAGAAAGAGAGGCCTCTAGTTGTTCTCTTGAGTCTGAGGCAATCAGCTGGCATTTCTGAAAAGAAATGTCAAACTCACTCGCAGCTTTTGATGTGAATACAAATTAGAAAAAGCTCTGAAACTTACTTGAATTGCATTAATTAGAATTTGTGAGGCTGATATTGAGAATTTTTAAATTTTGTCAAATGCCTTGAAATCAAACTTGTAGATGTAGAGTCGAACTTTTCGAACAATTTCAATTTTAAACTTTAAACAAAGCAGCGTGGCACATTTCTGCTGGCATTTATCTCTCTTTATACAAATCGATGTAGAACATGTTTAGCTTTACTAATACTTTGGCATTGGACTGATTAACTTGAAGGTTCGCTGGACTCTGTTGTGTGCCTAAACATCCTTCTGCTTCATGTGATCACAGGTGGCTAAATTCACCCATGACATCTCCATTTTCACTGAGGGGATCCTGATGATGAAGACCACTCTAGTTGGGATCATCAAGGTAGATGATGGTGTGATAAAGTTATTTGAACTTTCAGACACTTTTGCCTTTGTTCCAACGTGCAAGCAGGGATAAGGTGTCTACATCAGCCACAGTGCAGTTCAAGAAGAAGTTACTGTAGAGGGTTTTACTTTACTAACACACTGTGATGCTTTAGGTGGATCCTAAGCAGCTTCTGGAGGACGGCATCAGGAAGGAGCTGGTGAAGAGGGTCGCTTATGCTCTGCACAAAGGATTGATCTTCAACCCAAGGGCTAAGGTCAGACTTCAAGTCAGCTATCTGTTGATCGCTGAATATATTTATGTTTATATTTTTTGTGACATAGAACTGGAGGAGTTCCTCCAGGACAAAAACAATTAACAATTTACAATTACAGGTTTTGTCCAGAATACAACTTAGAACATCTTTTTACTGGCTCATTATAATGTGTTTAAATAAATATGAACTAATGTCCGTGTGCTCTTGCCCTGTGAGATTCAAGAATAACAAAGACTCTTCCACTCTCTCAGACTAGTGAGCTGATGCCCAAGTTGAAGGAGATGGGGGCCACCATGGACGGCTTCTACAGGTCGTTTGAGTACATCCAGGACTACGTCAGCATTTACGGCCTTAAGATCTGGCAGGAGGAGGTTTCTCGTATCATCAACTACAATGTGGAACAGGAATGCAACAGCTTCCTCCGGGCCAAGGTCAGGCTCAACACAGTAGCATGCTTTTCACAGCTTCTGATCAAACCCCCGACTATAGTGCACCGACATCAGTTCGTCCCTCTGTAATCAATAAGAAATGCTCTGGTTGTTTATCAGTAACGGGAGTTGATTGATTGTTTTTTTCTTTACATCCAATCAGATCCAGGACTGGCAGAGCGTGCACCAGTCTACTCACATCCCCATCCCAAAGTTTCCCTCTGTGGACGAGTCGGCCACCTTCATCGGCCGTCTCTGCAGAGAGATCCTCAGGATCACTGATCCCAAGTATGTCTCCTTAAATATAACAGTGAGGCTGTTCTGTTCATATCTGTAGATGCTGAATGTTGCTCCCTGACAGTCATTGGTCCTTTCTACAGGGTAACGTGCTACATCGACCAGATGAACACCTGGTACGACCTGAGGAGCCACCAGGAGGTCACCAACAACAGGCTGTTCTCTGAGATCCAGATCACCCTGGGAACATTTGGCCTCAATGGACTGGACCGCCTGCTCTGCTTCATGATTGTCAAGGAGCTTCAGGTAATTAGCAAACGTAATAAAGGTATCAGGCTGTGTGACAAAGCTACCAAAAGGCTCTTATCGGTGACAAAAAAATAATGAATCCTGGTCTGTAAGGGCTTTTATTGTGTCTTCAATGCACATAGTATGCACCTGTTTCTCCCATCAGAACTTCCTGATATTGATTCAGAGGAGCATCCTGAAGGACAAAGCTGTGGTGGATGTTTTCAAAGCCATGCTGGGTGCTGTCAACCCAATCCAGGGAATTGTGGGTAGGTATTCATTCAGGAAATCCTACAACCTGCCAGGATCTGTTTTATTCCTTGAGAAGAATCAAATCTTTTTTTTTGTGCAACAGGTAATGCCAGCAAAGTGTACGCTACTGCTGTGGCCAAAACCCAGAAGATCTGGGGTTCTTACCTGGAGGCCATCATGAAGGTACTGATCCATGATGTTCTCTAATGGTGTGAATAACTTGAACTTAGATGTTCATGATATGTTCTTTCTTTGAAGATGAAACATAAACTCAAAGTTTGTTTACAATCTTTAATGAACCCCTCCATCCTGTATTTTCATGCGACTCCATCTGCCAATAAAGACACGATGATGCTGTAAAAATAACGTTCAATAAATGAATGTGTTTGTTGTAGGTTGGTCAGATGCAGATCCTCAGACAGCAGATTGCTAATGAGCTGAACTACTCCTGCAAGTTTGACTCCAAACATCTGGCTGCTGCCCTGGAAAACCTCAACAAGTCAGTCAAGTCTCATCAGCACCTCAGAGCACATACAGCACCACCTCTCTAATATCTCTGTAACCGTCTCACAATATAATTATTATCATTAGTGTTGAGGGGAAAGTATTGCTTTGTTTCAATTCAGTATCACGGAGAGATAATCATACTGTAGGTGTTGTACGTTGCTCCAAAATGTTGCTTATATTTATGACCTCTAGACTCATGATACATACACATACAAACAAATGTTGAATTATTACCATCTCTTTTGCCAAGTACTAGTAGTATATTAATGACTTAATGTGAATGCTCTTGCTGTTTGATTTAAGAAGAATATACTTTATGTGATGGGACTTTTTCTCAAATTTAAGCACAAGTACTACTTGGTAAATGATTTTTCCTCTCATTCAAACTTTTTTTCATATGTGAACTGTTTTTGCACCCTTGCCAGGTCTCTGCTGGCAGACATTGAAGCTCACTACCAGGATCCGTCTCTGCCTTACCCCAAAGAGGACAACACGCTCCTGTATGACATCACCGCCCACCTGGAGGCTGCCGGCATTCACAACCCGCTCAACAAGGTCTAAAGATTATGGGTGTAGCTTCCCACACAATGTTATTAATGTTTGACAACTAATAATTGATTTTCAGAAACCACCACAAACTGAAGCCAATTTCACTTGTGTTTATCGTCTGCACTCTCTCTGTCTTTTTTCTGTGGTTTTGTATATCAGAACGTTCTGACCATTTTCCTTCCGTTAATGTTTCTCACAGATCTACATCACCACAAAGCGCCTGCCTTACTTCCCCATCATCAACTTCTTATTTATCATCGCTCAGCTGCCTAAACTTCAGTACAACAAAAACCAAGGCAAGTTTATTTTTCAGTTTACTATATAACAGCTTTTATTGTACTGTGGTTGATGAGTTATTTAGTTGTACGTGTGTGAGTGCAACAGGTCAAACCAGTGTGCCCAGATGGTTTAACACCCATTATTGGCTGCTCTATCTCTTACAGTTTGAATGTAGTTTTAATTGAGTAGGCTACTTACTGTAATTACCACACATAGTTTGCATTGTTCTAGGAAATGTAGGAAGCCACTACTTGGACCAGGAAGGTTTAAATATTGTTGTGAACACACCAGATTCTTGATGTTTTCCCAGGAATGACCTGCAGGAAAGCCACAGATCCGGTTGACTGGCCTCCGCTAGTGCTCGGTGTGCTCACCCTGCTCAAGCAGTTTCACTCAAGATACACACAACAGTTCTTGGCTCTCATTGGTCAGTTCATCCGCTCCATCATGGAGCAGTGCACCAGGTAACAAAACAGACTTCACTACTTTGGAATAAAAAGTACATATTTAGACGCTTATTTATAAGATATTGTTTCTGTTTTTGTTTGCTTGATCTGAATACTTTTATGGCTTTATGAGCTCACGTTTGAGTTTCCATTTGACCCCATCATAGTCAGAAGATCCCTGACATGCCCTCTGATGTGGTGGGAGCTCTGATGTTCCTGGAAGACTATGTGAAGTACACAAAACTGTCACGCAAGGTAGGACAACTTTCACCTTAGTAATGCTGCTAGTGATGTGGTAATAATGTGGTAAATTACAAAAATGTACAATGACTGGGGGTAGCTTCGATTTTCTTTCTACACTTTAGTAACTGTATTGTTATACATTAAGATGTAATACCTTTCAGCTGTAAGAAATGGTTAATCATACAGATAGTAACATGTATTTCTCTTTATTTTCTCTGCATTCTTAAGGTGGCTGAAGCTCATGTGCCCAGTTTCATTTTTGATGAGTTCAGAACAATACTGTGAAGATCTGGATGAAGCATTTCATCAGAGAATTGTGCTTTTGTTGCCATAGGCTTTTTTCACCGCAGACGTTTTGACTAGTCATATTAGGAAAAGCATAGGTGTTACTAATAACATTAACGATAATGTTCCAGTAAGCCGTGACAGTGTGAGCCAGCATGCACAATACCAAGACCCTGAAACTGACGCAGGGTTCATCATTTACACCTGTGATTCAATGTCTACCATGAAAAAAGCCTGTTGAATTGTTTACTTTTACATTTCATTGACCATTAATGTCTTAATGCACTAATAATAGATTGTACATAGATCAAAAATGTAATATTGCCAACTTTATGTATATCACTTTGTGCCATTTCCTAATGAAATTCAGTAATAAATACGATTGTTCATAATATGCTGTGTGTGGTTTCTCTTCACATGATTATTGGATCTTTTGGTCAAAGGCTTTTATTTTGAAAAACACAAACCCGGAAGTCGGACCTTAGCCTTTAGCTACTGTTGTACCGGAAGTCTTTCGCGGGTGTTTTGACTGTTTGTAATGTATTTCAGCTCTGGTTGTTATCTTCTTAACAGCAATAGAACAACAAACTGACAGAGATAAAGACTCCGATACTTCTACTACTGTAGCTGGTCCATTAGCTAGGCTAGCTAAGTTTAGATACAGGATCAGAGGCAGGTAACGTTAGCAGGCTAGGCTAACAGGCTAACTGTTAGCTTAGCTTAGCTCTGGTCTGTCTGTAGTCTCGGAGCAGAACAGAGATCCACCGTGATGTCTCTGAGCTCGGTCCACGGAACCCTGTCCAGCCTGAAGTCCTTTCAGACAGACGTCGGGACCGGGATGGACATAGTGACGGATGTGGCGATGGACCTGGCGGAAGCTCAGGGTAAAGATTACAGTTACAGTTACTCTCTCAGTAACGTTACTCTTCTGACACTCACCTGCTTTGCTTCAGTCTTTCTGTTTGACTTGTTGTGTCTTCCTGGTTCTGGAGGTTCTGTTGGTTGAATAAGTGTATTTCCAGCTGTGAGAATGAACTAGCTAAAGTAACGTAACGTAGCAGTAACGTCAGCTGAGTAACGTTAGATACAATTTTGAGGTAAGTTACTTATACTTAAAGGTCCCATATTGTAAAAAGTGACATTTTCATGTCTTTTATATTATAAAGCAGGTTTAAGTTGTATATAAATACTGTGAAAGCATGGAAACGTTTAATCCACAGAGAAATACACACAGCCCGTATTCAGAAACTGAGCTTTTGAAACAAGCCGTCAGGATTATCTGTCCATTTGTGATGTCACAAATCTACAATATTTAGACCATTTCAAAGTTTTAAACGTAAACATTCTAAATGTGTCCCAGTTTATTTCCTGTTGCAGTGTATGTGAATGACATCAGCTGACAGGAAGTAAACATGGACCCAAGCTGTTGCCTAGCAACGCAATTCTGTTGCAATTCCGTTGCAATTCCATTGAAATGTACTAAAACGGAGCGTTTCAGACAGGAGGTGAATACAGGTATATCCAAGCAGACAGCATGAGGAAAATAAAGGTTTTTTTAAACATTAAAGTATGTAAACATGTTCTAGTAGAAACCCAATATACAAATATGAACCTGAAAATGAGCATGAAATGTCCCCTTTAAGCGTTACTTGGGTATTTCTATGTTATGCTTCTTTACAATATAAAAGTAGTTAAATTAATTATTATATTATTCACTTTGCGATTGTATCACTTTGCTATTGTATTGTATATAGTATGTTATTGTTATTCTATATTCATATTTTATATTTTCTAAGCTAGTTGTAGTCTGGTATATTTATAGTGTATTCTAATATATTCTTTATATTGTATATACTATAGATATTATCTCTAGTGTTGATATGTATATTTATTATATGTATATTTACTGTCCCTGTGTGTTGCCTGGATAGCCTGCTGCTGTAACACAAGCATTGCCCAATTTGGGATCAATAAAGTACATTTATCTATCTATATCTATCTATAATAATATAATACTTACAGGGGCCATTCTGCATAACGGCTGCTTGTACTTTTGACACATCTGTTTTTAAATTTCTGAATGCAAGACTTTTATGTAATGGAGTATGTTTATAGTGTGGTATTGCTACTTTTACGTAAATTATCTGAATTCTTACTTCAGTGTGCTTTTATGTTACAGGTGAAGAGATGAACCCGGGCATCAAAGAGATGGAGGCCATGATTCTGGAGTGTGCCAAGCTGGACAGAGAGATTAACATCTTTGTTGACATTGTGCAACAAGTCACAGAAGAGGTGAGAGCAACCTGACATTGGCTCATCACATGAGTGGAAAACATCCTTTCCCCCTTCTACTAAATGAACAGGTCAGGATGCATAGCTGTGATAAGGGCTTAGATGTAAAAAATGATGGCATGGTGCTTTGGAAGGTCACTCAGCACTCATGGTGGCTCCTGCTACACTGTGTCTGTACACGCGGATGTTTTGGAGTGGCAAGTCTTAATGTCAAGGTGTTAGTTTTAAATGTCAGGGAAAACACTGAAGTTGACTCTAATTGTAAAGGTCAAGGAAAATAGCCAAATCTACTTCCATTTCTGTAGGCGGCTGCACAGCAGCCAGAGGCCATGTTCAGCCTGTCTGCCAAAGTGAAGGAGCAGTTCACAGAGGCCATATCCCGGCTCTCTGACGCTGATCTGCAGAATCACCAGAAAGTAGTGGCCTTCAAGGACAGCATCAAGAACTCTCTCAACCCAGGTAAGGCCTAGACAGATAGGAGAAATAATCTGAATTTATGCAATGTATTCAGGACTTATAGTAGACTTTGATAATAGCTGTGCTTGCAGGAGGGCTTCTTATCATTCTTTCAGGATAATTGGCTTAATTTTAAACACACAACTCCCTTTGTTTACCGTTGAATAATTATGTTTGCCTGTCACCCTGTAGCTGTTATTTTCTGCTTTTTAATTGTTGCCCTTTTTAAAAAACGTGGTCACCCTCAGACAATGCCATATTTGTAGGTTCTCTGTAGACATTATAAGTGAAATTTCTGCTGCACCGATGTTATTTTCCCAGTCTGACTCATTCCCAAAAGTTGCATTGTGTGAGAACACATATTTCGAGGTGTGAACTATGATAATATGAGATCATTTCATATACAGTCAACATATTCTATCGTATTCTGTGAAGCCGTAACACATCAGTTATCAGTATTGTTCACTGAATGAGTGCATGTTCCCACTGAGGGATACTTTATGAAGCTTACATTTTGCTCTCTTAAAGACTGAAATTGGAATATGTAAGAGTTTAAGGAGGCATCATGAGTTTTTTTAATTACCTTGAGCACAGGATGACCTTTGACTATTTGATAGTTGTATCCGTGCTGGGACAATAATAGTAGATATTGTGAATTTTATTCGTGGGCTAAAGAATGGGAGATTGCTTCATGTGTGGGTTGGTGTGTTAGATGTTTGTGTACCTGTTTGAGCAGGTGAGATTATTGTGTGTGTGTGTGTGTGTGTGTGTGTGTGTGTGTGCATGTAGGTAACCGTGCATCTGTTGGTGTAATGTCTTAAGGGTATGTGTGCTACTATAAATGCGTGGCTGTGTGTCTTATGATAAAGTAAGAGTTTGTGAGTGGTGGTAAAATGTGGTGAACACCAAATCCTTCATGTGGACAGTGGCTTATTTTTTGTCGTAAAAAAAAAGAAGCATTAATAACATGCAGAATTAGCTCTGAATTTATTACCACAAGTGGGACATGTTGCTGTATTCCATGAATATAGTTTCAGCCAAGTCCATGTCCTCGCCTGTTGTATGTATAATCTCCTGCCATCTTTTCATCGATCCAGTTCATCACTTATTACTGCGACTGGACATTTGGAAACACACTGTCTGTGTGTTGTTTTCAGCCAACCAAGAGTCAGCAGAGACCACGGAGGAGCTGGATGAAGACATCGCTGTTACACAGAGCCAAGTCAAGTTCACCTGCCCGCTCACACAGGTAGACTGCTCCAGCCTAATCATGTGTTATTTTACTCATTTCCTGTTGAACGCTTTTTCTTATTTCAAAACATTTCCACTTTATTACAAGTCTACCTAATTTCTGACGATAATAGTTATAGTAGATAGTTTCATTATCAGCAAACCATAGAAAGCCACATTGATTTGATGTTTTAGCAGCTAAGTTGTTTTTTTTTTGTCTGTGTGTTTCATGTTATAACACCACTGTGAATTTGTATTCAAGGTGGAAATGGTGAACCCGATGAAGAATAAGAAGTGCAGCCACCACTATGATGAAGTAGCCATACTGGGCCTGATCAAAGCAAGACACAACCAGAAAAAGAAATGCCGGTAAGATGCTCTCACTCGGAGGACTGCTAGAAAGTTGAGTCAGGTTTTGCAGCAGTAAACAACTCGGCGTGCTGGCCTGGGACCAGCAGCTCACATTTACTTTATTATACGGCTTTGATGTTGGGATGAAATTAAATGAGGTGGCTCCTAAAGGAACACTGATGAAATCCCAGTGCCGGCCTATGTTGTTATCAAAGACACCTGCCTATAGTGTTGAGTCCTGACTGTGGTCACGCCTTACATTCACAATTAGAGCAGCAATACTCAAAAGGGCCTTATTGTGATTGGGTGTTCTGTATGACTGATGAAATGCTGTTAATCCTCATCTTCCCTGAGGTTACTGTTATTATCACTGCAGAGATTCTTTTTAACTCACGCTCGCTCACATTTGTGTGAATTAGCATATTCTATTTGTGTGTTTAGACACCCTTTAAACAACCTTTCTCTGCCCTCTAGCTGTCCTGTGGTGGGCTGTGGGAACACCGATGTCAGACAGTCGGACCTGATTCCTGACCAGATACTGAGGAGAAAGATCCAGAGCGAAAAGAGAAACAACAACCGGACGTAGTTCTTTTTTTTTTCATTTTTATTGGCAGAATCATTCATCATAAAATGGTAACTATTAGTATTTTAAAGGAGCAGTGTGTAGGATTTAGTGGCATCTAGTGGTGAGGTTGCAGATTGAACTGAATACTCCTCAGCTCACTCCTTCCTTTCCAAGCGTGTCGGAGAGCCTACGGTGGCCTTCAGGTAACGTTAAAATGTAAAAGTCTCTCTCTAGAGTCACAGTTTGGTTTGTCCGTTCTGGGCTACTGTAGAAACATGGTGGAGCAACATGGAGGACTCTGTGAAGAGGACCTGCTCCCTATGTAGATATGAAGGACTCATTCTAAGCTAACAAAAACATGATTATTAGTTTCAGGTGATTATACACTAATGAAAACATAGTTATGAATATTATATTTCATTTCTACTAATAAATCCCCCTAAATCCTACCCACTGGCCCTTTAAGAAGGGAGCATGTTGTTGGCAGTATTTTCAGACAGTTCTCAGTTCTGAGTTGTAACCAGTTGTTTGCTGGTGTTCGTGAAAAATTCCAATTTTCTATTCAGAGATTTGTACCTTAGTAAAAATCTGCTGTCCGGTTGATTTAGAATTTAATAAGTGATGCCTTGTTTGTATTTCAGCTGGAGCATTTTTGTTCACTCCAGACTTTTTGAATGTAAATAAAAGCTGCAGAACTTTTTCATAAATTCACGAACTTGTATTTGTAATTGGGAGTATGGGTCGATAGTTTTTCTATTATCTTTACATGATGCAGTAAGTTGACAGAACCACAAGAGAGCAGTGTCTGCATGAGGACACAGGATTTATATTAAGGAATTAATTTTTCATCTCTGGATTATAAATTCTCAGCTCCAGGTATGCAGGAGGATTATTAAAGTTGTGACTACTACTGGCAACTATAAATCCAGGAAGTGCTCATTTTAGTCTTTCCTCAGGTTAGTGAGCATATATACGAGTATGCACTTTACATACAATCTATGAACCAAGGTTGATTAATATTGAAAATCTTGCAATATTAATGTGACTTGTGATCCTCCTTTTTAAAAGAAAGTTTCTTCTAATTGTGGATAAGTGAAGTAGGATGCTTGAGATGTGATGTTGTGAATGAGCCATAAACAACCAATTCTTAATGCACTTTGCACTTGTGTGATGAAATGTCTCCCTTCCTGCCTGCTCGGGCTCCTTGTGAAGGGTCTTTGTTCCAAAGAGAAACAAACAAAGGCTGTGTTGAGATGAAACTAGGTGAAGCTAATCTTTTAATAACCTTGCATCAGGCATTTTCAAAAAATCTCTAATTGCTCTTCCCCTCCAAAGAGTGCGTCACGCAGCACTAAGAGCATTTAGCCTATGAAGATATTAACTGGCAACAAATGATGGAGAACGTTGACTCATTCATTTCTCCACTCTACTTATTTTGATTTACCATTCTGCGACGCTAATCGTGTTTACTGCACGGCATGTGAAGTCACAGGTAATTTAACAACAACGGTTCAATTTGGGGAAAGTGCACGCAAACATGAGCGTTGCATTCACCGTATCACAGGCAGAGAGCCATTAAGCTGCTTCTTTGGAGGGAAGCAGAGCTGTAAATATCCTCAGAAATTCAATCACAATATTGTAGACTCGAGCGCTGAGAAGAAAAAAAAAACGCCAATCAATCCCCCGTAGATGTTTGCTTTCTTCTGGGTATGTTTGATCTGGAATTCACATTCATCTGTTCAAAAGCTCCAAGGACTAGATGTAATGGCTGCCTGAGACACTGTAAGCCTCAATATCTGGCTTGTCCAAGGAGGATTTTACCTTTTGGCAGGAAGTGAACATAGTCTCACTTGGTGGCGTGGAGGAGTTCTGGCACAGAGCTGGATGGAGAGGAAGGAGAACAGCAGGCTCAGATCACACTGCTACTCCAAAATTCTGGTTTGATTCAGGCGTCATCCTTTTCTCCAACTTCCTTTTGGCGCTAAATCCAAACAGTTTGACACCTAAATCAAAAAAGGAGTCTGGTCCATTGACACACTGCCCATCCCCCCCCCCTCCCCCCTTCCCCCCCCCCTCTGAAGTGAATGAAATAATTTCCTTTAGACTACAGTTAAGTTGTTTAAGAGTGCAAGTGATACCATATCTTTAAAGAATGTACTGTGAACTGTGAACACTACTGTACTTGATGTAACTCTACTTCTTCCATGATTATCCTGCGTTAGGATTCCTGTGTTCCTACTCATAAATTGCAAACTTTGATTAAGCCTTTTCACCAACATTTTGACATGTCACAGTTAAAAGCACAGGTGTAAATAATAAAAAATGGCTGAATTTCATTTAGCTGCCTCGGTTTAAGGGTCCTGCTGTTGTGTAAGCCGGCTCTCTGTCTAACTGTAATGACTTAGTGGGACGTTTGAGTAGAACAGAGCCATTGTTAATGTTAATTCGTAACATCTGTGCTTTTCCTGCTATGACAAGTCAAAATGTCTGCTGTAAAAAAAAAAGGTCTCTACTGTAAAGTTTAATTTAGTCAGAGAGCATTTCAGAGATACTTCCCGTTACTGTTTCAATATCCCGTCTGGCATCAGTGATGTGCAGATCTTTATAGCTCAAGAGGTTTGGAGGCAAAATGTCCAAATCCAGTGCAAAGTTAATATACAGAAAGAACCATATAACTCTATAAAGTCTGTTTGAATTTGATTATATAAAGTTCTGTCTGTTTTTATGCCTCCGCGCCGGCGACAGCCGTGGCCCGGAGGCGTTATGTTTTCGGGTCGACCATCCGTCCGGTCTGTTCTCGTGAACACGATATCTCAGGAACGCCTGGAGGGAATTTCTTCAACCTCAATTTCAGTGGAACACTTACTGAATAGAAATGTATGCCCTCAGTTTGATGTTATCAAATAAACCAACTTTGGTAGGTTGGTTTGTGTTTGAAAGAGTGAAGAAAACTATAGTTAACAGCATATAGTGATCGATTGGTAGTCTTTATGATACTCATCCTT
Organism: Sebastolobus alascanus; assembly: GCA_916701645.2. Taxonomy (NCBI): domain Eukaryota; kingdom Metazoa; phylum Chordata; class Actinopteri; order Perciformes; family Sebastidae; genus Sebastolobus; species Sebastolobus alascanus. Next base: position 1,113,711 of record CAKAOJ020000340.1, on the reverse strand, counting down.
AAATTACATCACAAATCCTTCTACATACAACAATATGAATTGTTGACAAGAGATTTCACTTTATAATCCGATTTCACTTTTAAACCTCATGTCACTGTAGCACACAGTTTTCTGAGGATGGAAATAATGAAATAATGAACTGACTCAAACTAATGATCCAGTGAGAAAGTGGTCCAAACAGCCCAAATTGATGTCTGTCTGCTCTCATACAGGATGTCTGTCTGCCACTCTGTTCATGGAAGTTTTGTTGTTTTTATAACTTCCTGGTGTCTTTGGGTTCACACCTCTTTTGCAGAACTGCATGAAAGCTGCTTTTGTGCTTTTGTTAATGAAAAGATATGGATGTATAAACCAGATACACTGTGTGCTGCTCTATGCTGTATGTTTTTGACCATTTGGGATTATTCTCCCTCGTTGAAAGAACACTGTATCGATATGGGTCGCAGGTTCAAGCCCGGCTTGGGGTCCTTCTGTGTGGAGTTTGCATATTCTCCATATTCCATATTCTAATATTAAGTTTTCTTTTTAATTTTTTTTATGTATCCCTATGATATTCCACATCTCTGTATTATAGGCTACAAAGAAAAAAATACTTATTTTTGTCTTATTTTCATCTATAGTAGCCTATACTGAACATGTAAAATGTATTATTTTAATATACTGATTAAATTAAGTTATTATAGTATTTTATTTGGATAAAGTCCTTAAAATAATCTTAAAATAATATCATAATAATCTCATAATAATCTCACCTAGTTGGTAGATTTCTTTCTACTTATTTTCAGCAACGTGGACACTGAATATGATAATGAGGCAGAAAGGCGCACTGTGGCTTTAAATGACAACAACAGCTCCCAGCAGGCTCTGGGTCCTGGGTGAGTTTCTCTGTGTTCATACTACAGACAGACAGACAGGCTGCACAGCACAGAGAACCACACAGCAGCCTCTCTGAGCAACACAGGAAGGAGACGGAATCCGGTTTATTCTACCGATGTGACGACAGGAGGGAGAGAGAGAGAGAGAGAGAGAGAGAGAGAGCTGAACTACAGGTGAGTCCGTCTCCTCTCCACAGAGAGTTTACTGAGAACAGAGCTGGAGAGAAACTGAAGCGGAGTGATAGTAGAGTGAAACTGAGAAAGACTAACATGACAGCAGAAGTGTAGATGATCTCATTCAGTACTGAGCTGGTGTTTAAAGTACAGATCGCAGTAGTTCTATGAGTGAGTAGCCTCAGTGGAAACTGTGAGCCAACAGGTGTGTCAGGTCTCACCTGTTGGGAATGTAACCTGCTCTTACAGTAGTTTGACTTGCAGATTGTCTTCCAGCTCTGAACCTGTTGTTAAAGCTTCTGTCTTGTTTGTTTCTCCAGGTGGGAGCAGTCTGTTAATCTGGAGGGTTTATCCAGCCGGACATGGATTATTGGTGCCCGTCTCCACCGCTCTGGATCTAGTTTGAGCCTCGGCAGAACCCGGCAGAACCCTGCGCCTCCTCCCGTCCTCTCCTGCGCTAAGAACAGGTGGATCCTGTTTCTGTGTTCAGCTCTATCCTCCAGCATCCACCTGTCACCTTTATGGGGAACCAGGTGGAGAAACTAACGCATCTAAATTACGCAGAGGTGCCGACGTCGGACCCAAATGGGTTGGACCCGGACGACGACGGACCGCGGATCGGAGTCTCTTACATTTTCTCCAACGACGACGACGAGCAGGAGGACAATCTGGACCGCTTTACAAAGGACAACCACCACACTGTGAACCATGAGGAGAAACCTTTCGACCCGCAGGACCAGCTGGAGTGCGCGGTGTACTACCGGGAGGAGTGCGTGTACGAGACCGGCACCGGAGCCGCCACGCACTCTGCGGAAAGTCTCCTGAACAAGTGCAGACCGGGAGACCTGCTGCAGTTCGTGTCCAGCGGACAGTACCCGCACTGGGCTGTGTACGTGGGAGACTTCCAGGTGGTTCATCTGCACAGAGCTGAGATCAAGAACAACTTCCTCACCGATGTGAGTCTGGGCAAAACGGGCCGGATAGTGAACGGCCTCTACCGGTACCGTGCGCTCCCGCCGGAGGTGATCGTGCGCAACGCCCTGGAGCACGTCGGGTCCAGAGACAGAGAGCTGTACTGGAGGAACTCTGAGTGCTTTGCAGCCTGGTGCCGCTTCGGGAAACGGGAGTTTAAAATCGGAGGAGAGATAAGGATAGGAAAGCAGCCCTACAGGTTAAAACTACTCTTCTCAGAGAAGAAGAGCCACGTCCTGGAGTTTCAGAGCCTGGAGGACCTGATCATGGAAAAGAGGAGGAACGATCAGATTGGGAAAGATGCTGTGATGCAAGAGCTGGCCAATCACTTGAACGCAACACATGAAATCAAAGAGGAGCATTTTGTGGACTAATGGTGGATGTTCTGGTCACCTGGTGCGGGTTGGAGCCCACTGTGTTGTTCTGTGCTGTTGAGAGAGCATTCATCCACCCAGTCAACCAATGAGAGTTCTGTCTGTGGGCTTGGGTGCATGTGCCACACTGCAAACTAAACATCTTAGGAGGGAGTTACACTTCATCATTTTCTTCCTCCAAAATGAGAGCAAAAGCCTTCACATCTGGGATGTTTCATTCTCAAGTGTGTTAGCAAAGCACATCACAAGGGTCAAAACAAAAATTCTCACAAGTTGATTTGCATCGGAAACAAGTGAAAATTGCTGTGACAGATGTTCTCCCTCCTTCTAAGAACAATGAGATTTTACACTCTCAACCCGAGATGAAGTGACTTGTTATGATGGATACATTTGGCATCGGAGCTGCAGCTGCAGTCTAATCATTTGGGGATGAAGTCAGAATTTAATTGCCTGTAATTATCTTTCTAATCCAATGAATCTTTGCACAGAGGAGCCAGAACCTCTCCAATGTACTTGGACCTGACCAGAGTGCTGAGAGTTCGCTCCCGTACAACTCAGGTTATGGGGATCAATACAGATTGGACGAGAGACAACTCGGTTTGCTTTTGTTATTGTGTGTCAACCTTGAGGATTCCCCCTCTGTTGCTTTCTATCCAATCATCACACAGCTTTACCCGCTCACAGCTATGACTGGGCACTTTGACTGATTCACCAGTTTAAACAGTTTATTTTTTGGAAGAAAAAAAAAAGATGTTTGTATGAAAGAATATGGAAATAAATATATATTTGAACAGTAAAGTTTTTTTTCTTTTCAGTGAAGGCTTGCAACTTTAACATTTAAATGATTTATGGCAATGCTCATACAATGCTGTCAAACTATGAATCTCAGGAAAAATAGGAGAGTTTTTATTCTATATTCTAACCAAAGCCTGCATCCTAAACACCAGCATTGTTCTGCAATGCACAGACTATTACACCCTGGAGGAGCCACGTCTACCTGTTCAACCAGTAAGATCCCAGCTTTTTGTTTGTTGTTGCGTGGGGAAGAGTGTTGGCTCAACAGTTAAAGCAGTTAATGTTGCCAGTTTGTTTTAAAGGTGACATATCATGCTCATTTCCATGTTCATACTTGAATTTGGGAACATGTCTACATGCTTTAATGTTCAAAAAACACATTATTTCTCTCATAGTGTCTGTCTGAATATACCTGTATTCACCGTCTGTCTGAAACACTCCGTTTTAGCACCTGTCTCTTTAAGACCGGCGCCCGAAAAAAGCCCAGTCTGCTCTGATTGGCCTGGGAGAAAAACATGGTGCACCTTTGCAAAGGAGGTTCTCCAGCTGTGGGTGATATACTTTAATGATCCTGCATGTGAGGGACGGGGAGCCGAATCTGAATGGCTTGTTGAATCACATGTTTTCTGATCTAGACAGCCCACAATAAACTGACTGGGTCGTCTTATTTCACAGTTTGCAACAACAAGCACTGAAAAAGTGAGTTTTTCATGATATGTCCTCTTTAAAGATTCTTTTTTCTGGCATTTCTGCTTTATTGGAGAGAGACAGACAGGAAAATCAGGGAAGAGGGGGGGGGGTGACATGCAGCAAAGGGCTCGAACCCGGTCCACTAAAAGGTGCACAGTGCTGCCAGTTTTGATCTAAATATTTGCCTCAGAGCAGCAGCTCCTCAAAACTACTTAAAAATCAGCTTTGTTAGTTTGTGTTAAGTTGTGTCCGGACGTTTTGCTTTGTTTACACCTCTGCTAACTGAAGATAAGTCATTTTTGAAAGTTTAGCCGCAGGCTAAGAATGTTTCCCTCCTTCCGCTGGAATTACAGCATTAAATTAAATTAAATATCGGTCAAAGGTGCAGTTTTGTTTGTTTATACTTAGGAATAGGCTGAATTTATACTCAGCCAAATCACATCCCCATTTACTTTCTAAGTATACGGTATAAGAAAGGATAATATATACAATATGGGATGAAATACCAGTTGATGTAATTTGATCAGATTAAAATAATGATGTGAAACGGGCCATGGAAGTAGATTATCAGATTACAACAGGAAGTAGATGCATATTTGAGATACCTGTGATATTTTAAATGCCAATGTCTTGAGTAATGTCAAACCATAAGAACCTGTGAAACACTTAGCAGTATGTTCACATACAGAGGCTGCAACGGAAATTACAGCCGTCTCTGAGGTTCTTCTGAACTGTGAGACATTGTTGTTTTTTCCCCCTCTGCGTTTCGGAGGAAGCTGATGACTCCCTCATAGCCAGTCAGTGGAGGAGTTACTTTGCCTGTTTGTTTTCCTCTGCTTATATTTGCATGGAGATAATACCGTATTCATTTTGCTGCAGGTAAAGTCCCACTGGACCCAAAGCAGGATCATCATCATCAGCTCTGATACCAAATAGGAAAGCTGCCGGACACATTAGCATTTCTTCAATCCTCTGTAGTCCGCCACAGTGATGAAATCTAAATTGTGTGTGTGTGTGTATGTGATGCAGATTTATGATAATATTTTTTAGCACTAACAGAATCAGTGCAGCATTGGGCGAAGCGCACAATGTTAAAGCAGAGTTGCGTACTTTGATAGTGAATATTAACTCACATTCTTCATCATGTGTGACAAAACATTATAATACATTCAATTAGATTTTGTGGTGTTTCTGTGATCTCTGAATCATGAGCTGATACACAATGAACACTCAGCTAAGAAAAAGGCATCAAGCTGTCAGCTGAATTACTATAAATCTGAGAGGTTTTACTGTGCAGCCTGTTTGTTAGTGAGATCTTAAAGCTGCCCTGTGGACGTTTCATGTAAACAAAGCTTAGTGTTACTCACTAAAACCCAGAGTGTGTATATCCATGTATATCTTTGAGGTCTAGCATACATTTTGAATTTATTTTTCTTCCTCCTAAAACATTCACAAATGTAAAATGATGCATTACATCAATGTTTGCTAGCTCGCTGTCGTCTTCTTCACTGCCTTTATCGGTGCAATGCTATAACGCCTCTGCATGTTATCACATCAACTGTTGATCAGCAGAATAGCAGGAAACCAAAGACTAGAATTGCCGCCTCACGGTTGTATGCAAGTATTATTACTGTATCAAGTAACAGCTTACATAACTTCATACTTTTATCCTGTTAGACATTTGTGTGAAGTTGTCATAATTAGCATATGAATTCTTGAGTTATGGCCAAAAACGTGTTTTGTGAGGTCACAGTGACCTTGACGTTTGACCACTAAAATCTAATCCGTTCATCCTGGAGTCCAAGTGGAAGTTTGTGCCAGATTTGAAGAAATTCCCTCCAGGTATTCCTGAGATATCACGTTCATGAGAATGGACCGGACGGACATACGTACGTCTGAACGGACGGACGGACAACCTGAAAACAAAATGCCTCCGGCCGCGGCTGTCGCCGGCACAGAGGCATAAAAACAGGGACCCACCCATTAAAAACATGCTCCATTGTGTTTCTTAAACCTCCACAGGGTCTCTTTAATTTAGCTTGTCTCACATTCAGTCCAGCAGCCCAAGAAAGCTGAGCCAGTGCATCCTCCATTAAACTCTAATGACTTTAGAAAACAGCCACCAGTGTGATCTGTAACCAAACTCGATTAGACGCGACTTGTGAGACTTGTGAGAGTGAGAGCCGCCTTTTTTTTTTTACCGCGACACGAAACGTGTGAAGCCAGGGAAGCTTTGGGTTTGACATATCGGCTCATTCACGTCAGCCTTTTGGCCGGCGAGTCTGTCGTGTTTCCTTTGGAGAGCTGGAGGAAAGCCCACACCCTTCAGGCTAAACTGGCATCATTACAGAAGTTGGGGACGAGCCAGAACTCAAATCAAACCCCCCCCATGTTTACAAAAATGTCATTATCTACAAAAACTTCTTCCCACACGCGAACATGTCTGAACTTCGGAGGAGCGTGCTCATGAGGAGATTCTATCTGACAGGCCTACAGGAAGTGTGTATTTCAGACGTGGCCTGAAGCCACTGTGAGATTGTTATCCATGTGGGACAAACGCTGAGTCGCTTAAAGATGGATAGTTTGAGAAGATTTGACAATTTGCAGGTTATGTGCTCGACTATTTAGAATATGAATCTCACCTCAGGGATTTTATTAGATTGCCAGTTTTACGCCGCCTCTGCTGCTCAAACAGCGTCGATGAACTGCTGAGGTTTTTGCCAATAGATAGCGTTCCTCTTTAAGCAGCAAAGAATGGGATTCATGAATGGCTGCTGGGAAAGAGAGTGTGCTTGTAAGATAAGATAGTAAAACAGATCACTAAGATTACACCAGCCTTTGATTAGCAGTGCCATGTTGAATGTTTCAATTACTTTTTAAACTAAGAGTCTGATATAACCGGGCCACTTTCCCGTCATGTTAACAGTTAACTGTGAAAAATATTAATTTGTTTCCACACTTAAAAAACATCATGTGCTACAGACAGGGACAGAGTGCTGCGGGGTTTCTGTTATCAGGCCGTTTTCACTGCCCACTCACCTGAATCATGTTTATGCTGGTGTTTGGAGAGACACTTCCATTTCCTGTGAATTAGAGAGAGTGTAATGAAACTCCAAAAGTAACTACACTGCATTCATTAACAGTTATTGATCCACAGTGCTGCAACTCACGCAACCTTTTTTTTCCCCCCACATTTCACTGTAAACTTTACTTCTAGCACCATCAACGTATCTCATCTCATCCCACGTCACACACTTTCCCCGAGTGTTTAATATTGACGTGGATGGGTTTACATTGTAGTTAATGGAAAGCTCGGTGCGTCTCATACCGGCGCTAAAGGGTGCCCTAAGCGTCGGTATCTAACGCTGGCGGCCGTAACAAAGCGTCTGTATTTGATGCCCTGGTAATGAGAACGGTTCTGGCACCATCTGCCTGCATTGGGTTAATAATTTATTAGGGACTGCCACCAGTTTGACTTGGACTGAACTGTGTTTACTGTTGGCTTCAGACTGTGATTCTTTCTTGTTCCGCCGTTGGATGACCGGTTGTTTTTTCAGCCGCACAATGGCAAAATCCATTCCCTCCCAGTTCCACGGAGTTCTGGGTTTCTCATAGCCTAGTTTTACACCGTTTGTGCTGCACATGCTACTTTACTGCACAACAATTGAGTTTAGTTTGTATGCTACCACACAGACAGGCGGGCGACAAATGTTCCCTTCCTTCCTTCCTTTGTGGTTTCTTTCACTTTCTTTGACTGATGTGGTTTGGTGGTACTGAGCAGGTAAAGCCTCTGTTAACAGCTGGGACTGGGGAACTGCTGAGCTTTACAAATGATCAGTTTAAAAACATCATGGAAGGAAATAACAAGGAAACAAGAATGTAGACATCATGTGTGAGGATAGCTTTGTAAGGCGATGTAAGAATATCTTTGATTTGATCATGGTGACTAGAGGAAGAGCGTAACTTCTTAGACAAGCGGAGCTGATGAGGAGCTCGTCAGAATGGAATCAGGCCCTATTCTAGTTGGAGTTGTCGTGTCCGGTCAGCCGGCTGTCTGGTTTACATAAGCAGAGCCAGACAACAAGAAAAGGCCCGAGGAAAGCTTCAATAAACTGACCCTGTTTCTTTGGACGGTGATGGATGAATGAACGAATACAAGACAGACAGAAAGAAAGAGAAGGGTGATGGGAGGCTGGAGAGAGAGAGAGAAAGAGGAACAGAAATCAAATGGTTATTAAACCCTCATACTTGAGCTGAGATGTGACTGAGAACTGTTGCCTTCAAGCACTCTGACCTGTTTGTCACTTCAATTATTTATGGCTGATTCAATAGCGTTCAACATTCATCTTCTCCTGAGTCTTCACAGAGAATCCTGACTGAACCTTCAGCTAGACTGGACAACAACGGGCCGGTCAACAGGTTAAAAAACGCAAAATTTCAGTGAGTCCAATTATGCCAATTAGACAGTTGTAGGCCTTTTTAAAAAAATCTCTCTTTATTCTTCTTTATCTTTGTTTTTTTTCTACTTTACAGAGTTTAGCTTGTGTTACATTAAAATCCTTAATATCTAGAAGATTAAAAGAAAGACTGTTGTATGCTATATTATAAAAATTATATATAATTTACTAGTGTTTTAGACTCATGAAAAAATTAGCAAAGGAGCCAAGAGCTGCAACGATTAATCGATTAGTTGTCAACTATTAAATGAATCGCCAACTATATTGGTCATTGGTGCTTTTATATATGTTTATTTTAATTATTATAATATTTATATATACACCTATTTTTTCACTACTTCTGTACATAACAGTCCAGTCTATTCCTCACCTTTATCTGTCCAGCTTTGTTCTCCTTGTCCCTCGCTGTTATTTGTATCTTGTGTACGTACATTGAGAGATGCGTAAAGCTGGAGTCAAAATACTTGTTTGTATGTACTTGGCAAATAAAACTGACTCTGATTCTAATAATCGCTTAATCGGTCTGAGTCATTTTTTAATTTAAAAGAATAATTTCTCTGATTCCAGCGTCTTAAATGTGAATATTTTCTGGTTTCTTTCCTCCTCTCTGACAGTCAACTGAATATCTTTGAGTTGTGGACAAAACAAGAAATGTGAGGACGTCATCTTGGGCTTTATGGGAAACACGGGTTATTATTTTTCACCATTTTCTGACTTTACAACTAATCGATTAATCCACAATAGAATAATCGTTAGTTACAGCTGTATAGGAGACCCACAGTTTTGGAAAAGTGTCAGTTTTGTGAGTGGAGTGTGCTTCACTGTGCTTTAGTTCACCTGGCAGCAAGAGTCATAATCCCCTGACAGTCTCTTTTTTTGGCAATTAATAGAGCCTACCCTTGCGGCTGTCTTTTCAAAACTTCCTCCCAGATCCCAGGGAATCAAATTAGTGCTTATCGCCGTTCTTGCTCTTCTTTAATTTCAATTCCACATTGCTGCTCCTGTGCACTGTCAGTCTAATTGTCAGGGACGGAGTTTTCTTGCCCTTCACCAATAAAGAAAGAGTCAGGTAACCCATTATGTTGTATCTGACTTCTCTGCCTCACTCTTTCCTTGTTAGCGTTTTTGCTTCCTTCTTGCTTATATTTTGATCTTGTTGACTCACGATGATGTTTGTGACTCAGACTTTTTGTGCTAACTACGCCTCATTCTTCCTAATGAAGTGCAGATTTTAGATGACTGCAGGTAGTTTAGAGAAGTGCTGTCCTTCCTGCATGCCAAATACATAAAGACGCAGTAGAGCAAATACTGTTACAAAACACTTGACAGACTACAGAGTCATGATCTTTATCAAGGGTGTGGAGGAGTCCACAAGCGGGCTTGTTCTATAATAGCCTCAAAGGTACAGTGTGTAGGATTTGGCGGCATCTAGTGGTGTGGTTTCAGATTGCAACCAACTGAATACCACTCACTCCTCTCTTTCCAAGACTGCCGTAACGTGAGCCGCTGAGTGCAAAACCGTGGTAGCGCCGTTCACCTCGCTCAGTGTTAAGTTTGTCCTTTCTGGGCTACTGTAGAAACATGGTGGAGCAACATGGCGGACTCTGTGAAGAGGACCAGCTCCTTATGTAGTTATGAAGGACTCATTCTAAGCTAACGAAAACACAATGATTCTTAGTTTCAGGTGATTATACACTAATGTAAACATAGTTATGAATGTTGTATTCCATTTCTGCTAATATATCCCCAAAATGTTACAAACTGTTCCTTTAAAGGGACAGTTTGTAAGAAGATCGATACCACTTTCATATATGTACGGTAAATATGCAGCCAGAAGACAGTTAGCTTAGCTTAGCACAAAGAAACAGGAAAACAGCTAGCATGGCTCTGTTAACTAGTGAGCTTTAAAGGAGCTGGTAGGCGGATGTTGTTCGGACATATAGCCAGGTGAAGCTTAGCTAACTGGCAACTGGCTGTAGATCGATCAATCTTTTCATCTAACTCTTAGCAAGAAAGCAAAATACTCACACGTCCCAAAATGTTGAACTGTTCCTTTAAAACAGGTTCAACAATGACCAGAGATTGATTATGAGTGGAAGATTCCTTGCAGATTTAAAAAGAGCCTATTGGTGAACTGATGATAAAACATGACTTATATAACATTTTAAGCCTTCATCCTAACCTGTACTGATCTATTATCTGAACCTTTAAATATTAACTAAAGAAAACAGAAAACTAGATTCAGGCATGAACCACTGATCCATTATTTTGCAGGAGGATGACTTGCAGGCATGACGTCCATGTTCAGACTGTGATCGCTGATGCTGAATGGGAAAAAGGTCTGCGCATTGTTTAGAAAAGGTTACACCAAGTGACATTTTCTGTGTGTAGTTGAGTGTGTGTGTATGTGTACTTTAAGCAAACTTAACCTTTGCTCTGTGCACATGTTCATGTACTGTGCATGCGTGTAAACTTGTTCATGTTTCACTGCTGTGCAAACAGAGATGAGGGGATGTAGTGACGCTCATGTTCATTCATATTAAATATAATCTCCACCATCATGTTGTCATGACAAAACCTCCCAACTCCAGCTCTGATTTCCTATTCCATCTCCAGCTGATGAGCATCCCATCAGCCCTCATGAACGCAGGTGTGCTCCGTAGCAAACTGAACATCCTGCTGGCTTAATCAAAGACATGGAAATGGAAGTATTAGAGGGTGGGAGCGTGAGAGACAGCGAGAACATCCCTGTGTGTGTGTGTGTGCTCGTGCATTTACCTGTGAGTTCGGTGCATGTGTGTGTTTGTGCGTGATGTGGAACTCGTGGGTGGCGGAGTAGCAAGAGGTCTGGCCCTGCAGGCTCGATGCTGGCTGCTGATAATGAGGCACTGTTGGAGCTAATGGAGGCAAAGCCAATTTAGACTCACTCAGTGGCCGTGTGATATCACCACATCGACCAGATTGACGAGAACTCGAAGACGAGCTGTTGTGCATCAGCATTTCAAGACCTTAGTGGGATTGCAGTCTAGACAGCCTTGTGGAAAAAAAGGTGTGCAGAGAAAGAAGTGGCAACAGGACTGGAATTTAAAATCAAATCAACACTCTTGTTTAATGGGGGAATGATTTGGTTCTGAGACTACGTCCACTCATGGCCAAATAAACCATGCAAACCCTTTGTTTTGACACGCTTCTACATCCCACACACATTTGTAAACACAGACCTGAACTAAGCCTGTGTTCTGCATGTTGTTTCCAGCGGAGCGGTGCAGAGCTCCACTTTGCTTCTGGAGATTTGTCACAGTAACACATCTTAGCCGGTTAATTGCAGCATCCCAGAGATGGATCAGTCTCCCATGTGTGCTGCAGTTTATTGCCTTATAATTATGATACTAATTACGAAGATGTATTACAACCCCCCGTGTGTGTACGGATGTACGTGCGTATACACAATTCACACACACGCACACATCAATCAGAAATACTGTAGCTGATGATTAAAATCTCAATGTGAAGATGGGAGGAGGTAATGACTACACCACTGCCGTCCCGGGCCCGAGTGTTTGCTGTGAAGCAATACTAATGCTTCACTTTAAGGTCTGACTTTGAGATTTATTGTCAACAAAGCTCCCGGTTAGGTTTTTAACAAAGTGTGTGTTGACAACAAAGAAGCAATTAAGCTGCGTTCAAATTCCTACACCTTGTTAATGCGGCTTTTGAATCAAAACTTTCTAGAAAAATCGCCTACACTATCATCATTGCAATTACAGAGAACTATTTTATTGGTATTGTTTCACTTATGAGAGTTTCTTCTTGTAAGTTAAGTTCAAGCCAAGTGTCTTTTTTTCTCCCTCGCAGTGCAGACACAGCGAGAGAACAGGAGCACAGTAATTGCAACAAGGCTCTTCTGTGTAACATCAATCAGGATACAAGAAGTACAGTAAATTAAAACAGCATCACACACAGCTTTTTATTCTTTGTTCCTCAGGCATATTACAACAGGTTATACACACACACACACACACACACACACACACACACACGCGCACACAGAAGGCCCTCTCAGGGGATCTCTAAGGACAATGGTGGGATACTGTTCACAAGGACAAGGTGTGGCTTCTCTGGCACAGCAGGACTCAGGCGGTTTATGCGTTTGCACACAGTGGGAGGCCGTGACTCCAGCGCACCAAAGGATTCATCTCCAAAAACAGTGAGTCGTCTGGGCACACTGAGCACGAAGTCCACGCTGTGAAGGAGAAAATAAGCCTATACGCTGAGGCTCTGTGCCGACCCCTCCGCCCTGTCTGTCTGTTACTTGGCCTGTGTGACTGTTGTCTTGGAGATGGGCGTGGCAGAAGGTCATCAGCAACACTGGCAACACCTGAGCTCTGTGTGCCAGAGCTCCTTTAAAAACCCTGTTGGAGCTCAGTTGCTGGTTCGCTCTCCTTCCTGAGACACCAGTTTGCATAGTTGCCAACCTTCCCTTATTTATGGGAGACTCCCGTTTTCATTGCCCTCTTCCAATTCCCTCCCGGGGGTCACAATTCTCCCGTATTTCTCCCGATTTATGGCAGATTTTTGCACCTTTTTTCCTTTTCGTTATCTCAACCTGTTTCTGGCATGTACAGCGTGACGACAGGAGAGCTACACCAAATGTTGTTTCCCGTTGTCGCGTTCAGTGAGTGAAACATAGAGAGAAATGAGAAAAATGAGTTCACCCCAGAGGGGAAAATTATTCAACTCTCTTTCCTGTGAATTAAAAGTAAAATTAAATTAAAAGTAGGTCTATTTACCATAAAAATGCTGTTGCATTGTACTTATTATTTTGTTATTTGCATTCTGAAAAATCACCAGAATGCAGGAAACAAAGTCTCTGAAACTCAGTTTTTTCTAGGGTAGGACCCAGAGAAGGTTTTGAAATCCTCCCTTCATCCAATCACATGCCAAGTATTTTTTGAAAGTGCCCGCCCTTTCCTAAACAGTTTCCAATGACGGCTTCTCAGATGGTTCTGTGTCAACACACCATCTGACGGGTCAGGTTACATCCTGTACCCACATACCGAGATACCGCTAAAGGAGCGAGCCAAGGCCTTATCACGGATGCAAGTTTGCTTTCATTAAAACTTTGACTGAAGTTCATCAAAGAGCGTTCTGCCCCTTCAGCAGATCCAGTTGTGCTCTTGATCTATAGCAGCGACCCAGTGATAAGTCGTTAACTCTGTCATGATAAAGACTCCATTAGTGCTGCACACAGAGCTCTGGGGACGGGGGGGTGGGGGGGTGGGGGGGGGAGATGATAACTCCATGTTCCTAAACAACAGGCAGACTTATCTCCCCATGCCTTCCTGTCCAGGATATCCAATTGGCTCAGAGGCAGTGACATTATCATGGACGGGTATTTTTGAGTTCACAGATTGCAAAGATATTCTGCAAACTTTCACTTCTGCGTGGCATTTTCCAAAATCGTATTAACACCACGAGTTTGTCTCATCTTTCTGTGTGTTGTGAGTTACTGGAACAAAGGTTATCTCGGTGTCAAATCCCTGCAGCGGTTGTGTAGACGGGCTGGTGGGGCCTGTCCGAAGGCACGGTCTGCTTGGAAGAGAAAATTTCCTTTTTATAAAACAAGACACAGCCTCGTGGCCTCTCAGATCACCCCATACCCGGCGTCTGAATGCAGAATTTGTGCACCACAGTGAATACTATCTTGTTGTTCCAGCATACTCACACAAAAAGCGTACGGATATTCAAATATACGTTTGGCATTTTCACCACGACTTTCAGCTGAATAATTCAGGTCTAATCTTCAGAGGGTGGCATGAACTGAACGTACAGCAGCAGTCGGCGGCGGCCATCTCTGTCTGGTGTGCTGTGTGTTACGTTGAATGATCAACACACGGGCAGTCGGCCTCTTTGGCCCGCCTCTCGTTCACTTTTAATATATGCACGTGGAATGTATGATCATTAAAAATCAGAGCGGCAACGTAGGGGGGTCATGCTGAATAAAAGCAACCCCCCCCCCAACCTTCTCTCTCTGTCCATTCATTAATGATATCTATAGCCCTTTAAGCCCTTCATGAGTGTTGGTGGAGTGTCGGGAAGCTCTCTAATCCCCGCGTTGCTCTTTATTCTACCCATGACGCTCATCCCCTCTGTGTCAGATCCTGAAACCCTGCTAATCCCCTGGTGGCATTGCACGCCGGGCCCCAGCTGTCGGCTCCCATGCTGCGCCGCTTCTCGCCCCGGCTAATTTGTGCCCCTGCTTGGGATGCTATTGATGTCACCTTGCCCCATCTAGCCCAATAACTTTTTTCACTCTCTTGCTCTTTCCCACTGCTTCCTTTCTCACTTCGCTCTCTCTCTCTATCTATCCTGGCTGATGATGAAACTCCCAGCTGGCACCAAGTGAACGCTTTTGTTCCCTCTGTTGTATAAAGAGTCAATGTCCTTTCCCTCCATGCCCACCCATTAAATCTGCCACAGAGCCCTTCCTCCCTTCCACCAAAAGCTGAATGGACGTGCAGTGGAGGAGGTGGAGATAAATGCAGCACAGAGGGCAATTCGGACTAAGCAGCCGAGAGCACACAGTCTAAGCATTTGAATGATGGCACATTAGGAATCCTCAAGTTCAATTAAGAGTGCTTAACAAAGCATCAGTATGCAGGCTAGCTCTCTCGGACTTATTTTAATGAGAGGAAGGAGGTGGGAAGGAGTAGAGAGGAAAGGGAAGGGCTGTGGGTGAGGGTGTGGGTAATGATTAGCACTGTTTTCTTTCTTCCTAAGCTCCTCTGTGTAGCTCAGTGGAGCAGCGGGCTGCAGAGAGATCTTGGACACCTTGGTGTCGCCCACCCAGACTAATGCCACCCGCCTGGCACTCTGTGGGAATGAGAGGGAGTGTACATGCAGAGAAACAACACAGGTGTAGATTATCACCAGTGGTGTGAAAGAAGTTTTAGTAAAATCAGAAATAACTGTGTTGCCAGTAGAGATCCTGTATTCAAAACTTTTAAAACAAATTTATAACTACTACGAAGAACTTTAATTCTGTGTAGATGTTGGCGGTCCCTGTGCACAAAAGCGGTAGTGTTTCTGAGCACCAGAGTCCCTTTAGGAAACATCTCATTTTTTTTCATTTGGTCTGCCTGTGGCGGGCTGGTTGTTGCTGGAGTCTGAGCTGAAAGAGTTTCTGGTGAACCTGCATGATTTCATCTGATTTCGCTGGAATGTGACCCGGTGGCACCGATGGCAAGCATTCAGAATAACTATACAGAAACAGCCAATCTTCTCTCTGATGGTCTCGTTTACTTCTGTAGGTCATAGAGAGGCATCAGTATTAAACTGAGACTGTTTCATAACCAGTTAAAAGTTCCTCACAGTAACTTTACCTGAAGTGTTTTTTGTAAAATGTATATATATATATATTACAGATGACATAAAGGAATAATTCAACATTTTGGGATGATGCAATTATTTGCTTTCTTTCCAAGAGTGAGATGATACGACTCATATATTTGAGCATTAAATGCAAAGCTGGAGCTGGGAGGCAGTTAGTTTAGCATTTAGGCAGGGGTAACAGCAAGTCTGGCTCTGCTCAAAGTTAAAAAATGACTTGACAAAGAACAGTTTATTCATCCGCACAGCGCCTCTTTGTAGAGCTTGTCCAGCTTTAATGTTGGTTGTCTGGCAACATCACTACAAGGCTGTTGTTCGCCAGGAAGCACATAACTCCTGAACACCCTTAAAATCACAAGTGGTCTTTTTACCTTTCTGTTTTTGTCTGAATTAAACAAACAAGATATGTCATAATTAGTGATTTATGAATGTAATGAATGAATGGAGAAAGCCAGACTAGCTGTTTGCCTCTGCTTACAGTCATTATGCTAATCTAATCCATACATAACTAGCAACTCTAACTGTCAAACAGGTTTGTTTTTTTATTAATGAAGTGGAGTAGAAGTATAAAATGGTATTAAATGTAAATACTCAGAGTACCAATATCTCAAAAGTGCTTGACTAATATTGTAACTTTCCACCACAGCATCTTTGTCTATTTGACTGTACAATACTGCACGTACACACGTAGCCAAATCCTAAACCGTAGTATTAACGTCATTCTGTTACGGTGCCTCTGCTGACCACAGGGTCATGTAAGGTAGTTGCATTTTTCAAAGTCATCAAACAACATCAGCCTTTCTTTGTCCAGAATTTTTCCATTTTTGTTGTCAGAGTCAAAATGCTTCTTCACATTACTTCTTAGATGATTTGGAGTTGTGGTTATCGGTTCAGCGTGGTTTGCTAGTTTCTCCATTTTGTGTTAGCAAAGAGAAAAACTGTAGCTTACTAGGGCAAAAGGCCTTTTGACTTGTCAGGAAAGCACAGGTGTAACTGATAACACTAACGATGACCCTGATGAGCTCTGAGAGGAGTCACAAGCTCACCTGTGCTGTCTGGAGTCAACTAGGAACAGGTGAGCTCAATCTACACTGAATCAGTGCTCCTATAAGAGGGGAGGAGAAAGCAGTACTCGGTTTGCCCTGCCACCGACCCAGACCGGTTCCCTTATCAAATCCACCACTTGATGAAATTAAAGGAGAAGCTCATCTTGAATAAAGTCCCGTTTTTGGTGGGATTTCCTGGCTCGCTGCACTAATTCTGGTGCCTCATGTCCAATATGGCCTCTTAGGTTACAACTAACCAATGGTTCTGATCTATTCAAGTGTCCCAGTGAGAGTGACAGTGAGCCAGCATGCACAATACCTGGATCCTGAAATCAAAGGGGGAACGTAATTTTGTAGGAGACAGGGTTGCTCTCGTGCACTAATCGTCCAGCAGTCAGGCAGTGCACGTTCATGTGTTTTGGGGGAGTGGCATTAGAGGGAGGCCTAAGGGGAGGGGCTGAGATTATTTTTTGTTTGGATCAAGCCCCCAGGAAGAGCGCCAGGCTTTGAAGCAAATTTTCATAGTGACTTCCATGTCCGTCACGTGATGCTGTTGGGCCCAAAAAGACTTTTTCCATAGACTTACATTGGGAAAGAGACGTAAGTCAGCGGATAATGTTTTTTGAGGTGAATCAACTTCCCAGTACGAACACTTGAACAGCCCGTATTTAAATCAGTAGGTCCTAAAAGTTATTTCCCTTCCTCCGTTCATGTGAAAGAGCCCCAGACCGCGGCTGGAAGGCGGAGTTAAAGGAAACGCTACTGTCGGCGGATGTAACGGGTACTTCATCACTCGGCAGTCGAGCTGTTTTGGCTTCATGCTCCACTGAGCAACTCTCACAGGAATGAACGGGAGCCTCCAGCGCTGTATTCTCCTTATACATCCATGGGTTGGATACGCTCAAAATCAAGTTTACTTTTGCGGGTTTCTCCAAAGTTGCCTACCCCAGCTTTAAAGGGGCCTTGTTTAATCCTGGCTTCATTCCCTTCATTTACTAGAAAAAGTTTGGAGTCCAGAACATAGTAGTGAATTGTAAGGAGTTTAGAGAGACTGAGGAGAGAGAGACAAAGACAAGGGTGACACATGAATAGTGTCCATTGTAGAAAGAGTAGAGGAGTGGAGGGAAGGATAGTCACAGTGAAACAGAGGCAGATTAGGGGAAAAAGAAAACACGAATACAAAGAAAGACCAAATAGCAGTGAAAATTGGAGTTCGAGCCCCGAGCGGAGATACTGGGAGACGGGATGCGGAGCTGACCCCATTCCCAACTTCTCTTTGCGTGGCCTCATCGATGTGACATGCATTACCATCGCAGCTCTTGTCACCGGCCCCGCCGTCCCTTTCCTTCGCCGTTGTCTCTCATGATCACAGCCTGTCCCTAACACGCAGGGCCAACGCACCACGCCGCTCTCTCTCGCTGTCATCCCCTTCTCTGGACCCACTGTCACAAAGAGAAATAAGAAAAAGAAGTCAGTGAGAATTTCCCAACAGTCCCCAAGGATTCTTCTACACAGTGTCTTCAGTGAGGGATTATCTCCGAGGGCTGTCGGGCTATTCAAGGTCAGCATGAGTATTTACAGGTATGGTACACAGAGACAGAGCAGTGGGGGGGGGAAAGAAGTATTCACAAAGTGAAACAAATGAAATCAGCTCAAGTGGAGTTTGCAAAGTGTATGAACCTTGGTACAGTACAGGTGTCACATCCCATTCTGCTGAGAACACCGCAGCTAGAGAGGAGACAAAGTCTGAACTCATCAAGTTCATTTACAATCCATCCAGTGTAATGTTTCAGCTATTTAAAAGACACAAGTATAGAGCGGAGGCTCTAAAGGGTTTTGGTAATTTGTGTGTACTGTAGGCTGTACATACACGCCATTAACCCCCCCGAATGTTCACTCTCTCTGCTTGTACAAGAGATACACAAGCGCCTCAATGTACTCCTGTGCATAAACAGATAAAACCACTCACGGCGCTCGTCTGTGAAACCGGCTCATTGAAAAGTAAATTGCCAAATTATGTCTCCGCTTTTATTTAAACCACGAAACTATAATTTCAGCCATCACTCTATGACAGATTCTTTTTTTTTTTTTTTTCTTTCGTGCCACTTTGTTGGAGGGAAATATACTCTAACCACCCCCGAGTGCATGAAAAATGGAACGTGTTTGTTGACAAGAGTTTGTAATTTCTATCTGGCACCATGCATCTGTTTTTGTTTGACAACCAAAAGCAGCAGTCCTTATGATCACACAGAGAGGATTCAGATAGAGAAACAGAACGCTTTACACAGACAGACAGACGGTCAGACAGACAGACAGACAGACAGACAGACAGACGGTCAGACAGACGGTCAGACAGACAGACAGACAGACAGACAGACAGACAGACAGACAGAGAGAGAGACAGACAGACAGTATGAGGGGAGCCTGACAGACTGAGAATGAGAAAAAATGACAGGAAAATAGAAACTCTGTAAGAAAAGAAAACTTTCATTTCCCATCGAATGTCTTTCACAGCAGAACGTTGGAGCCTCGGCCAGAGTGACCAGACTGACTTTACCCTTTTATGTATAATGTATAAGGTTTGATTTGAAAGGAACAGTTTGTAGCATTCGGGGGGATGTATTGGCAGAAATAGAATATTAATAATTATGTTTTCTTTAGTGTATAATCACCTGAAAATAAGAGTTGTTCTGTTTTCGTTACCTTAGAGAATGAGCCGTTTATATCTACTGAGGGAGCGGGTCCGCTTCACAGAGCCGGCCGCCATGTTTCTACAGTTGCCCAGAACAGACAAACCAAACACTGGCTCTAGAGAAGGACTTTCGTGTTTTCATGTTTTTATGTCGGCCACTGTAGTTCTCCTCCATGCTTGGCCAGCGGGAGATGTTTCCCTGCAATCTGCAACCTCACCGCTAGATGCTGCCAGATCCTACACACTGCTCCTTTAAATTCCTTCCGATGTCCTATCTGGAAATTGTATTTAATGCAGTGGGCATCCTCCAGGTCTGAGAGGTGAAGCCAACGAGGAAGTACTTTAAAAGATATTAAAAAAAAAAAAAAAATACCACAACATTAAACTAAAAACTAAGAAGTGAAAACGAAACCATAAAAGATATTAATAAAAAATGAAAAAAAAAAAAAAAAAAAATTAAACTAAAAACTAAGAAGTGAAAACGAAACCATAAAAGATATTAATAAAAAAAAAAATAAAAAAAAAAAAAAACAACATTAAACTAAAAACTAAGAAGTGAAAACGAAACCATAAAATATATTAATAAAAAATTAAAAAAAAAAAAAAAAATACCACAACATTAATCTAAAAACTAAGAAGTGAAAACGAAACCATAAAAGATATTAATAAAATATGAAAAAAAAAAATAAAAAAATTAAACTAAAAACTAAGAAGTGAAAACGAAACCATAAAAGATATTAATAAAAAAAATTAAAAAAAATTAAAAAAAAACATTAATCTAAAAACTAAGAAGTGAAAACGAAACCATAAAAGATATTAATAAAAAATGAAAAAAAAAAAAATAAAAAAAAAATACCACAACATTAACCCAAAAACTTAGAAATGAAAACGAAACCATAAAAGATATTGATAAAAAAAAAAAAAATAAAAAAAAAAAAAACATTAATCTAAAAACTAAGAAGTGAAAACGAAACCATAAAAGATATTAATAAAAAAAAAAAAAAAAATTTAAAAAAACAAAACATACCACAACATTACACTAAAAACTAAGAAGTGAAAACGAAACCATAAAAGATATTAATAAAAAAAAAAATAAATAAAAAAAAAAAAAAAAATTAAACTAAAAACTAAGAAGTGAAAACGAAACCATAAAAGATATTTATAAAAAATTAAAAAAAAAAAAAAAAAAATACCACAACATTAACCCAAAAACTAAGAAATGAAAACGAAACCATAAAAGAATTTGATAAAAAAAAAAAAATAATAAAAAAAAAAAAAAAAAACATTAAACTAAAAACTAAGAAGTGAAAACGAAACCATAAAACATATTAATAAAAAATGAAAAAAAAAAATAAAAAAAAAATACCACAACATTAACCCAAAAACTAAGAAATGAAAACAAAACCATAAAAGATATTAATAAAAAATGAAAAAAAATACCACAACATTAAACTAAAAACTAAGAAGTGAAAACGAAACCATAAAAGATATTAATAAAAAAAAAAAAAAAAAAATAATAATTAAACTAAAAACTAAGAAGTGAAAACGAAACCATAAAAGATATTAATAAAAAATGAAAAAAAAAAATAAAAATAAAATACCACAACATTAACCCAAAAACTTAGAAATGAAAACGAAACCATAAAAGATATTGATAAAAAAAACAAAAAAAAAAAAAAAACATTACGTTCACTTCTCCGTATACAGTCTATGATTTCATGTAGGACTAAAAGCACATAATGTCACCTTCATCTCAAATCAAACACAATGTGGTGTGAGTGACTATATGTTGTCCCGATTTGTCTACTCTTTACTTACCATGCTGTACATTTACCACACATCTGCCTATCTTGAGAAGGTCCGCACCCAGTGAGCCTGCTCCCATGTCACAGTATTAGGAAATCATATATGGAAAGAAAATCTTCCAAACACTGAGCATTTTTTTATTTTGATTATTTTGCAACAAAAACATCTGAGAAACTCTGCTTTGTGGTATTGTTCCACATGTCGTTGACTCCTGAATGAAGGTATTATGTGCACCAAAGTTCACACCAAGTTTGCTGGAGAGATTACGAAGGAGCCAGAGAGCTGCAGAGCACAAGGTTATGAGCTAATTCCTCTACAACAGCGAGCCTGACGAGTGTTATAAAAAGCAAACAATACATGTGTGTATTTACAGTCACACAGCACATGATTGTGGAGTCACAGTATTATGTAAAGTACGTGTGCATGTACACGTATGTGTTTACTCCCTGCTATGTGGCTTCCCACAGACTCAACTTTCCACATTCCAACAGCGTCCTCCTCCTGCTGCGCTCTCTGTATATCATATCAACAGCTGATGCATAGAAACAGTCTAAATAGCACGAATATGTTGACTTTCAGAACAGTTCTAATGTGTCTGGTGAGCTGTTGATTTGTGGATTGAGCTCAGGAATAATGTATTGATAAAATATTCATGACAAAGCAGCAGTCAGATAAGCAAAACATACATGATACACTGCTTGTAAACACACCGCTAAGATGTGTTTTAAGTCAGCTACTTGCATTTATTCATGTGAAAGGCAGAGATCTTTCACAGCAGAGCAATAATAACGCACAGAGGTGTTGCACCATCGCTGGGAGAAAAACCTCGGGGCAGGCTTATGCCCAGGATTTCTATAGAGATCTCCAGTGGGGTGCAATGGGTGATTTGCATCGCCCCCTCCAGGCACTTTCATCCTGACCCGGCAGCACTGTGCACGTGGCGGAACGGTAGCCAGCACTGTTGCCTGGACAACTGATCGCAGGATTACAGTTTGGGAGAGAGAGAGAGAGAGAGAGAGAGAGAGAGACAGGGAGAGAGAGAGGGAGAGAGAGAGTCAGTAAGTGTTTGTATGGCTGGTCATGAATGCTGGTCCTGCTGGTTTTTCATTTCGGCCCACTAATGAAGGACTGCTTTCGGCCTGGGACACAGAGACAATGCAATTAACTGGCTGGTTGGAAAGAAATGCTCCGTGGAGCACTGATGTGGGTTGAAATTGGGAACCAGTGGTTTAAATGGGCTTTCAGTGAGGATGTTTTCTTACTGAGCATATATGTAGCTTTAGTTTTAAACCCTTATTGCTCAACACAGTTCACTGGTTAGTTCCTTTCCTACTCAGTTTTGTTAGATTAGACTGTTTTCCACCCAGTCGAGCTTCTTTTTGTTTAACTGGGCGGTTAAAATTAGTTTTGGGTGGATTGTGATAATTTGGGAAACTGTCTGGGTGGTTTCCTTCAACAAGAAATTAGACTATATTCTAATATCCCTCCTCTCCTCTGAGCGGTATGATTGAGACTGAGAGGGCAATGAGTTCAGCAATGACTGCTGAACGTCAAAACCAAATGTAATTTCAGTTCATTAAAACTAGATTTAAACTTTTAAACTATTTAAGTTATTATTAGGTCATAGATTTGTGATTAAAAGCTTACATCTATTCCTATAGGTGATAACTTGTAATGTTTAATGAATGATTTTTTATTACTTTGGTTTTTGGTTCAGCTAAACTAATTAAACAAGAGAATGGAAGTGCGTCCTAGGACCCAAAAGCTGTATTTTTTTTTTCTTGCACTCATGTTCAGCTACATCACAGGGAGGCTCTGAGGCTGAGGACGGAAAAAACCCAAAACATTGCCGAAATGAAAACAAAAATGTGTCTTTTTTTATGACGAGGTTCGAGGCTCTGACTGGGATATTTTGTGTTTGGCAACATTCTCCTTAGTTGCTCTCTGACTAAAGGGTTGCCTTTAAGTGAAATCCCATTTGGATTAAAACCTGTACAGTTAACAGTTAACACATGTATGAAGACAGCAGAAGAAGTGGGAATATAGACACGAACTGTAGAAGCACACTGGTCTGCCTGCATAACCTTTGAAAGTACGAAACCTCTCCTCATCTCTGTTGGACTCTGTTTCCATGTAGACCGGGCCATTGAACAACGGGATACGCCACACTCAAATCTAACGCCTTCAGGGGAAAGAAAAGTTTCTACTGCTGCTGCATATTAAAGCACAGCTATTTTCTGGGAGTGTGGCACATCTTCATTCAATATGAGGGGATCCACAGAGACACATGCAGCTTTAGGCCGGCAGCAGTGCGGTGAGAGTCTGAGAGTTCCAGTCTGACTGACTGATGGTTTTTAATAATGTTCCCCACCCCGTGCTCACATTTGTTCAGATTTAACTGGGGAGATGTTAGAGTGGACCAGTGTTGCTCTGTTTTTCTATTAACCTGAGAGAAGGACAATGGTCATAATTTGTGTCAACAAGGTGGAAGCCTCCCTCTTTCACTGCCTCAATGAGCTCTCAAGATGAAATGCCTGAGCCACTAGTGGTCGCCCACGCAGGACGGGGAACACCACGAGTACTGTTTACTATCTTTAGTATGTATAAGCTGTCTCTAGAAAATGCATGAGCCCACATTGCTAAGGGGAACCTGTAGGCCCTGCGTAGTCACATCAGCATTGTGTGCACCTGTGTGCTTTACTACAGGACTTTGCTCTCCTAGCTCGGCACTGGACCTCTGACTTGGCCAGAAAATGTTGCTGCTACCGGACTCCAAATTGGGCTCCTGGTTCCCTCTCCTGCAAACACCACATGATCAGCAATCTGGGAGTTAGCACTCCCTGCTTCCAGCTACACGTACCTGTCTGGATGCATGGACAAACTATTTCGTACCAAGTGTTCAATCACATCTAAAGCTTTTATATGTGCTCTGAATGACCACACTCGAAGGCGAGGTAGAACTCCTGCTGTCGTAGAGACGGTGGAGAGACATGACATAGGCGTTCAAGTGGGGATGAGGACGCGCACTTTCGTACAGTCTCTCCTCGGTGTTGCACTGATTTGTGCACACAAAAGTGACAGATATCCTACATTCTTTCTCACCTCCACACACCTGGCCACTCTTGTCAGTTTGACTGGTTTGGGCAGTTACAACATTTTTGGAGGTGGCTCCACCACTTCTAACGTTGGACAGGTGAGAGGGGGTTTTAGACGCACTTCCACCATCTGACAAGCAGTTTTTATAATCACACTGACGCCTTAAGGTTTGCTGACCATGTTTTTGCTAATGCTAACTGTCCTGCTAACCTCACCGTTTATACTAGAAGGTACAAACTTTCTGCTGATTGGAGAATCCGTTGCCAGGTTTGTTGAGCTCCCTGGATGTCTCACAATTTGCATCACTGGTTTTAAAGTATGTAACGTATTTGCACAGATTCCTGGTCCATCTGCCTCCTCAAAGAAATGTGAAGATTATTCTTTGTAGAAAAGATTAACTCTATCCGTCTTATGAGTTCTCCTGTTGACTCAAACATTGACATACCCCACTCTTGTCCAGGCTCAGCCACCTGTCTCCCACACCTCATTGACATGGTAAACCAACACTAACTGCATGAAAATCTCCTCTAGCCCTGTGGATGTTTTGTCACCTCATTAAGCAATGGCCCGAGTCTGCATATGATTATTGAGCTCTCTGTCCTCTGGTTCTGTATTGATATTTTAAGCATGCAGGTGTTCATCCATTTTTAAAGAAACCAAAACCTCGACCAACAGCTTCACAACAATTACTATCATCTATCATTCTTTTAAAAAAGTCTTTCCGTTCAAATGTTGCATTCAACATTGTGGATGTAAAATATGAACTGATAGATTCGAGCAGTGAATCAGAGTCAGGGGTTAAAATTTACTATTTTCTTTCTTCTCTCTCACAGGAAGTTTTATGTGTTGATCAGTAACTATTCCTCATCTGTCCACCCAGTTTTGTGTAGTTTATGTTTGGTCCAATTACTGTATGTTGTTTTTACATGTTACTCTTATATTTATATCCGATATTTTTATACTGATACCCCGTTGCACCTTTGTTTTAATCCAAATGATCTCAGCAGACTTAATGTTTTTTTTCATGACATCAAGGGACGGACCTTCAAGAGATAATGTTGACTAAAATGAGTTTTTAGTGATAGGCCCTATACTCTGGTTGATAAATGTACCTGGGTTCCCTGTTTCTAATGCCTGCGTGCAAAAATGTAGGATCTTCTATTTTGTTTCGTGTTCACATTTGAGTTAGTAAAGCTTTATTACCAGCAACGTTGGTATTGTTTTCACCTTGTGAGTCTGTGTGTGTGTCATCATAGTAAAATGTGTTCCTGGAGACACCTACTGTAGCAGAAACTACCACAGAAGAGGTTGTGAGTACTTTACCAGGTGTTTCTATTTCTGACTGTGGACAGATTTTGTCACCGTGATAGCGTCCCAACCCTACAAGATGCAATCACACTCTACAGGTGTGTAGTTGAGATCAAAATGAAGGTCGAGTTCGGAGATGTGTGTGGGCCGAGCAAGGGCGCTGGAAGGACGGGGTAGGAAGGCTGAAACTTTACGCCTCTGGTCTGATTTGACGTCGTGGCTGGTGTGATCCCATCGCTAGTTTATGCTTTACTTTTTATTTTACTCATTCACATAACAAAATTGTCCCAGTCGTGAGATTGAGATCCATTCTGTCAGGTCATGAAGATACTTATAAATTCATTCATGCCTTTGTGACAAACTGGTGAGATTAATGCACTTTTCATTAACATTCAGTGTGTCAGTCTTCAATAAATCACCTCCAGCTTGTTCAAAACTCTGCTGCCAGACTTCTAACAAAAAATGCCGTTGCTCACATCAGTCGAGTTTTAGCCTCATTACACTCGGTCTGATTGAGTTTTGGAACCATTTTTAATTTTGTTATTTTAATTACTTACAATGAACTGCAGGCACAGTCCTAGAGAAGAATGCTAAACATTTAAAACCATCCTGCCTTTTACTGTGTCTACAGTCAGTCATCTCACATCTGTGTACAGATCTCCCACCAACTAAACTTATATCTAAAGTCTAGAGAGCCTTTGCACACGGTGTCCATTTTATCATCTCTCGTGTTTTATTTTTCAACCTTTTATTTTTCTACCAATCTGCCATCTTTTTCCCTCCTTTTGTTAAGCGCTTTCTGTGTAAACGTATTATACGGTAATACTTTACATTATGAGTTTATTTCTAGGAGACAGGGTTGTTATTCGAAGTTAAGCCTTGTACAGGCTGTTCTTTAGAATAAATACAGTAACCAATAGGCAAAGAACTGTGACATTGTATAAAAGTTTTGTATAAGAGTTTAAACACTAGAAACCCATAATAAACCTCTTATCGGTGATGCTGAACAACACATCTAAACAATGGTCCTTCTGTTTGAAATGCATTTGGTTTAGTTCACTGTAAGTGGCTAAAAGGAACTGAATGGCAATACAAACATATTAGTTATGTAACCGTATCTTTGTCAACAGGAGGTCTCTTTCCCACAGGGGGTCAAGGTCACGGCTAACTCAACATGTTGATGGAAAAATAAGAGCAGTGAGAGTGAGAGAGTTATTGAAAACAAACAATGTCAGATATTCTACTCAGATATTCTAGAAAACAATAGATAGATAAATAGCAATTATCTGTGCTGTGTCTCGTAGTAACCCAGTTTCTCAGTCCTCAATTACACACTTAGAGGTCAGGAGGAAATAGTGTAGACCAGAGAGCAGATTGGACAAGACTGCAAACGTAGGTCCGCTGATACAGTTCAGACTGCACTCAAACAAACCTGAGAACATCTCCTCGGCCAAGGACGCTGACGCAGAACACAAAAATGCAACAGTGTTCTTTCTCTGAAATATCTAATAAACACTGTTTGTGCTGTTATCAAATGTAAAGAATGCTACGTGGACGCTGAAATCGAGCCAGTACATCCGCTGTAACAACCCGCAGCCAATCCAGGAAAGAGGTACACGTGTCCAAAACAGATTTAGGTCTAAAGTGTACTTTCATAAGAAGGACGCTTGCTTCATTCACTGGAATGTGTGTTCCAAATAGTCTTATATCAGTGTTTAGATGATTAGCTCCTGATGGTCCCTTTAAGTGAATCCATACACAGGCACCGAATGGTTCTGGTTTGACGAAACACTGCCATCTTAGACAAGGTCAGAGCAGTCACCACCCCCAAGCTGCATTATCTGCAACTAAAGTACATTCCATTAACGTGGACGCTGTTTAGAAATGTGTGGGAGGAGGGCGAGAGGAATGAGGGAGGAGAGGAGCAGTGTAACAGGTTTCCAGGATGGGGAGGCGTAGAAGAAGAGGAGGGTGAACGTGGTGCCGCCAAGAAACTGAAGGAAATGATTGATGATATGAGGGGAATGAGGAGGAGGTCAGCATAATTAGAGAAGCTCAGTAAGATCAGAAATGGTAGACCTTAGCTGAGAGACTGGCATTAAGAGGTTTTCTTTGAACAAAAACTAAGTTCTGCGTTAGAAAGTAATGCTTCCCTTCACTGAGCGAGGCCCTCATCCCTGAACTGCTCAGTGGCAGAAAGATCAGATTGTGGTTGTATTGGGAAGCTTCCAGGTGTGAATGTACACTCTGTCCTAGATAAGTAAAGCTTAAACCAGCATTACCTGTTTTTATCACCTTGTACAATTGAAACAGCACATTTATTATCAAACAGTTGCTTATTTACAGATCGGGCAGCAATGTTATCGTTTATATGGCAAATGTAAGTCCAATATTCCCCTTTGTTTTAGCTCTGTTTTTGGTCTCCACCAACTCCTGTGGAAAACATCTGGCTCTTTAGCTGCAAAATGCTCCACTATGTTCACTTGCTAGTTGCTAACTTCGTCTGTCAGCTATTTGGTGTTAGACAAATAGTGCACAGTGGGTTTTTAGAGCTTTTCTTTTTTACTGAAAACAACTGGAGACGACTTTAATGAGAGCAATGAGAGTAAATCAGAACAGTAATGTTGGGGGCTGTAAAACCAAAACAACATATCCTCGTACAACAGTTTGCATGCAATCTTATGAAGAGTTATTCCTCATTTTTTGTGCGTTTTCCTACGAATATCCAGCAACTTTCCGTTTGTTATTACATGCATGCAGTCTTTTCAAAATACACTTCTGTCTTCACAGGAAACAACTTGGTTAGGTTTAGGCAACAAAACCACGTAGTTAGGTTTAGGAAGAGATCGTGGTTTGGGTTAAAATAACTGCGGAAGTGGTGTAACTTAAATACGGAAGTTACGAGACAAATAAGTCAACGTTGACTTCTGGTTTCACACCGGTCTCGTGTCCTGGACGACCCATCCACCCCGACCTCCGACCTACGTGGCGTTTGTCGCTCTTTATACATCCTGGTTCACAATTACGATTACATACATACATTTTGTGGGATATATCCGAATTACAGTGCATTACTTTTTGTAGGTTTAGCTACGAACGGCGTATGAGAACAGCCTGAACCAAAACAATGAGCTTAAAGTCAGTAAAACACTCCGCAGAGCTGCGGGGAACTGATAATTCTTTGAGGGTTCGTCACTACGAGCTTAACCTCTTTCACTTAACACGCAGTCATTTTATCAACTGCCACCATAAAAGCATTGATTGGAGAAGCTTTAAAAGCTTTGTCCTGGTCATACCTCAGTGATAAGGAAGAAAATTCTTCTTTTCCATCAGAAACTTGTTACCACCTTTGTAGACATGGGGTGCTATTTGTTTGTGCTCGACAATCTCCTTTTATTTACCTTTCAAATAGTGAACTCCTGAAAGTAGTATGTTTACCTGGTGTTTGAAGCTCAAGGCCAGCACCAAAGACAATACAAAATACCATAAAGTAAGGTATGATACTATCAGTATAGAGTCACAACCAAACCCTGACAGGAATGTTGCAGCATTATTGATTGGTGGTCTGTTTCATGTCTTTGTGAATTATTCCTTTGTGTTATCGCTGACCCTGGCCGAACCCTAAATCCACTCATTTGCTCTGTTTTGAAACCTGACATTTCCTCTGCCTGTCCCTGCACTCCCTCTGTGTCCATCTGTTTCTCTGTCTGTCTGCCTGACGGGCCAGAATACAGAGGGCGAAGACAGTCACAGAGGCCTTCAAAGACATCTGAGCAATTTCACCTCCAGAAACCCCGCAAAAGTCTCTTTCTCTTCATCCCCTCTCCATATATTTCCTCTCTCTCTCTGTAGCACTTCCCTCTCTCTCTGTGTCTGTCGATTCATCTCCTCTGCCTTTGTATTTATGCCGTCTCTCTCTTTTCCTCTATATTTCTATCTCTCTCCGTTGTTCCCTTTACTCCCCGCTCCTCGCTCGCCCTCTCTCTTCTGAACCTCGGGTACACCTGGCTGGCTGCTGAGGGCTGACACTTTAAAGACATTGGCTTCAGCTTCTGCTGCTTGTGGAATATCAATACCTGCTGCGCACACACACACACACACACACACACACACACATACTCAGCCCTCCCTCCCACACATGTAGCAACATATAGCACACTTAAAGGCACACACAAACACCCCCCCCCCCCTCCTCATCCGCACACTAACCTCCACAAACTAGCTGACTCTAGAGCAGACATAAAGGAAGGCTGTGTCTCCCGTGTTGCACAGTGGCGTCGACTGAATGACCGCCATATACCAACAAGGGAGGAACGTTGGGAGAGCTACAGTGGAGGGCACGATGAGTAAACACAAAGCATCCCCCCCCCCTCCACCTCCACGTTTTTTGTTGCTACAAAGCACTTTTTTTTCTCTCCAAATAACATGTCCTGCGTGTGTTGGTTACATCAGAAGAATTTTAAGCAGCTAACTGTAAGCCCTTTAAGACCTCATCCTGCTTGGGCGTGTGTGAATGTACAGAAACACTCACACATTTACCTTCCCACCACTACCCAACTCTCTCTCTCTCTTTGTCTCTGCAGGCTACTCCTCAAACCTCCCTCTCTCCCCCCCTCGCTCTTTGTTGATTCGCGCGTGGACGTCTCTCCATCAAAGCCAGATTACTGCTCTCAGTGTTGCATGGATCTCTTTGCACTTGGGAGTAAAACCCCACAGCAGATTGACTCAAGAGGTTATCACATGACTCTCACTGTTTCAATTGTTTTGGCTACCTGTGTCTGAGTAAATGGCCATTTTAAATTCCACACCATATTTGCAGCAGTGAAAAATAAAAATAGATGGGCAGATTAATAGCTTTCATTTTCTTTCTATGTATTTTTAGAAGACGTTCTGTCGGTGCTGGCCTAAAAATAGCTAAAACAACATCTCACCAGTTTATGCATCCGTTGTGTTTACAGACTGATTGTGAGTTTAGCCTTGATAGCTTCTTGGAAGTCACAGGGGACAAAGTCAGCTTTTCCCTGCTCTGAAATTTGCATAACGTTGGCCTGACACCTAGTGGATACATACGTTGGTCTGAAAGCACAACGCCGAAAATTACATTGAATTTCTCGTCTTCATCTGTTTCTCAACAATCCTTCACAGGATTCAGCTGCAATATGAAATCAGAGTTTACTTTCACTTGAAGAGATGTCTGTACTCCTATAAATTAAGTACAGTATAATAGTCAATCGACATTGAGTGTCTGACTTGAAGTGGTGTTTAATGTACTAATGGGATATACTGTACATGTTTAGTCAAGTTCATACCATCATCCTGGTCATTTAAAGGGACAGTGTGTAACATTTCGGAGGGGGCTATTAGCAGAATGGAATATAATATTCATAACTACCGGTATGTATTCAATTCATTTGTTAGCTTACAATGCTCATTTTTGTCACACAGGTTGTTGCACATTATCCTCTGTTGTCTCTGTTTCTAAGGTCTTTAAACCGAGTTTCCTCCCGGCCCTGGTGATGAATAAACGTGTCATTTCGAACTGAACTCTAGGAAATGTATTATATTTTTAGCATTACCACCAGTAACCACAGGTGTCGCTAAATCAACCAGAACTGTTAAAGGGCTTTACTAGAACCTGAACTAATGCGGGCATCGTTATAAAGCTTTATATTGGCCTTGTGTAGCTCAGATAACAATCCATTCCCACTGGCAATGTGAGAATCTTTAATGATATTTTTTCATGCAAAAGTCACCAGCCCTCGCTGCTTTTCTTTGACTCTGCTGTGGAAGCGAGGCTTGTTTGGGCTGTACGTCCCAGCATGCTTAGTCAAGCACAGAATCAGTTCTCCCGGGCCGAGGCAAGTTATCTAAACAGACATGACAAAGTGACAAACCACTTTACTTCAGACCTGGTGTCAGATTTATCATAGAACAACAAGAGAGAGAGTCAGGAAGAAACTTACAATTGAGGGATAGAAAGAAGCACCATGCTGAGTCAAACAGAGAAGACAGTTGGTTTTAGGGCTGGATTAAGAGCTGGTGAGCAACATAATCTCAAAAAACATGATTGTCTGCAGGAAACCTTATTGGTTTTTAACTCTTCACTGATGGGCTGTGAAATAGCACCAACCAGCACTGATACTTTCACATTGATTTAATAAAAAAGGCCTTCATTGAGCCAACGGAGATGAAAGGGAATCAATGGGCTTGTATAAGGATGAGTGCTCCCCTTTCCCCTACTTATAGCCAATGCTCGGTGTTTTCTTTAGCCCATGTATCATGGAAAATTTAAAATGATTTCAATACTCACATTTAAGTGGTGAATAAAGGCTCCATATGTAAAACAATATATTACCTGCAACCCTCCACTAAGTAGAATACAATCAAATAATCAAATGAAGTCAAGTACAGAAGAGAAAATAGACTCAATGTGAACTCACTGTTCATGTTGCTGTCAAATAGTCTTGTGTTTGACCAAGGAGAGCTGTCTGCCCTTCACACACACACACACACACACACACACACACACACACACACACACACACACACACACACACTACTCTCTAATCAGCGAGATCTAAATCCCCTGGGTGGGTATATAGGCTCTATTAGACCATGTGCTTATGAGAAGATAATCATTCGGCGATATGAAGACACACAGCGGCGGGCGGTGGGTGGCAACAGCAATGCTGCTGCATGAAAATGCTCCGCTGCACACTGCGTGCCAAAGCCTTAACTTTTAATATGTTGTTGCCTAAAGGCAGACATTAATGAGTCCTTTTTGTCAAGGTGAAGGAACAGAGATAGCAGACAATGTGCTTAACTTTAAAGGATGCAATCACAGCTTTGAATATGAGAGTGGGTTATAAAATGACACCGCTGTCCTCTGGGCAAACAGATTTTACCCTTGACTATATGAGATAGTTTTAATGTCAATATCACGCAAGAAGGGCAGATATTCATCTTTGACATTTTGTTAGATAACAACTTATTATGTTCCAATCTAGCTGACCTGTTTATGATGTATTCTACTCTGAAACAAACCCCATGACCACACACTGAACAGTTTTAAATGCCAGTGAGTTAATTAGAAAAGGAACCACAATTACCAAACTGACATTTTGTAGACACAAACACTAGATGGTGCTGTTTAGTTTTGACTGCTTCCTACATGAATGCTGGTTTCATTGTGTCACATGTGGGAATATTATGACCTCAGTTTTCAATATCGCACCTTGTTTTCAGTCTGCCTTGATATATATTTCCTTTTTTGTCAAATTTATGCTCGTCATGCAAGCGTTTTGGCAATTTTGCAGGGTTTTATTGCGTGCATATGCTGCAGTTTATAGCCCACAAACAACAACATGACAAATTGTCCACATAGCAGTCTGGTAAGCACAAGTCGTTTATGGTCTACGCTAGTGATTTTGTTGTGCAATCCACATTGAACTGCAGTCTAGTGCTCGTCGAAGCTCAAGCAGCTATTTGTGTCTGATTTGCTGAGCTCTGTAAACAAGCCCGAGTACAAGAAAAACATGCCACATCTCCGTTTGTGACGACTGAAAAATGCACTCTAATTGTGTTGTTTTCATGTGGCCACATTTATGAAACAGACCAGCAAGGATTTATTATTCTCCAGCTGTAAGGGACGGGAGCCTTGTGAGATGCACTCCATGAAAGCTGGTAGTGAATAAAGGCTTGATCTGTTTCAGGGAGCATGAAACAAATGAGGTGAGCTTAACAAATACAAAAGACAGGAAACGCAAGCATCTGTTGTTGATGTACAGTTAAATGAGGACTTTTCTTTATGCTTAAAGGAACAGTGTGTAGCATTCTGAAGGATCTATTGGCAGAAATGGAATATAATAGTAAAGGGCTCCATGTAAGAATCAGAAATTGCTTGTTAACAGTCAGCGTCCTCTTGCTCGCCCTCATGCTCGCACTACGTAGACGTGAGCGAGCATCGGTCAAAACAGTAAGGCGACACACACGAGACTGAATGTGACTGACAGCTAAAACCACAATATCACTATATATTTCACATGCTTGTCAGTAATGTTATCTTACCTGTCCAATAGGAATTTTGCTAACTCGGCATCCGTCTTGATACCCAAAACCAAACTAAGGTTCTTCCATGAATCGAAGGCCCGGCAGATGTTGATCCTAGATCCTCATTCCTGTTTTGCAAAACGGGTTTCACCAGATATAACTTTGTGTTTTTGTGCCTCCGTGGAGTTTGTGTTGTAGTTGTGGTGGGGGCTGGTTGTTTGTTGCCGTTAGCGGACTCCATTTCTAACCAAACGTTAGCTATCGTTGCACATGACGTCACATCCGTTGGGTTTTCTTGGAAAAAACGTCTACATGCTGATAGAGGAAACCCAGAAAGTCACGGAAGGTCTCATTTTTTAGGTTTGGTTACAACCTGTTCACACATTGGCAATAAAAGACAATTTAAAATGTGTAAAAACGTACATACAGTCAACAAAACAAGGATGTTTTCTTCAGTGTATAATCATCTGAAAATATAATCTTCTGAAAATAAGAATTGTTGTGTTTCCGTTAGCTTAGACTGAGCTGTTTATATCTACATACGGAGCGGGTCCTCTTCACGGAGCCGGCCGCCATGTTTCTACAGTAGCCCAGAACGGACAAACCAAACATCGGCTCTTGAGAGAACCAGTCGCGTTTTCATGTTTTCGCGTCGGCCACCGTAGTTCTCTTAAGCGCTGGGCACACGGGAGAAGTTTCAGTTGGTTGCAATCTGCAACCTCACCACTAGATACCGCCAGATCCTTCACACTGCTCTTTTAAAGTAGTTAAAATAAATTTCTTTAAGCTTAAAGGATGAAAACCGTCTGTAAAAGTGAAGCCAAAGACATTTAGCAGTGCATCACATGGCCAGAGAAAACATTTTTTCTCCATTAACCCAAGCCTCTTGGTAAATCTGGAACATCTGAACTCAAGGTGACTTTGTTGTGATGCCATTAATCATGGTCAGTATGTTTTACATGTGGTTGCTATGTCTGTATTTATGTTGCTTCTACAGTTGACCTAATCCTGTTTTTGTATCTCTGTGTTTTCAACCAGCCGGCCGACAGTGTGAGCAGCCAACAGAACCGGTGTTATCAAGTATCAGTGCTGTTTTTTCTGCTACAATCATGTGGCAGACAGAGATAGAGATGATGGAGTGAATAGGAATGCAAGTAATAGAGACGAAAGGAGAGATCAGAGGAAGCACTGAAGTGAGTATGATATTAGAGGAAGAGTGAAAGAAAACAGAAGGAAAGACAGATGAAGTGAGGGAGTCAGACATATACTGAGAAAACTCTCTATAACAAGTCACATGTGAGTCTGCAGCCGTGTTGCCAAAGAGAGGCTCTATTTTTAGGGGAGGAATGTACACAGAGGCCTCGAGGAAAGAGACCATAACAAACAAACAGTACGCAGCATGCTCCTACAAAGAGACGGCCCCCTCTGGATCATACAGTCACACAGCATCAACACCAGAGCAAAGAAGAAGAAAGTACAGGAAAATGTCAAGGCATCAGATTTTCTGCTGAGATATCGCTCGAGTCGGACCCCAGAAAACACATAAAGAGAGAGAAGAGGAACAGGTGA
The DNA here is from genome assembly GCA_916701645.2 of Sebastolobus alascanus. Lineage (NCBI taxonomy): Eukaryota > Metazoa > Chordata > Actinopteri > Perciformes > Sebastidae > Sebastolobus > Sebastolobus alascanus. The sequence continues at coordinate 1,078,419 of CAKAOJ020000340.1, read as the reverse complement.
GAGATGTATTCCAGGAGCAGCTTGTTTAACACATGATGTTGGCAAAGATTTAAATACATTTGATGTTAATATTAATCAAACAAAAGTGTATTATATACTTAGTTTACATGGTGATGTACAATCACCTGTTTTTGTTTAACAATTTGTATTATGTTGCTTTAAATGTAGACTAATACATTTATTTGTGTTATTTGTTTTGCACTCATATCTAATGCATGCAATGGATGGGAAAAGCTGCAGTCATATTCAGTTTAAAAGCCAGAACAAAAACATTTGCTGAGGCTCCACATTAAAACACTATCGCTCAAAAGAGGCACCACTCCATGACAATGAATGGTCGTGCAGGTATACAGACAGCTAGTCTCCAAAATAATCAGACAGGCGTTCTGTAGGCCGTTTTCGTAAAATGTCTGAGTGCAGCAGCGCTGAATCGGGCCCATGTGCCCGAAGGCAATGATCTAATATAACAAAGTTAGTGTTATAGTTATGAGTTGAAAAGGTTTCAAATTACTTGCAATCTGTAATCTAGACATTTATGATGTGTTTTGGGGGAAGCTTTGCAGGCTGAATTTTGGATACGTGACACGGGACTGTATTGAATCTAATTCCACAAGCATGGCTGTGTGGTAATGTGTTTGTTTCACTGCCCTTATGACCTTTGTAAAATCTGGTGATTTTAATCAATTCTTAGATGTCTTATGAATGGGAGTTGTGATCTTTTCTCAAAATCTTTTTATTGCTGCACTAAAATCTTAAATAAAACTAAAATCAAACCCAGATTTGGTAAAGTGTACACCACATTAAAGAAGAGCTGCTATTCACTTATTTGATGGCTGATAATCAATATTTTACAGCAAGTTCTCAAATGCCTACTTAGTGAGCGACCGTATAGCGAAACAGCTTGAATTAGAATTAGAGTATGTGACCGCTCATACAAGTTGATGACGGAGGTTCAAGCTTACATTTAAAAAAAACAACAATAAATTAAAGAGGACCTATTATTCTTTTTCCCTTTCCTTTAGTGTGTTCTATAGTTTTTTGTGCATGTAAAAGGTCTGCAAAGTTACGAACCCCAGAGTCCACGCCAAAGGGAGTTACTCTCCCCGACAGAAACACCGCTCCTGAACTGCCTGAAACGCCTTGGTTGAAGTCCCGCCTTTTCTTCCGTATCGTGGTGATGTCACCAAGTAACACATTTGCATAATACCTGCCTAGCAGCTAGTTTGACACGCCCTACAACAAAGCTAGTTAGAGCGGAGCTTGAGCGGAGTCCGAAGAGTTTGGTTCGGTTGACCAATCACAACAGAGAGGGCCAGCTGACCAATCAGAGCAGACTGGGCAGACAGAGGGTGAAAAGAGCAGCCGGTATGAGAAAAATAAAGCGTTTTTTGAACATTAAAGTATGTAAACACGTTCTAGTAGAAACCCAAAATACAAGTATGAACGTGAAAATAAGCATTGTATGTCCTCTTTAAAAGAAGCCTGAAAACCAAGTGACAATAACAACATGCTCTCTCTCCTCAGCATGGACCGACCGGCTGTCAAGATCTTCCACTACAAAGACAAGGAGCACTCCTCCAACCTGCTGCTGCAGCTCAACAGGCTGAGACAGGAGAACATCCTGACCGATGTGTCACTGTGTTCAGATAACACGGAGATCCCGTGTCACCGTAACGTCCTGGTGTCCAGCAGCTCCTACTTCAGAGCCATGTTCTGCAACAACTTCAGAGAGAGCCAGCAGACTAAGATTGACTTAAAGGGCGTCACGTCGACCATCCTGAGCAGTATCATTGACTATGTTTACACGGGACTCATCAGCATCAGCATGGATGTTGTGCTGCCTCTGATGCAGGCGGCGTCCATGTTGCAATATGGCCGCCTTTTTGAGGCCTGCTCGAGCTTCCTCCAGGAGCAACTGAGCCCCGACAACTGTTTGAGCATGATACGACTCTCTGAGATCATGAACTGTCACAGTTTGAGAGACAAAGCAAAGGAGATGGCCATGAAGAGCTTCTCTGATGTGTCAACGTCTGAGGATCTGTGTGAGCTCTCCTTACCGGAGCTCATGGGATACCTGGAGGACGACGGCCTTTACGCGGAGGAGGAGCAGGTCTTTGAGACACTCGTTGCTTGGATCCACCATGATCCTTTATCCAGGCGTGGTGCCATCAGTGACCTTTTCAAGAAAGTTCGCCTTCGCTTCATCCACCCCACCTACCTCTTCCAGTTCATAGCCAACGACCCTCTGATCCAGTCGTCCACGCTCTGCACCGAGCTCATAGAGTCCGTGAGACGCCTGATGTTCTCCGTCAGCACAAAATGCATCAGTGACACAGTGGTGGAATTCAAACCTGTCTGGGTGGCGCCGAGGCGCTACTCCTACCACGACATGTTGGTGGTGGTGGGAGGGAGGAAGAACAACGAGCAGACGTCGAGGGAGGCCCTCGTCTTCGATGAGAAGAGCGAGAAGTGGCAGTGGCTTGCCAAGCTGCCCATTCGTCTGTATAAAGCCTCCTACGTCGCCCTTCACAGTGTCCTGTATGTTATGGGAGGCCTGACCACGAACACAAAGTACAGCCAAGTCAGCACGACCGTCTACACCCTCTCCCTCAAGACCAACCAGTGGCGGACGGCAGAGCCCATGCTGGAGCCACGCTTTGCCCACCAGAGCGTCTCCTACCTCCACTTCATCTTTGTCCTGGGCGGCCTTGGACCTGACTTACGACTGACAGGCAGCGTGGAGAGGTGAGGTAGACCATAATATCTGGTTGTGTCTGGAAGGTAACAAGCAAATTGCGAAACTCTTGCAAGTTGGTAAAGGTTAAGCATTGACCTTGAATAGTTAGGGTTAGACATTGACCTTGAATAGTTAGGGTTAGGCATTGACTTGAATAGTTAGGGTTAGACATTGACCTTGAATAGTTAGGGTTAGACATTGACCTTGAATATTTAGGGTTAGACATTGACCTTGAATAGTTAGGGTTAGACATTGACCGTGAATAGTTAGGGTGAGACATTGACCTTGAATAGTTAGGGTTTGACATTGACCTTGAATAGTTAGGGTTAGACATTGACCTTGAATAGTTAGGGTTAGACATTGACCTTGAATAGTTAGGGTTAGGTATTGACCTTGAATAGTTAGGGTTAGACATTGACCTCGAATGGTTAGGGTTAGGCATTGACCTTGAATAGTTAAGGTTAGGTATTGACCTTGAATAGTTAGGGTTAGACATTGACCTTGAATAGTTATGGTTAGGCATTGACCTTGAATAGTTAAGGTTAGGTATTGACCTTGAATAGTTAGGGTTAGGTATTGACCTTGAACAGTGAAGGTTAGGATATATCATCGGGCAGCGAGTCTTGCGAGAGTTTTTGCAAGTTTTTGCAACTTGAGTGTTACCTTCTAGACACGACCATGATATCCTCAATCAAAAAATTAGCATACATCATAAAACACACAAATGTGGCAAATAATAACCCGTCTCTCAACAATGCCATCAGGTACAACAGTATGTTCAACCAATGGGAGTGTATGGCGCCCATGCCTGAGGCTGTGTTGCACCCTGCAGTGGCTGCTACTAACCAGAGGATCTATGTGTTTGGAGGAGAGGACGCCATGCAGAACCCAGTCAGAATAATACAGGTGAGACACAGTTCTCTCAGTAATTCACTGTTTATTTGTTTGCATCTCCATTCGTTCATCTGTCTATCCATTCTCATTCATTCTCATCCATTCTCATTCATTCGCCCCCCCCCCCCTCTTCTGCAGGTGTATCACATTGCCAGGAACATGTGGTCTAAGATGGAGAACAGAACAGTGAAGAATGTGTCAGCTCCTGCTGCCGTTGTAGATGACAAAGTCTACATCATTGGAGGTAGATAACAGCGGTGATAAGGGCTAATAATACAGTTTAAAACGTTTACACATGGTGCCTTTGAGTCGGCTAAGAAAAGGAGAAAGGAACATAGAAAAAAAAGAAGCACATTCATGTATTGATTTATTTCCTGATGAGCCAGATTGTAGAAATGCAGCACTCTGCTTGAGCCACACGTGCCTCCCCCCCTCTCTGATTAATGCCTCCCTCGTTGTCACAGGATACACCAGGAGAATGATCGCATACGACACCAAGGCCAACCGGTTCATCAAGTGTGCCAACCTGAAGGAGAGGAGGATGCACCACTCTGCCACCGTTCTCAACAACCAGATCTACGTCACCGGCGGACGTCACATCAACGGCCACGACGTCATCGAGGACTCGGACAGTTTCGAGTGCTACGACCCGAAGACGGACACTTGGACGTCTAAGGGGACTCTGCCGTATAAACTGTTTGACCACGGCTCGCTGACTCTGACGCACGTCTCGCAGACATGGGCGAAGTCATAGCTGAGCTCCGATTCATATTTTAACTTGAAGCCAGTTTATTTATAACTGTCAATCAAAATGACTCATTTTAGATACAATGATTTCATTTTGTAGCAGATCTGCACTATTCACACTTTCATGAGTGATGGACTTGACACATTAAATCAAGCATACCTCAAGTAATTAAAATATACAGTATATTACATATATATGATGTTTTAAATGCCTGTAGATGTACTAAGATGTACTCTTCTGTGTTCCGTGTCTTTTCTACGTTTTCTTTTCACAACCAAACCTATGAAAACAAGCTCCACATCCCCTTCTCAACCTGTCTGACTCAACAAAGGGTGAAAGTGCTATTTTCAGCCGGCTCTAAATCACGAGATTTCCCTTGTCATGCTTAAATCCCGGGGCTGTGTACGGCTTGGTGCAACTCAAAGCTTTGCTCAGCTGTTAGGTGTGAACCTGCTGCTGCTGCCTGCTGAACGTTTTGGATCACTACTTGTTGCTTCAATGCAAAATGATGATGTAAATATTGTGATAACATTGTTACAGAATATTTCGTGCTGTGGTGAAATTAAAATATAAGCATAGAAATGTAGCTTTAGACCACCAAATACAACCTTTGGTAGTGTTTTTAGTTTACCCCACTATGATATAATGCACAACATAGTTCTGCATCATCACATATATCTACTGTCTGTATGCTGAGATAATAAGTGACTAACTGTTATATAAATCTGTGGCTAAAAAATAGCCTCAAATTCTGTTTTAGTAAGAATCAATTTCACCTTTTTTTAAATGGTTTTCTGATGTTTTTGTACCGCTTTTTCTGGTTTTAACTATTGATTTTTCACAATAAAAATTCCATCCCTACACATGGCCTCTCTCCATCTCTCAGTCAGTCTGTCCTCACAGTGCGTAGTCGGTTGACAGCGAATGCAATCTGAGCAGCACATGTTGTCCTGTGTGTGTGTGTCATCATGTGACCTCGCTCACACTCCTGCCCACACAGAACCTTCACATGCCCGGGCAGGTTCCTGCCGTCCACACACAGCAGCGGGACGCAGAAGATAATATACAAAATGTATCACTTTACAAAGAACGGCTTTAAATATGATCCAGTAACGAACATTGTGAAATGGCTTCACTCCACCTGTTGCAGGTGAAATTAAAGTCAGGGGTGCCGTGAGAGGTCTCAGCTGGCTGACATGGATTTGTTTGTTTCTGCTCATGTGGAAAACACGTGGTGATGGACAGGAAGAAATGTACTTCAAAGCCAGCAAGACAGAATATTACTAGAGGTTTAGTTAAGTGTTCATGAAACCACAATTTAGAGGGCTTTTTGGATCTTTTTTCAGATCTCTAGTAAAGTAATTATCAGCAACAGCTAAAGGGAATACATCATTTCATTCACTTATGACTTTCAGAGTCCAATGTCAGCTGTTTCATGTGGAGTAAACATAATGTGACCAGGAGGTATCACACAGGACTTTGTGTGCATTTCTTTGAAGTCATTGGGTCAGATGCTTCAGCGAATAGAGTCCGGGGGACAGTGGGTGGAGAGGGTGAGAAAAAGGTGGGGGACTGGAAAAACTATAGGTGATCTGATGTTATTTTAAGAAACAAACAAGAGGGCGAGTGTTGCACCACGTGAGGCGTGAGGTCCTGTCGGTTGCCACGCAAAGCCTGGCAGATGTGAGAGACGACTAGAGAGAGAGAAACTGATGAGCAGGGTTTCACAACAGAGAATCTGAGCCAGTGATGAAACTCATCCAGGAGGAGCAGCAACAGGTGTGTGTGTGTGTGAGAATGTGTGTATGTGTGAGAGAGAGTGTGTGTTTGTGATTAAGGTTTTTGGAGGGTCGAGTTGGACAGCTGTCCCGTCTGGTCACAACACCACAACAAGAACACGGATCACTGACAGAGGAGAGAGAGATGATTCACCAATAACATTTTAAAGGAGCAGTGTGCAACATTTCAGGGGATCTATTAGCAGAAATGGAATATAATATTCATAACTATGTTTTCATTAGTGTAAATTCACATTATGTTACCTTAGAATGAGTCCTTCATATCTCCATTGGGAGCGGGTCCTCTTCACAGAGTCCATCATGTTGCTCCTCCATGTTTCTACAGTAGCCCAGAACGGACAAACCAACTCTCAGGTTTTTACGTTACCTAAAGGCCACCGTAGTTCTCCGATACGCTCGTGAAACTGTTGTAACGTGAGCCGCAGAGTGCAAAACCGTGGTACCGCCTGCTGCAGTCTGACTTCCGTTGCTCATAAAGTAGCGTTATTATGGTATGGATGGCCTCTGAGCGAGGCGAACAGCGTTACCACAGTTTTGCACTTGGCGGCTTGGAAACAGAGGAATGAGCGGGTATTCAGTTGGTTGCAATCTGCAACCACACCACTAGATGCCGCCAAATTCTACACACTGTCCCTTTAAATCGTTCTAATTTGATGCCTCGTGAATCCATGTGTCTCAAAAATATTGACAAACATGGACGAGATTTATATTTTGGAAGCTGCCAACGTGCTAACTTGCTCACAATTACAATGCTAACATGCTAATGTTTAGCAGGTGTAATGTTTACCATGGACACCATCTTAGTTTACCAAGTTAGCATGCTAACATTTGCTACTTTCATGGCAATCCATCTTATAGTTGTTAAGATATTTCAGTCGACTCTGGACCAAAGTGGTGGACCGACGAACCGACATTAGCATCCACTGATCCAGATCACAAACACTAAACAGAGCACATCTCTGACTCAACGTTGTTTGTGATTCACAGAATAAACTAAACTGATACTCTTTAGAGACGTAGCTCATAGCTTCCTTCTGAACACTAGCAGGGACTTTCCATGTCATCCTGTAGTTTGTCCTTCTCTACAAATAGACTTAATCAGACATCAGGGACTCACAACACCATACACATCACTGTATACCCCCTGCAGTTCACACAATAACAACTTCTTTAGTGTTGAAGTTCCACGACTCTGTACTGTTAACCACATGGGGAACTGTTGAACTATTTCAGTGTGGGTCACTTCTGCAATGACTGCAGTTGTAAGTCATGATCAGTGCATCTAGTCAGAGAACATCTACCCAAAGTGCTTTGACTATTCTCATGTGACGCCTTGTTGACAGACTTTAACATGCACAGTGTGTGCAGAGCTTTGACCTTTTGCATATATATCAGTGTGTTACATTAAAACCTCAGACATGAAGCCACAGATGCACCTGTTCCTTCAGCAACACGTGATCTGTAATGAACAGTGAGTGCAGTAATGTTTGAATGAATTCAATGAGTTCAATAAAACTGAGACTGAAATGCACTTTTTCTGAGGGAGAACCACTTGTTCACTCGTTGTGAATGTCACGACCTGATTGAATAGAAGAAGAGAAGGAGAGGAAAATAAGTTAACTTTATAGCACTAAAGGGTGGTTTGTAACCATCTGATGAGCCTGCGTCGCAAAAAAACACATCAGTCAACAAGCCTGGTGCCACACACACACACACACACACACACACACACACACACATACACACGATGTGTCCCAAGACACAAAAACTGGATGAGCTGAAACGTTGGCCTGCTGGTTCTTGGAAGAAGTGCACGTTCGTTGTGCACCTCGTGCTGCTGCTGCTGACATGTTTTGCAGGTTGTATAGTGTGTCGTGAATTATGAGGACGCGGAACCCCCCCCCCTCCCCCCCCCCCGCTCTCTTTCTCCCTCCTCTCACTGCCTCAATGCACACAGACATGTAAGCATACTCTCGTTCACTCACATGGATATAGATACACACACATGCACATCCGCCACTGTGGCATTTTACAGAGAATGAACACACTAAGAGGTCCTCGTGCTGCAGAGTTTTTAGGAAGTGAACATCACAACAGCGGTCACATGACATCAGGGTCAGACCGCGGTGTGTTTTAGGTGAGACATTAACAGCACTTCCTACATCGATGCCTCTGTTATCGTACTTACTGTATGCTGATGACAATACGCTTCCTGATTGTTCCCAAAAGTCTCTCAGATGAGTGTGTAAATATGTCATGTGTTTAATCGAGCTGATAAGAGTTGACCCAGTGACCTGGACAGACTTAGTTACGCATTAACTTTAATGGCACCGTCCAAAATAAACAAAATACCCTGATCCAGTCTTCACAGATCGGTTGGGGCTGTTTCGGGATAATTGAAATACAATGGTAAGCCCCCCGCAGACACACACACACACACACACACACACACACACACACACACACACACATACACACACACACACAATCCACAATGCAACATAATACTCTGGAGGAATCCAACAGACAACTTGGTCTATTTATAATACCAGGAGTGACTAAGAATCAGGGACTTTACAGCCTTTATATTTACAGTGACATAAAGCCAGATGATGGGCTTGGGGGGGCAAAACACTTCCTGAACAGTAATTACTTACTATCAAACTGTAGTAGTGTGACTATTGTTATAGGCAAGAGGTTTTCAAGTTGTGGGTTCCTGCATGGGGTCTGTAACAAAGTCAGAGGTGAGCTGCAGTCTGATTTCACTATTACATCACAGTGTATAGGAGGGATGTGTGTATAAATGATCATTCCTCATCAATGAACCCAGTCACAGCGAGTGGTGAAAGAAATATTCAGGTCCTTTACTTTAGTAAAAGTAGCGGTATCACAATATAAAAACACTTACAAATACAAGTCCTGTATTCAAGGTTTCTACTTGAGTAAAAATACATAATATTACCAGCAAAATGTACTTACAGTATCAAAAGTTAAAGAAAATTAAAAAAAAATTCATTATGCAAAATGTCCCTTTATCCAGGAGGCACAGCAACATGTTTAATCTTCTTATTTTTCATCTTGTGTGCACAAGATGAAAAATAAAAATGTTTTGGGAGTTTTGTTGTGGGACCAGTTACAACTTTCACACTGTTATTAGCATACGTAGCTTTGCATAACTCACACCTGAGCATGTCTAATTAGCCACATAACTCAAAACACCTGTGAGGGTATACAGGGCCCATAGAAATAGAATTATTAAAACACTATTATTCTTTTTCTATGTCAGGGCCTTTAATATATTACAAAACAATGTACCATGATTTACATGTTTTTGTTCATTAAAGCTGCAGTAGGCAGAATGTTTTTGGTATTATTGGGCAAAATCCCATAATAACCTTTCAGCATATTGTAATTCAAGTGTTCTGAGAGAAAACTAGACTTCTGCTCCTCCTCATGGCTCTGTTTTCAGACTTTAGGAAATCTATTATGATGGGAGACTTTGACCAATCACAGGTCATTTCAGAGAGAGAGAGCGTTCCTATTGGCTGTGCTCCGGCTGGTGGGCGGTGCTTGGTATTTCCTCAACTGTTCTGGCTGCCGGGTCACAAACTTTCTCATTTTACAGCTAAACAGTAACTACAAGATGATTCTGAGAACATGTGAGGAGAGAAATAGTCATTACAGTAACAGAATATTGATTCATATTTGATCAGTGCTGCCTAGTTTGACTGTTTGATCAGAGTTGGTGAGTGATTGACAGCTGCTCAGAGACGGCAGGCTCCAGCTTGGCTCTGATTTGTTGTTTTCCTCCAGTCTGTGAAATCTTGCAGATGCCGTTAGGAGCACCGGAGGACACAGAGGACACCGGAGGACACAGAGGCACATGATGTTTTTCAGATTATCTGTCTGATACACTACTGTCAGGATATAGTGACCGTTTTATAAAAATAACTTTCATCATATTTGCTCCATTTCTACCTGCTGCAGCTTTAAGTGACTGCTGGAAAGATGCAAAACAACCACAAAGAGACTAAACACTTATAATCGGTCCATGACTATTAAATAAATGTAGTGAAGTAAAAGTATAATATTTCTCCCTGAAATATTGTGGAGTTTAAGTACAATGTGACATAAATTGGAAAGTATTTTCCAAGTATCCTAAAAGGAAGTACAGTATTTGAGTAAATGTAGTAAGATAACTGTCTCCCAAACACTTTAACATTTAATAAATGCTTCCCTAACAGATCCATCTTGTTAAAGTCCTTCCTAATGAGTTGGTGTTTCCTCTGCTGTTCTCTCCAGCAGGTTGTGTTTCCTCTGCTGTTCTCTCCAGGAGTCTGTGTTCCCTCTGCTGTTCTCTCCAGGAGTCTGTGTTCCCTCTGCTCTTCTCTCCAGGAGGTTTTGTTCCCTCTGCTGTTCCCTCCAGGAGGTTGTGTTCCCTCCTCTGTTCCCTCCAGGAGTCGGTGTCCCCTCTGCTGTTCTCTCCAGGAGTCTGTGTCCCCTCTGCTGTTCTCTTCAGGAGGTTGTGTTCCCTCTGCTGTTCTCTCCAGGAGTCTGTGTTCCCTCTGCTGTTCTCTTCAGGAGGTGGTGTTCCCTCTGCTGTTCTCTCCAGGAGTCTGTGTTCCCTCTGCTGTTCTCTGCAGGAGTCTGTGTTCCCTCTGCTGTTCTCTCCAAGAGTCGGTGTTCCCTCTGCTGTTCTCTCCAGGAGTCTGTGTTCCCTCTGCTGTTCTCTGCAGGAGTCTGTGTTTCCTCTGCTGTTCTCTCCAAGAGTCGGTGTTCCCTCTGCTGTTCTCTCCAGGAGTCTGTGTTCCCTCTGCTGTTCTCTCCAGGAGTCTGTGTCCCCTCTGCTGTTCTCTGCAGGAGTCTGTGTTCCCTCTGCTGTTCTCTCCAGCAGGTTTTGCAACGCTCCAGTTGATAAACAAAGCCACGTGTTGAGGGGAAGTTTCCAAAGTGGGCGGGGCTTGTGTATTTCCGGGTTGTGAGTTGAGGATATAAGAGAAGCTGCGCAGTGACAACAACAGAGCAGAGACACGTTGAGGACGCAGCGCAGGAGACACATCCTCACACTTTCTACACTTTTATTCTTACTCATCGACACCAGGATGCCTTTCCTCGGACAGGACTGGAGGTCACCGGGTCAGAACTGGGTTAAAACAGAGGAGGGATGGAAGAAGACAACAGCTGACGAGAAGAACAACAATGTCTCCGTGCAGAGGTTGGTCTCAAAACACATCCGGAGGCACACTTTCTAAATGCGACATCACTTTTTCTCAGTTAGAGGAAGGTGGAGGGAGGAGGGAGATGTTTTATTCTGAACAAAGGCAGCAGGGTGGCAGACAGACAGGAGGCCTGCACCTCCAGGAGCTGTTGTTTCCATCCCATTAACCTCCTGCATGTTCCTCCTGCAGGCTGATCACTGAGCTATTAATAACCTCACAACAAGTCAGTGGATTAACAAACGTCTGTTGAGTCTGTCCAGTCTCCAAAACACCAGAAGCCTTCCTTTAACACGGAAAGCCTTCCTTTAACACGGCCTAGGGTTTCTGTTAAAGCACACTAAACAAAGGTTGATGCTACAGTGTGTTCTCATGTTACTGAAACAGCATAAGAAGTGCTGCTGTGAGCTGAGATAAACTGGTGAAATGATGCCTTTAATGAAATATGTGTCCTTGTGTTTTTCCAGCTTCTGCAAAGCCGAAGAGGAGGAGGAGGAGGAGGAGTGTTTCAACAAGGAGAACCTGCTGCTCTCTCTCGGCTACGACATGGCTGCCAAGAAGAGGAAAAAAGACCTAATGAACAACAACACCAAGATCCCCTGTGAGTCACGATGCAAAGGACCACACAGTCTGACTGACTGTTTAAATATGCAAAGATAACGTTTAGTAATTTAATAACATACCAAAGTCAGCTTCCAGACCAAAACCATTATCATGAGGATGTTATGTAACATTCATGAGGGGAACATTTCCCTGATAATGTTGTTTATGATTAATTATCCATCATTTTTATAAACTCTATTTCAATAGTGACTCTGAAATTGTGTGTTATTGGTGCTGTGTGTCACAGCTGCTTAATGAGAGCAGGCCACTGATATCAACATTCTGCTTTCTCCCAGATTTCCACAGGGAAAAGTGGATTTATGTTCATAAAGGAAGCACCAAGGAGGTAACAAACCAACTCATTTAGTTTCACATCCACTTTTCAACATCATCGCTAATGTAAACAGCTGAGAAAACCCTGTTTTCCTGCCGAGGATCTCGATCTAACACCCTGATAATTGAATTTTCCCAGCGCCACGGATATTGTACGCTGGGAGAGGCCTTCAACCGCTTAGATTTCTGCAGCGCCATCAAGGACGCGAGGAGGTTCAATTACGTGGTCAGAGTGAGTCCTCATCTCCTTCTTTTCTTCCAGTTTCTTCTCTCTCTTTTACTTTTTCTTCCTCTGTGGTTGTTAATAAGAAATGTTTTGTTCGTGGCAGAGGAAGGGTTGAGGTTAAGAGGTGTGTGTAGGCTTCAGCAAGGCTCTTATCAATGCTCTGCAGACAAGAGGCTCTCAATGGTGAATATACAGACCCAGGGAGTGTGTGTGTGTTTGTGGTAGGGTAAAAGTGGGACATAGTATGACAATTTTGCTGTATTATAATCGCTAAAGCCATTTGGCATCCCTAAATTGATTATTTAAAATCAGTTCTTATTTGCTGACCTTCACTTTAAACATCTTATAGTCTGAATTCCACGTGTAAAAATTATGCACTTTTTGTTTTTATAATGCATATACTAGGGATGCCAAATGGCTTTGTGAAAAATCTCCACCGAAGGCAGGATGTGACATCATTAGCATTCAATATATCATTAGCAATAATGTAATCGCATTATGGGATATCAATAAAAAAGTTGAATTTGGAGCGTTTCCCCCCCCACATCAAAGTGTCACCACACTGAACCAGCTCTCCCACATGTGCTCCATGTGAGCTGTGCATGTGGTCCTGTTCTCCTGTGGGGGCGGGGGCGGGGGGGGGTGACAGCTGTGCGGTGAGGTGCGACCACCCGACGGGTTTATGAAACCAGACCCAGTGGTTGTCAGGTGATTCAGACCCCCCCCCCCCCCCGCCGGACAGTGAGATTGCAGGAGATCATGTTTTATGACTGTTTAGTTGTTTTTATCTACAGTCATAAACACGAGTGTAGGGTATCAGCATTATAATATTCCTGAGATATCAGATTAAAACAATCTGTTATTCCACAATGATCCAGGTTTTTAATCTCTTTACACATAACTTTCCACAGAAAGCAGGTTCTGTCTCTGTTGAAGTTTTGGATTGACCTTTTAGTGCAGGTTCCAGCTAACGAGTGCAGTGTAGTGTGGTAAGCCCAAAGAACAATATGTCTGTGTAACACTAGCGTCTAGTCTGGACACGGTGTCCTAGGTCACTGCTCTTCACTGCTTGTGTCTGATGGCATTTGCAGGGTTCATTTAACTCCGTCTCAGTTACACGGATCGGGTTCTTCTTCCACAAAGAGACAACAAGAGGTCCTCTCTTTTTCTCCGAGCACACAATCGGAGGTCATTTCAAGGAGACGGAAACCTTAACATGAAGGTGTTTTATCAGAGCCGTTGACGCAGTGCTTCTGATACAGTTTGGTGTGTCTTTGTAGAAAAAGTATGAGCCGCACGCCAAGCTGTGAAGTGCAGTTTAGCGAGCAGCAGGAGCTAAAAGTAGATCCGGAAACGGCACATTGTTCTGCCCGGCTGCTCTACAAAGAGAGGAGCACTTGATGAGCTGCTAAAAGAAGAAGGGAATGGGATTAGGTTTTAGGAACGGAGCTGGAAAGAATGAAGGGAGCCAGGAAGAAGCTTAAAATCTGTAAAAACGGACAGGGAGAGTGAGGACGGAGGAGAAAAGTAATTTAGTTCAAAGTTGGGTATTATTAAAACTCCCAAACTCATCAACTTTACAGTTAGGATTTGAAAGAGTGCTTCCTTACAGTAGGCGGCGTCTGTAGTAATGAACTTGCATTTTTCATGAACCAGTTTTGAGTTTAGAAATATGCATTACTATAATATATGTGCGGCCTACTTTAGTACGCCTCTCATACTTTGCCTATTAGCACTGCTTCCCTCCAGTTTACCAGAAAGCACCTCACAATATGTTGATGTTGATAATATGATGACAGAGGTCACATGCTCCGGTGAGAATTGAGCAAGGGGGAACTTGAGTTTCTCCATGATGTCACAGCATCTGTTACATGCCAGACGTGCCACCCTGGATCTCACTGTTTGTCCACTAGCCAACGGCAACAACCGCGCAGACACACACACAAGCGCGTGGACGCACAAGTGTGGACGCAATCTGTCAAATGATTCAGCTAATTCACATGACAGGAGGATCAGGAGTCAAATGATTAAAAGCTTGTTTGCGGAGGCTGATGTTGTTGACAGGCCGGGCTGTTGTCCAACACCTTTCCAGCAGCTTCTTCCCCCCTAAAGAGACTCTGATCAACAGCGATCATCAGAGCCAAGAATGCTGTTATATGGTTGTTGGATCCAGCTCCAGTTGAGAGTGATGACCAGGTGGAGCGCCTCCAAATTTGTTTTAGGCAGCATTTATTGTCAGGAGTGCAAGTGCCTTTTGTAAGAATGCAGCATAACAAACGTGAAGTAATGAGTCAACGGAACAGAGAGTCTCGGCGGCTGACAGGATGAAATTTATGTTGTGTTTCTTTCTTTCTTTCTTTCTCTGCTCTCTAGCTCCTGGAGCTTATCGCCAAGTCGCAGCTCCCCTCGCTCAGCGGAGTGGCGCAGAAGAACTACATGAATATTCTGGAGAGAGTGGTACAGAAAGGTGAGCCCGTCGCTCTTTAAAGTCACTCAACTAGTCCGCCTCTCACTTTCTGTCCTTTATGTGTCCAAAGGGTGTCATTCTCTGCTATTTACACCCAGACACACACCTCTTACATGCACACAAACACACAGTTTGCCCCTCATTCAGTCCATTTCATTTTCATTATTGTTGGATCAAATGTACAAAGAAGCCAACTCTTCATCTTTCTTAAGACATAAACACAGAAACATGAGGCCTTCTGCTCTGTTGTTTGAACCCACACTGTAGGTGAGGAAATGGGAAATGAGTCCTGACAACCTGTAAAGAAGGCCGGGAGTGAATTTAGTGCTTTAATGGCACGGTGAAAAACACTGACAGTCACCAGACGCCTCAGCGAGCCACAGTGTAAACTAAATGTTCTCTCTGCTAAACACAGATTCGGCTTGTTTAGGTGGCGTTATGAAACCTGTTGGCCAAACACTGCAAACGCCACAGGAGAGGAATACAGCCACTCCAAAACATTCACTTTAACAATGTGCTTTTTGATGACTCACAATAAATATTTCCCTGTTTGGCTGTTTGCCTGGTAGCTTACTAATCTCTCTGTAACAGCCAGCCTTTAAAACCTCATGATTTGAGTAATAAATCGAGTTCTTCTGCCGTCCTCCTCAGTTCTCGATGACCAGCAGAACGTCCGTCCCATCAAGGAGCTGCTGCTGACGCTCTACGTCTCGCTGTGTGGTCTCGTTCAGGACATGGGCAAGTCCGTCCTGGTGGGGAACATCAACACCTGGCTGCACCGCATGGAGAACATCCTGCAGTGGCATCAGCAGCTGGACAACATCCAGATCAACAGGGTGAGCATCTGCCCAAAACACAGGGCGAGGAGACCGACTCACTAAACAAAGTTCTCTATTGATGGAAAATGTAGGGAAATCAAGAGGGAAATAAATGCAAATTTCTTTTTTCCTTCAGCCCACATGTACAGGCATGAGTCTGACCGATCTGCCTGCCAGTCTGCAGCTGAACATCATGCAGCGTCTGACGGACGGCAGGGACCTGGTCAGCCTGGGACAGGTGTGTCCCGAGCTCGGGGTCCTCGCTGAGGACCGGCTGCTGTGGAAGAGACTCTGCCAGTACCACTTCACAGACAGACAGGCATGTAGACATGAATGCATGATCCTAAATATGTATAGAATGATGCACTCTTTCTTGCCTTTAATACGATTGCACACATGGCAGGTTAGCTATCGTCCTCGTTGTCCTTAAACCATGTCCCTGCCTCAGATGACCTCCAGGTCACACACTTGAGACCATTTAAATAAGATAACAGAGCTGTCTCATTAATATCACTCTACAAGGAGGTCAAGCATCGCTGATAAACAAGACGTGCTGCTAGAAAACAGGAGGCCACAGAGTGTGCATACTGACACTACAGTGACCCGGCACCATGCTAGGTTATGCTAGATGGTCTCAGGCTTTAGTAGGTTACAGTGAAGCTTTCCTGCAGGTTCGAGTGCTTTAGATTTAGTTTGTGTTTGGGGGAAAAACTTTATCTATTGATACTCCATCTTTTGGGCAGCTACTTTGTGTGTAGTAGTGAACTGGGATACAAAATAAATTCTGAAGAAAGCTGACATTAAAGTAAATATTTCAAAGTATTTTCCTGTCCTTGGGCTGTCTCTTAAACTCTGTTTACTTCTTCTTTAGATCCGAAAGCGCCTGATGGTGTCGGACAAAGGTCACCTGGAGTGGAAGAAGATGTACTCTAAGCTGAGCCGCTGCTATCCTCACAGAGAAGAATACAGTGACACCCTGCACTTCTGCACACACTGCCACATCCTCTTCTGGAAGGTAGGATCTTTTTTTGCACTTGATCAAAGTGGATGTGAAACTACAATGTCAAATTTAATATTGATCGTTGTGTGTTTCTTTTTCCCAGGACACAAACCATCCCTGCACAGCCAACAACCCAGAAGGTTGCACCATGTCCCTCTCCCCACAAGACTTTATCAACCTTTTCAACTTCTGATCCCCCCCCCTCCCAAACCCAGATGAACTGACTGTACATAATGTACATAGAAATGTACAATATTGTTTTTTGTTTTATAGCACAATCAATTCCTGGATGTGTATTTAGTGGAGGTGTGAGGGGGGGGGGCTCAGGCAGCGGGACAATTATGCAATCGAGTTTCTTTTGAGTGAGTACAGAGATGTCTGGGGGGGGTGAAAGCGAGTGAATGTGGCAGAGAGGGAAAGAGATGTGGATGGAGGAGCGGTGGATAAAGGGAACGCTCAGCTGTCAGAGTTTAGTCTTAGTTTAATGTGGTAAACACACGTCTTCACCTCAGATGTGTGCACTTGTTTTTCCCAATTTGGAGAATTTGTTTTGATTTTATTTGTTGGTTTTCAAACCTTGTAATCTGTTTTTTTTCCCCAACACGGGAAGTGGGAAGATTATTCAAACCTGTTTGAAATTGTGATTTGTTTAATATATTACACATGGGAGGGATGAAATGTGTTTGACGTTCAGATGGAGTTTGCAGTAATATTGTTGGGCACTGTGACGCTGCGGTACCTAAGAGATAGTGAATGTAAGCGAGGGAGTCGGTAAATGATCGAGTGATGATTCTCTGATAATGTTGAAACACCACAATATGTTTTCTATTTTTCCTTTGTTGTTTTTCACTTTTATAAATATTTGATATGACTTTTTTTATTATTATTATTCATCGTGTGTTCATGTTCTGCTGCGGCTGCTATAGCAACAGCATCTGAGTGCAGTATTACCAAAGATGTAATCGAAGTCAATACAGCGATGGCGTGTGCCTTATCACCAAACTTGAAACCGGTACCAGTACTTAATCTTCCTTTGCAACGTTTTCATATCCTGATGCTGTTTTTATCATCAACAAATGTCTCATTTACAGAAGAGATCTGAGGCTCTGATACCAAAGGTTGACCCTCTGAAACATCTTATTTTTCTGTAGCCTCCTGCATGATTTTTTAAACACCCGGCTGATTGTGTTTACTTATTTATTTATTGAGATTCTGGCAAGGAACGGGAATATCGGTGTAAAGGTGTAATTTGACCCAGACTGTCCTCTATCACTGCTCAGACAGTGAGGAATGATGTACATGCTATGCAATGCGTTCTGTTGAATAAATAAAAGAAAATAACCATCAGTTATATGTAGTCACCACATCTTAATGTGATTTCTCTCTGCACACACTGAAGCATTATGGTGTTAAACAGTTTCTTCACATATCAAATGCACACTGGTGTCTTTCTAGGGGTGAATAAGAAGCAGCCGGGCTCTTGCTAACAGCAAAATTGTGCTCTCTATTGGACAAATGATGAACTGCAAGGTTGTAGTTTATAAAACAGAAATCTAGGTATGAGTACTACTTGTACTTGGCATCATCAGGACAACAAACTTCTTTCTGGAGCAGAGAAATTAAACACTAAGCTGAGGCTGTAATAAAGAAACAAAAGACATTCCCCCACCGCTCTAATCACTACCTTCAAACACAAGTGGACCGCTCCAGTGTGTTTAAACCAAAAAGAGCTCCGGGGCATTAGTGTTAATGAGGCCGGCCTGCTGTATAATAACACAATGAGCTGTTTGATCAACAACAAACACTGTGTTCAAGTTTCAAAATGTCATTTTTGTTTTAATTGTTGCAGCAGGACAAGTTAAAAAAGAAAAATTAAAAAGCAAATTAAACTTTTTTTTTTTTTTTGCATGACATTCAGACAATATAAACAATGCAGTTATTCACTGCTTGTTGCACAATATTTTTAAATAAATAATATTTATACAAATATTTTGTCAATATTATTCCAAGAAATAAGACTTAAAGTCATTGTAATTGTGTGCATCTCCCACTGCAGCGGTGCACATACAGTACTGTGTAGGTAGCTTTTTACAGAGAGGTTGGACGTTTGGAAGCATCATGTGTACGACTGGCAAAGGCATGAATGAAACAGCTGCCAAAGCAATAATACACAGTTCAGGCATCACTTTAAGGCCATATGAAAAGAGTCAATCTGCCCACAAACACTCAATCTATCTTTCTTTATACTGACCACTAAAGCTGAACATGTCATCCACCTCTTCCTCATCAACCCAGTTACAAATCTGCTGGTTTAAGGCAATATTGCCCAGAACGTTTACATCAATAGGTGCCACTGTATACTGTTGCCTTGACAGCAGATGAAGAAGGCAATGGTAATGGTACATTCCCATCTTTTTTCTTTGAATTCCTAACTATCTAAAGCTGCATTAGCAAATTTATAGCTAGCTACTACACTTTTTTTTCTTTTTACTCGCCCCTTTTTTATATCATGCAAACATCATCTACAGTTTGTGCCTCTTGAAACACACAATAAGCACCAGTAAAAAGTGAACTCCTGCTACAGGAGCCGCCAGTGTTTGACATTACAGAGCAATTACATCAGTTCAAATAAACATTATGAAGTTTTTTGCATATTGTCATTGTACCACACCTTGCTTTCTGTGTGCATGTACCTGCTCTGCATCTCTTCCACAGTATGATAAGATATGACATGAGAACAAAGGAAATGTGGGGGGGTAATATTATATTCAAACCAGTAAAGTGTGGTACGCTCGTGATGTTGACAGCAGCACCCGTGAATATTAAACCTTCACTTTACTCAGCTTGTTAAACGCATGGAAGGAAACCGTCCTGTTCGCCTCACTTTGCCTTGATTAGAATAGCTGTTAAAGAGTACTGAGTTAGCATTGAGCCACACCTTCCAGACTTGAACCCAAAACCCTTAAATCCAGCTCTGTAACCATTCAGCTTTAGCAGCATTTCACCGTGTGTCTGAGCTCCCGGTGCGTGGCGGTTCAAGTACCAACTGCTGAGAGTCCCCGGTAGTTTATGAGGTGTAGCGGGGAAAGAAGTAGTCGTCACTGGAGAACTGCAGTCCTGTGTGTGCAAAGAAATGAGCACTGAGCATTATGTGTACATGAATCCACAAATATGAGATGTTTGAGAGAGAATAACAGAGTGGCACGCTTATAATAATCTGAAGGTTGCAGAAGAAAGCAAAGAGAAGAGTTACCAGAGTTAGTAAATGTCACAGAGTTTCAGAGTTCTGAATAATCCACTCAATAGCATCCCAACCCTACAGATCCACACAGAGAAACAGGAGATTAAAGAGAGACAAGAGACACACAGATGAACACCACTGGAACTTTAGACTGGAGGTCCAGTAAACTTGAAAAGGACCTGCAGAGAAACTAACAGACACAGTAAAGTCCCAGTTAGAAGGCATGCAAAGACATCACCAGCAATATCTCTAGAACTGGTATCAAAGTTCAGACTACATGCAAATGTACTCTTTTTATTATGTGTTACCTTCCTGGCGTTGGCTGACATTCTCCGAGCCATCATCCCCTCCAGGTAGCTGCTGAGACTCACTCCCTTGACTGTGATGATGGCCTCCTGGGTCAGGACGGTACTGAGGAGAGAGAGAGACACTGTAAGACACGAACAAACAGTACAACACTTTGTCCCTGCATGAACACAATGTCTCTATTACAGTGGGAAAGGTTTTCAGAAGTGAAATAAAGCTGAATAAATTGTACTTAATGTACTCACACGTCAGGGTTGTCTGGGTGCGGTCTGTAAAGAAGCCTCTCATCCACTGAAATCAGGTTGGTGAGAGTAATCTGGAGGATTAAATAATATTTACATGGAATATTATGATGCATATACAGTGTACACTGTTGCTATTAGAATGTACCATAGTATTAACTGTGAATGATGGTTTGTTATTTATTGTTTATGAACAGAAATACAGCACATTTTAGTGCATTATGATGAATGTGACAGTAGATTTGAATGCTGTTGGGACTCACCATTCTGAATGAACGGTGTGATTAATGCTGACTCGGTATAAACTTACATTTGTTGAGCACAGCTCCATCTTTTTCTCCTCTGGGTCCACTATAGAGTGTTCCTTCACGTACGTCTGCGTGTGGTTGGTTCCCAGTATCTACACACACACAATAATACACGGCGAGTACAGTCAAAGTATCACTTCACTTGTGTTTGTGCATGACTCCTGCCAGGTCACTGAACACCTGTTCAGGAACCTGTGCCTTAGTCTCCTCCATGTCCATGATCAGTGCATCTTTTGGTTCCTCTAATGGTGTGTGCAGTTTTTGAACGCAACCCTTTACCTGACTCCTCCTCCTCCTCCTCCAACCCACTAACCAGGCCAGGTTATATAACGCACCTGGAGCCTGTTGAGTCCTCATGCTTCTACCTGGCATGCTGTTGTAGTGTTGGTGTTGCTGCTGTTTTAAACTGTAGTTTGTCTTTTAAATCATGTGTTTAGTGAGATCTTTGCTTGTTTTGGTTGTAGCTTTTATCCTGTGACACTTCCGTTACCCTGGCCTGTGGTTCTACTGCTCCCACTGAATAATCCTGAGTGATTCCCCGTGGTGGTGAGTAGGGTGGCTCAGTGTTTAGTAACGTTAAAATGCAGCATTATTAGCTTTGTTAATATTTGTGTTTAATTTTAGGCTGACTTAAAGTAACACTGCTGCTGTTTTTGCCCCCATTTATACTCATTGTTTTGATTTGTTTAGTTGTTTTTTCCCTAGTTTATTAGTTTGGTTTGAGTAACTGTTTATACTGCTTCGTTGACTTATTTATTAGCTTTGACCATTTTGTTTATTAGGCTTGAGATATTTTTCCTTTTAATCAACTGGGTTGTTTATTCTGTTTGGTTGTTTGATTCTTTTTGCATTTGCTTTTTTCTTTCAGAAGCTGAGAGTCATTTTGTTGGGAGGCCAGGCACCCACCCAAACATGGTGAGGTACCTCCACCTCTTGCATGTGAGTTAAGAGCACTGTTTTCTTTGATTAATTCCAATAAAATATTTGATTTCTTTTGCGAACGCGTTTCTTGCCTCATCATTAATGAATCAGTGTTCCTTATCCATCTACCATTAAAGTATTAAAGGTTTTGTTTAGTATTTCCTGGGGTGCAAGTCTCCAGGTGGTGTTGCTGGCTAGTCTACTTCCATCTTACTGTCCCCACCACTCATATACTGTACATGCCTCTGACTACGTATGCTTCTATATTTCCAAACATCTGTGTGTTTGTGTTGCTGACTTACGGCTCGTACGATGCCCGGGAGTCCCCACTCTGTGCTGAGGAGTCTGTGGCTGTGCAGGCGGCCCTCTGAGTCCAGACTGCGCTCCAGCACGTCCACTCCGACCACGTTGGGGTTCATCGGGTTCGGGTACTTCCTCATGGCAGCCTTGATCACCGTCTCCCATGGATAACTGCACACATAACAGTACAATATGAAGGGGAAGAAACAGGTCAGTTTTCACTATAGGCTAAAATATGGTGGCAATGTTTAGATAAGATGACACAGTCTTAGAGTGTGTAGGAATATGTTTCATGATCTGCAGGGTTATTGCAGATGGTGCTTAATCAACCAAAAGTGTGTGCTTCTCTGGGACATAAGTGACGGGGGGGGGGGGGGCTGTGAATGTAGCTGACTCTTGATGTTAAAGGTCCCATATCGTGGTTCATACTTGTATTCTGGGTTTCTACTAGAACATGTTTACATACTTTAATGTTTAAAAAAACCTTTATTTTCCTCGTACTGTCTGCTTGAATATACCTGTATTCATGCTCCGTCTGAAACGCTCCGTTTTAGTGCATTGCAATGGAAATGCAACTGAACTGCGTTGCTAGGCAACAGCTTGGGGCCATGTTTACTTCCTGTCAGTTGATGTCATTCAAATACACTGCAACAGGAAATAAACTGGGACACATTTAGAATGTTTACATTTAAAACTTTGAAATGGTCTAAATATTGTAGATTTGTGACATTACAAATGAACAGAAATCCTGACGGCTTGTTTCAAAAGCTCAGTTTCTGAATACGGGCTGTGTGTATTTCTCTGTGGATAAAGCGTTTCAATACTTTCACAGTATTTATATAGAACTTAAACCTGATTTATAATATAAAAGCCATGAAAATGTCACTTTTTACAATATGGGACTTTTAAATGCTCATAGTGACCACCATCACTCCATGGGATATGAAATGGAGCAGGTGGAATTTACTGACTATCATAAAGTCTTGAGCTTCAGAGTTTAATTAAATTCAGATGTATTAAAACTTAATTATTGGAAGTTGAAGGTCCCATCATGAATCTAGCCCTATAATGACAGACTCCATTCTGCTTTATGAATATTATAATCAATAAACCCTCAACGTCACCAACCTGAAAACATGTTCTGTGCTCCAAATCTTCATTTTTCAAAAGACAAGTCTTGATCTTCTCGCTCAGAAACCCTCCGTGATCCTGAACTACATCTCACCGGATCATCTCCATCAGAGGAACCGGCTCCAGTAAGCAGACAGAGTAGAGCTGCTGCGGCCTGTGAGGATGGAAGATCACGACCATCAGTGAAGTGAGTCCCGAGAGCGCATCTCTGCTTCTCTCCGCATAGCAACCTTTAGCGTTCAGACTCCACAATGTGTTCCGCTGATCTTCAGGAACAGCTGTGAGGAAACATGTCAGTTATAGATGAAAACAAAGGGCTCGTGCAGGAGAGGACAAGAGAGAAGCCGGTGCAACAGCAGAGACACCAAGTGTCAAGCCAGACAGAGAGAGATGCAGAGGTCTGGTGAGGGATTTCAAAATAAAACTCATTTAATGATCTGACATGATTTGTTTAACCCAGTGGTTCCCAAACCTTTTCGTGTCAAGGACCAGGGTCCCCCATCTGATAGGATTTTGCTATTCTCCTGTCTCTATGTCAAAGCGATGCTGACTCACTTTCAGTGTGTTAAGTCCACCAAGAACCTTTGTGTACCCAATAGTTGATATATTTTGTCCATTGAGGCGACACATGCCTTTGCTTTATTTTGAAGTCCAGGTCGGTGCACTTCCTGCCTGTCTCTGGTTGTTTCTGGCTGACTTGACAGAGCTGATGTCTTTCTGCTGCTGCCACATCCGCCTCCTTCTGTGCGCATGCGCTGAGCATCTCTCCATCATCCCGGTCCACTGGAGAAGAGCGAAACTAATCAAGTTAGACACAGACGGCATGAAGCGAGCAGGAAATGTAGTGACACCGCTTTCAATACAAGGATTTGGTTTGGAGACTAAAAAAAATCACTAGCACGAGATCAAACTGCAGCACTGAAATAGTTTAAGGATAATATAAAAAAAAATTTGAAAAAACTCCTTGCATTACCATTGAAGTTTGAACAAGAATTTTATTGATAAGATAGACAAGTTGATATTAATGATAACATAAGATGAGCATTATTATTATTATTATTATTATTATTATTATTATTATTATTACGGCTGTCAATCGATTAAAATATTTAATCGTGATTAATCACAAATTAATTGCACATTTTTTATCTGTTCTAAATGTACCTTAAAGGGAGAATTGAAAAAATAAAAATAAAAAAAAATATTAATATAAAATCTAAGAAGTGTAAACGAAACCATAAAAGATATTAATAAAAAATAAAAACAAAACAAAAAAAAACACAACATT
This sequence comes from Sebastolobus alascanus, assembly GCA_916701645.2. Lineage (NCBI taxonomy): Eukaryota > Metazoa > Chordata > Actinopteri > Perciformes > Sebastidae > Sebastolobus > Sebastolobus alascanus. The sequence continues at coordinate 1,053,841 of CAKAOJ020000340.1, read as the reverse complement.
AAACTAAAAACTAAGAAGTTAAAACGAAACCATAAAAAATGTTAATAAAAAAAAAAAAAATACTACAACATTAAACTAAAAACTAAGAAGTGAAAACGAAACCATAAAAGATATTAATAAAAAATTAAAAAAAAAAAAAAAAAAAAAAAATATTAAAGTAAAAACTAAGAAGTGAAAACGCAACCATAAAAGATATTAATAAAAAATTTAAAAAAAAAAAAAATATTAATCTAAAAACTAAGAAGTGAAAACGAAACCATAAAAGATATTAAAAAAAGAAAAATTAAAAAAAAAGAAAATACCACAACATTAGACTGAAAACTAAGAAACGAAAACGAAACCATAAAAAATAAAAATAAAAAAAAAATATATATATTAGTCTAAAAACTAAGAAGTGAAAACGAAACCATAAAAGATATTAATAAAAAATTAAAAAAAAAAAAAAAAACATACCACAACATTAAACTAAAAACTAAGAAGTGAAAACGAAACCATAAAAAATATTAATAAAAAATGAAAAAAAAATAAAAATAAATACCACAACATTAACCCAAAAACTAAGGAGTGAAAACGAAACCATAAAAAATATTAATAAAAAAAAAAAAAATAAAAAAAAAAAAAAAAATACTACAACATTAAACTAAAAACTAAGAAGTGAAAACGAAACCATAAAAGATATTAATAAAAAATAAAAAAAATAAAAAATAAATAAATAAATATTAATCTAAAAACTAAGAAGTGAAAACACAACCATAAAAGATATTAATAAAGAATAAAAAAAAAATACCACAACATTAGACTAAAAACTAAGAAACGAAAACAAAACCATAAAATTTATTAATATAAAAAAAAAAAAAAAAAAAAAATATTAATCTAAAAACTAAGTTGAGAAAACGAAACCATAAAATATATTAATAAAAAAAAAAAAAAATTAAAAAAAAAATACCACAACATTAAACTAAAAACTAAGAAATGAAAACGAAACCATAAAAGATATTAATAAAAAAAAAAAAAAAATTGAAAAAATACCCTACCCCTAACCCTAACCCTAAGAAATGAAAACGAAACCATAAAAGATATTAATAAAAAAAAAAAAAAAAAAAATTAAAAAATAATACAACATTAAACTAAAAACTAAGAAGTGAAAACTAAACCAAAAAATATATTAATAAAAAATAAAAAAAAAAAAAAATAAATAAATAAATATTAATCTAAAAACTAAGAAGTGAAAACACAACCATAAAAGATATTAATAAAGACTAAAAAAAAAATACCACAACATTAGACTAAAAACTAAGAAACGAAAACAAAACCATAAAATTTATTAATATAAAAAAAAAAAAAAAAAAAAAATATTAATCTAAAAACTAAGTTGAGAAAACGAAACCATAAAATATATTAATAAAAAAAAAAAAAAATTAAAAAAAAAATACCACAACATTAAACTAAAAACTAAGAAATGAAAACGAAACCATAAAATATATTAATAAAAAAAAAAAAAAAATTTAAAAAATACCCTAACCCTAACCCTAACCCTAAGAAATGAAAACGAAACCATAAAAGATATTAATAAAAAAAAAAAAAAAAAAAATGAAAAAATACTACAACATTAAACTAAAAACTAAGAAGTGAAAACGAAACCATAAAAGATATTAATAAAAAATAAAAAAAAAAATAAATAAATAAATAAATATTAATCTAAAAACTAAGAAGTGAAAACACAACCATAAAAGGTATTAATAAAGACTAAAAAAAAAATACCACAACATTAGACTAAAAACTAAGAAACGAAAACAAAACCATAAAATTTATTAATATAAAAAAAAAAAAAAAAAAAAAAAAAAAATATTAATCTAAAAACTAAGTTGAGAAAACGAAACCATAAAATATATTAATAAAAAAAAAAAAAATTTAAAAAAAAAATACCACAACATTAAACTAAAAACTAAGAAATGAAAACGAAACCATAAAAGATATTAATAAAAAAAAAAAAAAAATTGAAAAAATACCCTACCCCTAACCCTAACCCTAAGAAATGAAAACGAAACCATAAAAGATATTAATAAAAAAAAAAAAAAAAAAAATGAAAAAATACTACAACATTAAACTAAAAACTAAGAAGTGAAAACGAAACCATAAAAGATATTAATAAAAAATAAAAAAATAAAAAATAAATAAATAAATATTAATCTAAAAACTAAGAAGTGAAAACACAACCATAAAAGATATTAATAAAGAATAAAAAAAAAATACCACAACATTAGACTAAAAACTAAGAAACGAAAACAAAACCATAAAATTTATTAATATAAAAAAAAAAAAAAAAAAAAAAAAATATTAATCTAAAAACTAAGTTGAGAAAACGAAACCATAAAATATATTAATAAAAAAAAAAAAAAATTAAAAAAAAAATACCACAACATTAAACTAAAAACTAAGAAATGAAAACGAAACCATAAAAGATATTAATAAAAAAAAAAAAAAATTGAAAAAATACCCTACCCCTAACCCTAACCCTAAGAAATGAAAACGAAACCATAAAAGATATTAATAAAAAAAAAAAAAAAAAAAATGAAAAAATACCCTAACCCTAAGAAGTGAAAACGAAACCATAAAAGATATTAATAAAAAAAAAAAAAAATGAAAAAATACCTTAACCCTGAGAAATGAAAACGAAACCATAAAAGATATTAATAAAAAATTTAAAAAAAAAAAAGAAAAAAAAAATATATATATTAATCTAAAATCTAAGAAGTGAAAACGAAACCATAAAAGATATTAATAAAAAATAAAAAAAAAAAAATAAAAAAAAAATATATATATTAATCTAAAAACTAAGAAGTGAAAATGAAACCATAAAAGATATTAACAAAAAAATAAAAAAAATTAAAAAAATACCCTACCCCTAACCCTAACCCTAAGAAATGAAAACGAAACCATAAAAGATATTAATAAAAAAAAAAATGAAAAAATACCCTAACCCTAAGAAGTGAAAACGAAACCATAAAAGATATTAATAAAAAAAAAAAAAAAAAAAAAAATGAAAAAATACCTTAACCCTGAGAAATGAAAACGAAACCATAAAAGATATTAATAAAAAATTTTAAAAAAAAAAAAGAAAAAAAAAATATATATATTAATCTAAAATCTAAGAAGTGAAAATGAAACCATAAAAGATATTATTAAAAAATAAAAAAAAAAAAATAAAAAAAAATATATATATTAATCTAAAAACTAATAAGTGAAAACGAAACCATAAAAGATATTAACAAAAAAAAAAAAATTAAAAAAAAAGAAAATACCACAACATTAAACTAAAAACTAAGAAATGAAAACGAAACCATAAAAGATATTAATAAAAAATGAAAAAAAAAAAAAAAATGAAAAAATACCCTAACCCTAAGAAGTGAAAACAAAACCATAAAAGATATTAATAAAAAATGAAAAAAAAAAAATACCACAATATTAAACTAAAAACTAAGAAATGAAAACGAAACCATAAAATATATTAATAAAAAATAAATAAAAATATACCACAACATTAACCTAAAAACTAAGAAATAAAAACGAAACCATAAAAGATATTAATTAAAAAAATAAAAAAAATGAAAAAAATGAAAAATTACCCTAACCCTAACCCTAAGAAGTGAAAACGAAACCATAAAAGATATTAATAAAAAATGAAAATAAAAAAAAAATAAAAAAAAAATGAAAAAATACCCTCAACCTTACCATAACCCTAAGAGATGAAAACGAAACCATAAAATTTATTAATAAAAAATGAAAAAAATAAAAAATAAATACCACAACATTAAACTAAAAACTATGAAATGAAAACGAAACCATAAAAGATATTAATAAAAAAAAAAAAAAATACCACAACATTGAACTTAAAACTAAGAAAGGAAAACAAAACCATAAAATATATTGATAAAAAATGAAAAAAAAAAAAAATGAAAAAATACCCTAACCCAAACCCTAAGAAGTGAAAACGAAACCATAAAAGATATTAATAAAAAATGAAAAAAAAAAATAAAAAAAAAAAATACCGAGACATTAACCCCAAAACTAAGAGATGAAAACGAAACCATAAAAGATATTAATAAAAAATGAAAAAAAAAAATACCACAACATTAACCCTAACCCTAAGAAGTGAAAACGAAACCATAAAAGATATTAATAAAAAATGAAAAAAAAAAAAAAAAAAAAAAAAAAAACACGACATTAACCCCAAAACTAAGAGATGAAAACGAAACCATAAAAGATATTAATAAAAAAAATAAAATACCACAACATTGAACTTAAAACTAAGAAATGAAAACAAAACCATAAAATATATTAATAAAAAATGAAAAACAAAAAAAAAATGAAAAAATACCCTAACCCTAACCCTAAGAAGTGAAAACGAAACCATAAAAGATATTAAAAAAAAAATGAAAAAAAAAAAAAATAAATAAATACAACAACATTAAACTAAAAACTAAGAAATGAAAACAAAACCATAAAATATATTAATAAAAAATGAAAAACAAAAAAAACAAAAAAAAATGAAAAAATACCCTAACCCTAACCCTAACCCTAAGAAGTGAAAACGAAACCGTAAAAGATATTAATAAAAAATACCCTAACCCTAACCCTAACCCTAAGAAGTGAAAACGAAACCATAAAAGATATTAATAAAAAAAAATAAAAAAAAAATACCCTAACCCTAACCCTAAGAAATGAAAACGAAACCATAAAATATATTAATAAAAAATTTAAAAAAAATTTAAAAAAAATGAAAAAATACCCTAACCCTTACCCTAACCCTAAGAAATGAAATCGAAACCATAAAATTTATTAATAAAAAATGAAAAAAATCAAAAATAAATACCACAACATTGAACTAAAAACTAAGGAGTGAAAACGAAACCATAAAAGATATTAATAAAAAAAATGAAAAAATACCCCAAACCTAACCCTAACCCTAAGAAGTGAAAACGAAACCATAAAAGATATTAATAAAAAAAAATAAAAAAAAAATACCCTAACCCTAACCCTAAGAAATGAAAACGAAACCATAAAATATATTAATAAAAAATTAAAATAAAAAAAAAAAAAATGAAAAAATACCCTAACCCTAACCCTAACCCTAAGAAGTGAAAACGAAAAAATAAAATATATTAATAAAAAAAAAAAAAAAAATACCACAACATTAACCCAAACCTAAGAAATGAAAACGAAACCATAAAAGATATTAATAAAAAAATGAAAAAATACCCTAACCCTAACCCTAACCCTAAGAAGTGAAAACGAAACCATAAAACATATTAATAAAAAAAAAAAAAAAAAAAAAATGAAAAAATACCCTAACCCTAAGAAGTGAAAACTAAACCATAAAAGATATTAATAAAAAAAAAAAAAAAAAATAAAAATACCCTAACCCTAACCCTAACCCTAAGAGATGAAAACGAAACCATAAAAGACATTAATAAAAAATGAAAAAAAAAAAAAAAAATGAAAAAATACACTAACCCTAACCTAACCCAACCCTAACCCCCTAACCCTAACCCTAACCCTAACCCTAACCCTAACCCTAACCCTAACCCTAACCCTAAAAAATACCCTAACCCTAACCCTAACCCTAAGAAGTGAAAACGAAACCATAAAAGATATTAATAAAAAAAAAAAAAAAAAAAATACCCTAACCCTAACCCTAAGAAATGAAAACGAAACCATAAAAGATATTAATAAAAAAAAAATGAAAAATACCCTAACCCTAACCCTAACCCTAAGAAGTGAAAACGAAACCATAAAAGATATTAATAAAAAATGAAAAAAAAAAAAAAAAAAAAAAATACCACCATATTAAACTAAAAACTAAGAAGTGAAAACGAAACGATAAAAGATATTAATAAAAAATGAAAAAAATGAAGAAATACCCTAACCCTAACCCCAAGAGATGAAAACGAAACCATAAAAGACATTAATAAAAAATAAAAAAAAAAAAAAAAAATGAAAAAATACACTAACCCTAACCCTAAGAAGTGAAAACGAAACCATAAAAGATATTAATAAAAAAAAAAAAAAAAAAAAAAAAAGAAAAAATACCCTAACCCTAACCCTAACCCTAAGAAGTGAAAAACGAAACCATAAAAGATATTATTAAAAAATGAAAAAAAAAAAAATAAAAATAAAATACCACGACATTAACCCCAAAACTAAGAAATGAAAACGAAAACATAAAATATATTAATAAAAAATGAAAATAAAAAAAAAAAAAAAATACCACGACATTAACCCTAACCCTAAGAAATGAAAACGAAACCATAAAAGATATTAATAAAAAAAATGAAAAAATACCCCAAACCTAACCCTAACCCTAAGAAGTGAAAACGAAACCATAAAAGATATTAAGAAAAAATGAAAAAAAAATGAAAAAAAAAAAATACCACGACATTAACCCTAACCCTAAGAAATGAAAACGAAACCATAAAAGATATTAATAAAAAATGAAAAAAATAAAAAAAAATACCACGACATTAACCCCAAAACTAAGAGATGAAAACGAAACCATAAAAGATATTAATAAAAAATGAAAAAAAAAAAAAAAAAAAAAATACCACCATATTAAACTAAAAACTAAGAAGTGAAAACGAAACGATAAAAGATATTAATAAAAAATTAAAAAAATGAAGAAATACCCCAACCCTAACCCTAAGAAGTGAAAACGAAACCATAAAAGATATTAATAAAAAAAATGAAAAAATACCCCAAACCTAACCCTAAGAAGTGAAAACGAAACCATAAAAGATATTAATAAAAAATGAAAAAAAAAAAAAAAAAAAAAATACACCATATTAAACTAAAAACTAAGAAGTGAAAACGAAACGATAAAAGATATTAATAAAAAATTAAAAAAATGAAGAAATACCCCAACCCTAACCCTAAGAAGTGAAAACGAAACCATAAAAGATATTAATAAAAAAAATGAAAAAATACCCCAAACCTAACCCTAACCCTAAGAAGTGAAAACGAACCCATAAAAGATATTATGAAAAAATGAAAAAAAAAAAAAAAAAAAATACCACCATATAAATAAAAAAAAAAAACCTAAAAGAAAAACGAACCCATAAAAGATATTAATAAAAAAAAAAAAAAAAAAAAATACCCTAACCCTAACCCTAAGAAAAAACGAAACCATAAAAGATATTAATAAAAAAAAATAAAAAAAAAAAATACCCTAACCCTAACCTAAGAAGTGAAAACGAAACCATAAAAGATATTAAAAAAAATGAAAAAAAAAAAAAAAAAAAAAAACCCAACCCTAAAAAAATGAAAAGAAACCATAAAAGATATTAATAAAAAAAATAAAAAAAAAATACCCTAACCCTAACCCTAAGAGAAAACGAAACCATAAAAGATATTAATAAAAAAAAAAAAAAAAAAAAAAAAAAACCAACCCCTTAACCCTAACCCTAAGAAATGAAAACGAAACCATAAAAGATATTAATAAAAAAAAAAAAAATAAAAAATACCCCAAAAAACCCCTAACCCTAAGAATGAAAACGAAACCATAAAAGATATTAATAAAAAAAAAAAAAAATGAAAAATACCCTAACCCTAACCCAAACCCTAAAGAAAATGAAAACGAAACCATAAAATATTGATTAAAAAAAATTAAAAAATACCACAACATTAACCCAAAAAACTAAGAATGAAAACGAAAACATAAAAGATATTAATAAAAAAAAAGAAAAAATACCACAACACTAACCTAACCTAAGAAATGAAAACGAAACCATAAAAGATATTAATAAAAAATGAAAAAAAAACCCCAAGGACCTTACCCTATCCCTAAGAATGAAAACGAACCATAAAAGATATTAAAAAAAATAAAAAAAATGACACACATTACCCTAACTCCCTAAGAAAGTGAAAAACCAACCATAAAAGATATTAATAAAAAAAAAAAAAAAAATGAAAACATACCCTAACCCTACCCTAAAGAAGTGAAAACGAAAACCATAAAAGATATTAATAAAAAAAAAAAAAAAAAAAAATACCACCCTAACCCTAACCCTAAGAAATGAAAAACGAAACCATAAAAGATATTAATAAAAAAAAATAAAAAAAAAAAATACCCTAACCCTAACCCTAAAATGAAAAAACGAAACCATAAAAGATATTAAAAAAAAATGAAAAAAAAAAAAAAAAAAATGAAAAAATACCCTAACCCTAACCCTAACCCTAAGAAGTGAAAAGAAACCATAAAAGATATTAATAAAAAAAAAAAAAAAAAAAACCCAACCCTAACCCTAACCCTAAAAGATGAAAAAAAACCATAAAAATATTAATAAAAAAAAAAAAAAAACCCAACCTTAACCCTAACCCTAAAAAATGAAAACGAAACCATAAAAATATTAAAAAAATAAAAAAAAAAAAAAAAAATACCACAACTTTAAACCCAAAAAAACTAAAAAATGAAAACGAAACCATAAAAGATATTAATAAAAAAAAAAAAAAAAAAAATACCCACTTAACCCAAACCTAAGAATGAAAACGAAACCATAAAAGATATTAATAAAAAAAAAAAAAAAAAAAAAAAAAATACCCTAACCCAAAACCTAAAACCCTAAAAGTGAAAACGAAACCATAAAAGAATTAATAAAAAAATAAAAAATAAAAAACCCCTAACCCTAACCCTAAGAAGTGAAAACGAAACCATAAAAGATATTAAAAAAAAAAAAAATGAAAAAATACCCCAAACCCCTAACCCTAAAAGAATGAAAACGAAACCATAAAAGATATTAATAAAAAATGAAAAAAAAAAAAAAAAAAAATACCCAATTACCTAACCCTAAGAAATGAAAACGAAACATAAAAGATAATAAAAAATAAAAAATAAAAAAACCCAACCTAACCAAGAAGTGAAAACGAAACCAAAAAAGAATTAATAAAAAAAATGAAAAATACCCAACCTAACCCTAAGAAGTGAAAACGAAACCATAAAAGATATTAATAAAAAAAAAAAAAAATGAAAAAATACCCTAACCCTAAGAAGTGAAAACGAAACCATAAAAAATATTAATAAAAAAAATGAAAAAAATAAAAGAAAATACCACGACATTAACCCTAACCCTAAGAAATGAAAACGAAACCATAAAAGATATTAATAAAAAATGAAAATAAAAAAAAAAAAATACCACAACATTAACCCAAACCTAAGAAGTGAAAACGAAACCATAAAAGATATTAATAAAAAATGAAAAAAATAAAAAATAAATACCACAACATTAAACTAAAATCTAAGGAATGGAAACAAAACCATAAAAGATATTAATAAAAAAAAAAAAAAAAATACCACAACATTGAACTTAAAACTAAGAAATGAAAACAAAACCATAAAATATATTAATAAAAAATTAAAAAAAAAAAAAAAATTAAAAAATACCCTAACCCTAACCCTACGAAATGAAAACGAAACCATAAAAGATATTAAAAAAAAAAATGAAAAAATACCCTAACCCTAACCCTAACCCTAAGAAGTGAAAACGAAACCATAAAAGATATTAACAAAAAAAAAAAAAAATTTAAAAAAAAGAAAATACCACAACATTAAACTAAAAACTAAGAAGTGAAAACGAAACCATAAAAGATATTAATAAAAAAAAAAAAAAAAAAAAATACCCTAACCATAACCCTAAGAAGTGAAAAAGAAACCATAAAAGATATTAATAAAAAAAAAAAAAAATGAAAAAATACCCTAACCCTAACCCTAACCTAAGAAGTGAAAACGAAACCATAAAAGATATTAATAAAAAAAAAAAAAAAATGAAAAAAATACCCTAACCCTAACCCTAACCCTAAGAAGTGAAAACGAAACCATAAAAGATATTAATAAAAATAAATTAAGAAATACCACACATTAACCCCTAAAACTAAGAAGTGAAAACGAAACCATAAAGATATTAATAAAAAAAAAAAAAAAAAAAAAATACCACAACATTAACCCAAACCTAAGAAATGAAAACGAAACCATAAAAGATATTAATAAAAAAAATGAAAAAAATACCAACATAACCTAACCCTAACCTAAGAGAGTGAAAACGAAACCATAAAAGATATTAATAAAAAATGAAAAAAAATGAAAAAATACCCTAACCCTAACCCTAAGAAATGAAAACGAAACCATAAAAGATATAATAAAAAAAAAAAAAAATGAAAAAATACCCTAACCCTAACCCTAAGAAGTGAAAACAAAACATAAAAGATATTAATAAAAAAAAAAAAAAAATGAAAAAAATACCCTAACCCTAACCCCTAACCCTAGAAGGTGGAAAACGAAACCATAAAAGATATTAATAAAAAAAATAAAAAAAAAAATACCCTAACCCTAACCCTAAGAAATGAAAAACGAAACCATAAAAGATATTAATAAAAAAAATAAAAAAAAAATACCCTAACCCTAACCTAAGAAATGAAAACGAAACCATAAAAGATATTAATAAAAATGAAAATAAAAAAAAAAAAATGAAAAAAATACCCTAACCCTAACCCTAACCCTAAGAAGTGAAAAGGAAACCATAAAAGATATAATAAAAAAAAAAAAAAAAAAGAAAATACCACGACATTCACCCTAACCCTAAGAAATGAAAATGAAACCATAAAAGATATTAATAAAAAAAATGAAAAAAACCCCAAACCTAACCTAAGAAGTGAAAACGAAACCATAAAAGATATTAAAAAAAATGAAAAAAAAAAAAAAAAAAAAAATACCCCCAATTCCCCCTAACCCTAAGAAGTGAAAACGAAACCATAAAAGATATTAATAAAAAATAAAAAAAGAAAAAAATACCCCAATAACCCTAAAAAAAAAGAAATAAAAGAAAATAAAAAAATAAAAAATAAAAAAAATAAGAAAAACAAACCTAAAAATAAAAAAAAAAAGAAAAAAAAATAAAAAAAAAAAAAAAATAAAACCCTAAAAAATGAAAACGAAACCATAAAAGATATTAAAAAAAAAAAAAAAATACCCCAACCCTAAATAAAACGAAAATAAAAAAAAATTAAAAAAAATAAAAAAAAAAAAAAAAAAAATACCCCATAAAACAAAAACCCTAAGAAGTGAAAACGAAACCATAAAAGATTTTAATAAAAAATGAAAAAAATAAAAATACCCCTAACCCTAACCCTAAAATGAAAACGAAACCATAAAAGATATTAATAAAAAAAAAAAAAAAAAAAACCCCAAATAACCCTAACCTAAGAAGTGAAAACGAAACCATAAAAGATATTAAAAAAAATGAAAAAAAATAAAAAAAAAATACCCCCCCTTAACCCAAAAATAAAAAAAAATAAAAGAAAATAAAAAATTAAAAAAATAAAAAAAAAAAAAATACCCCCATAACCCCTAACTAAAAAATGAAAACGAAACCATAAAAGATATTAATAAAAAAAAAAAAAAAAAAATACCCTAACCCTACCTAAAATGAAAACAAAACCCATAAAAGATATTAATAAAAAATAAAAAAAAAAAAAAATACCCTAACCCAAAAACCCTAAGAAGTGAAAACGAAACCATAAAAGATATTAATAAAAAAAAAAAAAAAAAAAAAAAAAAAACAACCAAAAAAACAAAAAGTGAAAACGAAACCATAAAAGATATTAAAAAAAATGAAAAAAAAAAAAAAAAAAAAAATACCCTTACCCTAACCCTAAGAAGTGAAAACAAAACCATAAAAGATATTAATAAAAAAAAAAAAAAATGAAAAAATACCCTAACCCTAACCCTAACCCTAAGAAGTGAAAACGAAACCATAAAAGATATTAATAAAAAAAAATAAAAAAAAAAATACCCTAACCCTAACCCTAAGAAATGAAAACGAAACCATAAAATATATTAATAAAAAAAAATAAAAAAAAAATACCCTAACCCTAACCCTAAGAAATGAAAACGAAACCATAAAAGATATTAATAAAAAATGAAAATAAAAAAAAAAAAAATGAAAAAATACCCTAACCCTAACCCTAACCCTAAGAAGTGAAAAGGAAACCATAAAAGATATTAATAAAAAAAAAAAAAAAAAAGAAAATACCACGACATTAACCCTAACCCTAAGAAATGAAAATGAAACCATAAAAGATATTAATAAAAAAAATGAAAAAATACCCCAAACCTAACCCTAACCCTAAGAAGTGAAAACGAAACCATAAAAGATATTAAGAAAAAATGAAAAAAAAATGAAAAAAAAAAATACCACGACATTAACCCTAACCCTAAGAAATGAAAACGAAACCATAAAAGATATTAATAAAAAATGAAAAAAATAAAAAAAAATACCACGACATTAACCCCAAAACTAAGAGATGAAAACGAAACCATAAAAGATATTAATAAAAAATGAAAAAAAAAAAAAAAAAAAAAATACCACCATATTAAACTAAAAACTAAGAAGTGAAAACGAAACGATAAAAGATATTAATAAAAAATTAAAAAAATGAAGAAATACCCCAACCCTAACCCTAAGAAGTGAAAACGAAACCATAAAAGATATTAATAAAAAAAATGAAAAAATACCCCAAACCTAACCCTAAGAAGTGAAAACGAAACCATAAAAGATATTAATAAAAAATGAAAAAAAAAAAAAAAAAAAAAAACCACCATATTAAACTAAAAACTAAGAAGTGAAAACGAAACGATAAAAGATATTAATAAAAAATTAAAAAATGAAGAAATACCCCAACCCTAACCCTAAGAAGTGAAAACGAAACCATAAAAGATATTAATAAAAAAAATGAAAAAATACCCCAAACCTAACCCTAAGAAGTGAAAACGAAACCATAAAAGATATTAAGAAAAAATGAAAAAAAAATGAAAAAAAAAAATACCACGACATTAACCCTAACCCTAAGAAATGAAAACGAAACCATAAAAGATATTAATAAAAAATGAAAAAAAAAAAAAAAAATACCACCATATTAAACTAAAAACTAAGAAGTGAAAACGAAACCATAAAAGATATTAATAAAAAATGAAAAAAATGAAGAAATACCCTAACCCTAACCCTAAGAAGTGAAAACGAAACCATAAAAGATATTAATAAAAAATGAAAAAAATAAAAAAAAATACCACGACATTAACCCCAAAACTAAGAGATGAAAACGAAACCATAAAAGATATTAATAAAAAATGAAAAAAAAAAAAAAAAAAAAAATACCACCATATTAAACTAAAAACTAAGAAGTGAAAACGAAACGATAAAAGATATTAATAAAAAATGAAAAAAATGAAGAAATACCCTAACCCTAACCCTAAGAAGTGAAAACGAAACCATAAAAGATATTAATAAAAAAAATGAAAAAATACCCCAACCTACCCTAACCCTAAGAAGTGAAAACGAACCCATAAAAGATATTAAGAAAAAATGAAAAAAAAAGAAAAAAAAAAATACCACGACATTAACCCTAACCCTAAGAAATGAAAACGAAACCATAAAAGATATTAATAAAAAAAAATAAAAAAAAAATACCCTAACCCTAACCCTAAGAAATGAAAACGAAACCATAAAAGATATTAATAAAAAAAAATAAAAAAAAAATACCCTAACCCTAACCCTAAGAAATGAAAACGAAACCATAAAAGATATTAATAAAAAATGAAAATAAAAAAAAAAAAAGAAAAAATACCCTAACCCTAACCCTAAACCCTAAGAAGTGAAAACGAAACCATAAAGATATTAATAAAAAATGAAAAAAAAAAAAAAAAAAAATAACCTACCATATTAGCTAAAACTAAGAATGAAAAGAAACCATAAAAATATTATAAAAAAAAAAAAAAAAAAAAATACCCAATAACCCAACCCCTAAAAAATGAAAACGAAAACATAAAAATTTTAATAAAAATGAAAAAAAAAAAAAAAAAAATACCACACTTTAAACCCCCAAACTAAGAAATGAAAACGAAACCATAAAAGATATTAATAAAAAAAAAAAAAAAAAAAAAAATACCCAACCTTAACCCTAACCCTAAGAATGAAAACGAAACCATAAAAGAATTAATAAAAAATAAAAAAAAAAAAAAAATACCCTAACCCCTAACCTAACCCTAAGAAGTGAAAACGAAACCATAAAAGATAAAAAAAAATAAAAAAAAAAAAAAATACCACACTAACCCTAACCCTAAGAAGTGAAAACGAAACCATAAAAGATATTAAAAAAAAAAAAAAAAAAAAAAAAAAAATACCCCCAATTTTAAAACTAAAACTAAGAATGAAAACGAAACCATAAAAGATATTAATAAAAAATTAAAAAAATGAAGAAATACCCCAACCCTAACCCTAAGAAGTGAAAACGAAACCATAAAAGATATTAATAAAAAAAATGAAAAAATACCACAAACCTAACCCTAAGAAGTGAAAACGAAACCATAAAGAGATATTAATAGAAAAATGAAAAAATAAAAAAAAAAAAAATACCACCATATTAAACTATATACTAAGTATGTGGGAAAACGAACGATAAAGATATTTAATAAAAAAATGAAAAAAATGAAGAAATCCCCAACCCTAACCTAAGAAGTGAAACGAAACCATAAAAGATATTAATAAAAAAAATGAAAAAATACCCCAAACCTAACCCAAAGAAGTGAAAACGAAACCATAAAGATAGTAAGAAAAAATGAAAAAAAAATGAAAAAAAAAATACCACGACATTAACCCTAACCCTAAGAAATGAAAACGAAACCATAAAGATATTAAGAAAAAATTGAAAAAAAAAAAAAAACCATTAACTAAAGGTGAAAAGAAACCATAAAAGAATTAAAAAAAAATAAAAAATAAAAAAAAAAAAAAGTGAAAACAAACCCCAATAAAAGAATTAAAAAAAATAAAAAAAAAAAAAAAAAAAAAAATCCCCAAAAACCTAACCCTAAAAGAATGAAAACGAAACCATAAAAGATATTAATAAAAAAAAAAAAAAAAAAAAATACCCTAACCCTAACCCTAAGAAATGAAAACGAAACCATAAAAATTAATAAAAAATGAAAAAAAAAAAAAAAAAAATACCACAATTAAACCCTAAAACTAAGAATGAAAACGAAACCATAAAAGATATTAATAAAAAATGAAAAAATAAAAAAAAACCCTAACCCTAACCCTAAGAAGTGAAAACGAAACCATAAAAGATATTAATAAAAAAAAAAAAAATCCCCAAATACCCAAAAACCAAAAAAACCCAAAAAAGAATTAAAAAAAATAAAAAAAAAAAAAAAAAAAATACCCGAAAAAAAAAAAAAAAAACCCTAACCCTAAGAAGTGAAAACGAAACCATAAAAGATATTAATAAAAAAAATGAAAAAATACCCCTAACCTAACCCTAGAAGTGAAAACGAAACCATAAAAGATATAAGAAAAAATGAAAAAAAAATGAAAAAAAAAAATACCACACATTAACCCTAACCCTAAGAAATGAAAACGAAACCATAAAAAATATTAATAAAAAAAAAAAAAAAAAAAAATACCCTAACCCTAACCCTAAAAATGAAAACGAAACCATAAAAGAATATTAAGAAAAAATGAAAATAAAAAAAAAAAAAAATGAAAAAATACCCTAACCCTAACCCTAACCCTAAGAAGTGAAAACGAAACCATAAAAAGATAATCTAAAAAAAAAAAAAAATGAAAAAATACCCTAACCCTAACCCTAACCCTAAGAAGTGAAAAACAAACCATAAAATATATTAATAAAAAAAAAAAAAAAAAAAAAAATAAGAAAAATACCCTAACCCTAACCCTAACCCTAAGAAATGAAAACGAAACCATAAAAATATTAATAAAAAAAATTAAAAATACCACAACATTAACTTAAAAAACTAAGAAATGAAAACAAAACCATAAATATATTAATAAAAAAAAAAAAAAAAATACCACAACATTAACCCAAACCTAAGAAGTGAAAACGAAACCATAAAAGATATTAATAAAAAAAAAAAAAAAAAAAAAAAAAATACCCTAACCCTAACCCTAACCCTAAGAGATGAAAACGAAACCATAAAAGATATTAATAAAAAATTAAAAAAAAAAAAAAAAATGAAAAAATACACTAACCCTAACTCTAACCCTAAGAAGTGAAAACGAAACCATAAAAGATATTAATAAAAAAAATGAAAAAATACCCCAAACCTAACCCTAACCCTAAGAAGTGAAAACGAACCCATAAAATATATTAATAAAAAATGAAAAAAAAATGAAAAAAAAAAATACCACGACATTAACCCTAACCCTAAGAAATGAAAACGAAACCATAAAAGATATTAATAAAAAAAAATAAAAAAAAAATACCCTAACCCTAACCCACCCTAAGAAGTGAAAACGAAACCATAAAGATATTAAGAAAAAATGAAAAAAAAATGAAAAAAAAATACCACGACATTAACCCTAACCCTAAGAAATGAAAACGAAACCATAAAAATATTAATAAAAAATGAAAAAAATAAAAAAGAAAAATACCACGACATTAACCCAAAACTAAGAGATGAAAACGAAACCATAAAGATATAATAAAAAATGAAAAAAAAAAAAAAAAAATAATACCACCATATTAAACAAAAACTAAGAAGTGAAAACGAAACGATAAAAGATATTAAATAAAAATAAAAAAAATGAAGAAATACCCCAACCCTAACCCTAAGAAGTGAAAACGAAACCATAAAAGATATGAATAAAAAAAAATGAAAAATACCCCAAACCTAACCCTAAGAAGTGAAAACGAAACATAAAAGATATTAATAAAAAATGAAAAAAAAAAAATAAAAAATACACCATATTAAACTCTAAAACTAAGAAGTGAAAACGAAACATAAAAGATATAATAAAAATAAAAAAAAATGAAAAAAAAAAATACCACGACATTAACCCTAACCCTAAGAAATGAAAACGAAACCATAAAAGATATTAATAAAAAAAAAAAAAAAAAAAAAATACCACCTAACCCTAACCCTAAGAAGTGAAAACGAAACCATAAAAGATATTAATAAAAAATGAAAAAAAATAAAAAATACCACCATAACCCTAAAACTAAGAAGTGAAAACGAAACCATAAAAGATATTAATAAAAAAAAAAAAAAAAAATGAAAAACATAACCCTAACCCTAAGAAGTGAAAACGAAACCATAAAAGATATTAATAAAAAAAAAAAAAAAAGGAAAAATACCCTAACCCTAACCCTAACCCTAAGAGTGAAAACGAAACCATAAAAGATATTAAGAAAAAATGAAAAAAAAAAAAAAAAAAAAAAATACCACGACATTAACCCTAACCCTAAGAAGTGAAAACGAAACCATAAAAGATATTAATAAAAAATGAAAAAATACCCTAACCCTAACCCTAACCCTAAGAAGTGAAAAACAAAACCATAAAATATATTAATAAAAAAAAAAAAAAAAAAAAAAAAATGAAAAAATACCCTAACCCTAACCCTAACCCTAAGAAATGAAAACGAAACCATAAAAAATATTGATAAAAAAAATTAAAAATACCACAACATTAACCCAAAAAACTAAGAAGTGAAAACGAAACCATAAAATATATTAATAAAAAAAAAAAAAAAAAATACCACAACATTAACCCAAACCTAAGAAATGAAAACGAAACCATAAAAGATATTAATAAAAAAAAAAAAAAAAAAGGAAAAATACCCTAACCCTAACCCTAACCCTAAGAGATGAAAACGAAACCATAAAAGACATTAATAAAAAATGAAAAAAAAAAAAAAAAATGAAAAAATACACTAACCCTAACCCTAACCCTAAGAAGTGAAAACGAAACCATAAAAGATATTAATAAAAAAAATGAAAAAATACCCCAAACCTAACCCTAACCCTAAGAAGTGAAAACGAACCCATAAAAGATATTAAGAAAAAATGAAAAAAAAATGAAAAAAAAAAATACCACGACATTAACCCTAACCCTAAGAAATGAAAACGAAACCATAAAAGATATTAATAAAAAAAAAAAAAAAAAAAATACCCTAACCCTAACCCTAAGAAATGAAAACGAAACCATAAAAGATATTAATAAAAAATGAAAATAAAAAAAAAAAAAATGAAAAAATACCCTAACCCTAACCCTAACCCTAAGAAGTGAAAACGAAACCATAAAAGATATTAATAAAAAAAAAAAAAATGAAAAAATACCCTAACCCTAACCCTAACCCTAAGAAGTGAAAAACAAAACCATAAAATATATTAATAAAAAAAAAAAAAAAAAAAAAAAATGAAAAAATACCCTAACCCTAACCCTAACCCTAAGAAATGAAAACGAAACCATAAAAAATATTGATAAAAAAAATTAAAAATACCACAACATTAACCCAAAAAACTAAGAAGTGAAAACGAAACCATAAAATATATTAATAAAAAAAAAAAAAAAAAATTCCACAACATTAACCCAAACCTAAGAAATGAAAACGAAACCATAAAAGATATTAATAAAAAAAAAAAAAATAAAGGAAAAATACCCTAACCCTAACCCTAACCCTAAGAGATGAAAACGAAACCATAAAAGACATTAATAAAAAATGAAAAAAAAAAAAAAAATTGAAAAAATACACTAACCCTAACCCTAACCCTAAGAAGTGAAAACGAAACCATAAAAGATATTAATAAAAAAAATGAAAAAATACCCCAAACCTAACCCTAACCCTAAGAAGTGAAAACGAACCCATAAAAGATATTAAGAAAAAATGAAAAAAAAATGAAAAAAAAAAAATACCACGACATTAACCCTAACCCTAAGAAATGAAAACGAAACCATAAAAGATATTAATAAAAAAAAATAAAAAAAAAATACCCTAACCCTAACCCTAAGAAATGAAAACGAAACCATAAAAGATATTAATAAAAAATGAAAATAAAAAAAAAAAAAATGAAAAAATACCCTAACCCTAACCCTAACCCTAAGAAGTGAAAACGAAACCATAAAAGATATTAATAAAAAAAAAAAAAATGAAAAAATACCCTAACCCTAACCCTAACCCTAAGAAATGAAAACGAAACCATAAAAAATATTGATAAAAAAAATTAAAAATACCACAACATTAACCCAAAAAACTAAGAAGTGAAAACGAAACCATAAAATATATTAATAAAAAAAAAAAAAAAAAATACCACAACATTAACCCAAACCTAATAAATGAAAACGAAACCATAAAATATATTAATAAAAAAAAAAAAAAAAAAGGAAAAATACCCTAACCCTAACCCTAACCCTAAGAGATGAAAACGAAACCATAAAAGACATTAATAAAAAATGAAAAAAAAAAAAAAAAAATGAAAAAATACACTAACCCTAACCCTAACCCTAAGAAGTGAAAACGAAACCATAAAAGATATTAATAAAAAAAATGAAAAAATACCCCAAACCTAACCCTAACCCTAAGAAGTGAAAACAAAACCCAAAAAAGATATTAAGAAAAAATGAAAAAAAAAAAAAAAAAAAATACCACGACATTAACCCTAACCTAAAAAATGAAAACGAAACCATAAAAGATATTAATAAAAAAAAAAAAAAAAAAATACCCTAACCCTAACCCTAAGAATGAAAACGAAAACATAAAAGATATTAATAAAAAAAAAAAAAAAAAAAAAAATTAAAAAATACCCTAACCCTAACCCTAAGAAGTGAAAACGAAACCATAAAACATATTAATAAAAAAAAAAAAAAATGAAAAAATACCCTAACCCTAACCCTAACCCTAAGAGATGAAAACGAAACCATAAAAGATATTAATAAAAAAAAAAAAATGAAAAAATACCCTAACCCTAACCCTAACCCTAAGAAGTGAAAACGAAACCATAAAAGATATTAATAAAAAATAAAAAAAAAAAAAAAAAAATAAAATACCCCCCCCAAACTAAAAAATTAAAAAAAAAAAAAAAAAACCACCTAAAAACCCTAAGAAATGAAAACGAAACCATAAAAGATATTAATAAAAAAAAAAAAATGAAAAATACCCTAACCCTAACCCAACCTAAGAATGAAAACGAAACCATAAAAGATATTAAAAAAAAATGAAAAAAAAAAAAAAAAAAAAAATCCCACTAACCTAACCCTAACCCTAAAAATGAAAACGAAACCATAAAAGATTTTAAAAAAAATGAAAAAAAAAAAAAAAAAAAAAAATCCCACCTAACCCTAACCCTAAGAAGTGAAAACGAAACCATAAAAGATATTAAAAAAAATGAAAAAAAAAAAAAAAAAAAAAATACCACGACTTTAAACCCCAAAAACCCTAAGAAATGAAAACGAAACCATAAAAGATATTAAAAAAAAAAAAAAAAAAAAAAAAATACCACAAATTAACCAAAAACCCTAAGAATGAAAACGAAACCATAAAAGATATTAATAAAAAAAAAAAAATAAAAATACCCTAACCCAAAAACCCTAAGAAGTGAAAACGAAACCATAAAAGATATTAAAAAAAAAAAAAAAAAAAAATGAAAAATTAACCCTAACCCTAAGAAGTGAAAACGAAACCATAAAAGATATTAATAAAAAAAAAAAAAAAATGAAAAAATACCCTAACCCTAACCCTAACCCTAAGAAGTGAAAACAAAACCAAAAAAGATATTAAAAAAAAAGAAAAAAAAAAAAAAAAAAAATACCCATATTCCCCCAAAAACCCTAAGAAGTGAAAACGAAACCATAAAAGATATTAATAAAAAATGAAAAAATAAAAATAAAAAAAAAAAAACAACCATATAAAAAAAAAAACCCTTAACCAACCCTAAAAAATGAAAACGAAACCATAAAAGATATTAATAAAAAAAAAAAAAAAATAAAAAAAAAAAACCCCTAACCCTAACCCTAAGAATGAAAACGAAACCATAAAAGTATAAAAAATGAAAAAAAAAAAAAAAATACCACCATATTAAACTAAAAACTAAGAAGTGAAAACGAAACCATAAAAGATATTAAAAAAAAATGAAAAATACCCTAACCCTAACCCTAACCCTAAGAGATGAAAACGAAACCATAAAAGACATTAATAAAAAATGAAAAAAAAAAAAAAAAATGAAAAAATACACTAACCCTAACCCTAACCCTAAGAAGTGAAAACGAAACCATAAAAGATATTAATAAAAAAAATGAAAAAATACCCCAAACCTAACCCTAACCCTAAGAAGTGAAAACGAAACCATAAAAGACATTAATAAAAAATGAAAAAAAAAAAAAAATATGAAAAAATACACTAACCCCAACCCTAACCCTAAGAGATGAAAACGAAACCATAAAAGACATTAAGAAAAAATGAAAAAAAAATGAAAAAAAAAAATACCACGACATTAACCCTAACCCTAAGAAATGAAAACGAAACCATAAAAGATATTAATAAAAAATGAAAAAAAAAAAAAAAATACCACCATATTAAACTAAAAACTAAGAAGTGAAAACGAAACCATAAAAGATATTAATAAAAAATGAAAAAAATGAAAAATACCCTAACCCTAACCCTAAGAAGTGAAAACGAAACCATAAAAGATATTAATAAAAAAAATAAAAATAAAAAATACCACGACATTAACCCCAAAACTAAGAGATGAAAACGAAACCATAAAAGATATTAATAAAAAATGAAAAAAAAATAAAAATAAAAAAAATACCACCATATTAAACTAAAAACTAAGAAGTGAAAACGAAACGATAAAAGATATTAATAAAAAAAATGAAAAAATACCCCAAACCTAACCCTAACCCTAAGAAGTGAAAACGAAACCATAAAAGATATTAATAAAAAATGAAAAAAAAAAAAAAAATACCACCATATTAAACTAAAAACTAAGAAGTGAAAACGAAACCATAAAAGATATTAATAAAAAATGAAAAAAATGAAGAAATACCCTAACCCTAACCCTAAGAAGTGAAAACGAAACCATAAAAGATATTAAGAAAAAATGAAAAAAAAATGAAAAAAAAAAAAAATACCACGACATTAACCCTAACCCTAAGAAATGAAAACGAAACCATAAAAGATATTAATAAAAAAAAATTAAAAAAAAATACCCTAACCCTAACCCTAAGAAGTGAAAACGAAACCATAAAAGATATTATTAAAAAATGAAAAAAAAAAAAAAATAAATAAAATACCACGACATTAACCCCAAAACTAAGAAATGAAAACAAAACCATAAAATATATTAATAAAAAAAAAAAATGAAAAAATACCCTAACCCTAACCCTAACCCTAAGAAATGAAAATGAAACCATAAAAAATATTGATAAAAAAAAATTAAAAATACCACAACATTAACCCAAAAAACTAAGAAGTGAAAACGAAACCATAAAAGATATAAATAAAAAAAAAAAATAAAAAAAAATGAAAAATACCCTAACCCTAACCCTAACCCTAAGAGATGAAAACGAAACCATAAAAGACATTAATAAAAAATTAAAAAAAAAAAAAAAAATGAAAAAATAAACAAACCCTAACCCTAACCGTAAGAAGTGAAAACGAAACCATAAAAGATATTAATAAAAAAAATGAAAAAATACCCCAAACCTAACCCTAACCCTAAGAAGTGAAAACGAAACCATAAAAGATATTAATAAAAAATGAAAATAAAAAATGAAAAAATACCCTAACCCTAACCCTAACCCTAAGAAGTGAAAACGAAACCATAAAAGATATTAATAAAAAATGAAAAAAATGAAAAAATACCCTAACCCTAACCCTAACCCTAAGAAGTGAAAAACAAAACCATAAAATATATTAATAAAAAAAAAAAAATGAAAAAATACCCTAACCCTAACCCTAAGAAATGAAAACGAAACCATAAAAAATATTGATAAAAAAAAATTAAAAAAAATTAAAAATACCACAACATTAACCCAAAAAACTAAGAAGTGAAAACGAAACCATAAAATATATTAATAAAAAAAAAAAAAAAAAATTCCACAACATTAACCCAAACCTAAGAAGTGAAAACGAAACCATAAAAGATATTAATAAAAAAAAAAAAAAAATGAAAAAATACCCTAACCCTAACCCTAAGAAGTGAAAACGAAACCATAAAAGATATTAATAAAAAAAAAAAAAAGATGAAAAAATACCCTAACCCTAACCCTAACCCTAAGAGATGAAAACGAAACCATAAAATTTATTAATAAAAAATGAAAAAAATAAAAAATAAATACCACAATATTAAACTAAAATCTAAGAAATGAAAACGAAACCATAAAATATATTAATAAAAAAAAAAAAAAAATACCACAACATTGAACTTAAAACTAAGAAATGAAAACAAAATGATAAAAGATATTAAAAAAAATGAAAAAAAATACCACAACATTGAACTAAAAACTAAGAAGTGAAAACGAAACCATAAAAGATATTAATAAAAAAAAATAAAAAAAATACCACAACATTAACCCAAACCTAAGAAGTGAAAACGAAACCATAAAAGATATTAATAAAAAATGAAAAAAATGAAGAAATACCCTAACCCTAACCGTAAGAAGTGAAAACGAAACCATAAAAGATATTAATAAAAAATGAAAAAAATGAAGAAATACCCTAACCCTAACCCTAAGAAGTGAAAACGAAACCATAAAAGATATTAATAAAAAAAATGAAAAAATACCCCAAACCTAACCCTAACCCTAAGAAGTGAAAACGAAACCATAAAAGATATTAAGAAAAAATGAAAAAAAAATGAAAAAAAAAAATACCACGACATTAACCCTAACCCTAAGAAATGAAAACGAAACCATAAAAGATATTAATAAAAAATGAAAATAAAAAAAAAAATACCACCATATTAAACTAAAAACTAAGAAGTGAAAACGAAACCATAAAAGATATTAATAAAAAATGAAAAAAATGAAGAAATACCCTAACCCTAACCGTAAGAAGTGAAAACGAAACCATAAAAGATATTAATAAAAAATGAAAAAAAAATGAAAAAAAAAAAAAATACCACGACATTAACCCTAACCCTAAGAAATGAAAACGAAACCATAAAAGATATTAATAAAAAAAAAAAAAAAAAAAATACCCTAACCCTAACCCTAAGAAGTGAAAACGAAACCATAAAAGATATTAATAAAAAAAAAAAAAATGAAAAAATACCCTAACCCTAACCCTAACCCTAGGAAGTGAAAACGAAAACCATAAAAGATATTAAGAAAAAATGAAAAAAAATGAAAAAATACCACGACATTAACCCTAACCCTAAGAAATGAAAACTAAACCATAAAAGATATTAATAAAAAAAAAAAAAAAATGAAAAAATACCCTACAACCTAACCCTAAGAGATGAAAACGAAACCATAAAAGAATATTAATAAAAAAGAAAAAATAAAAAATAAATACCACAACATTAAACTAAAAACCTAAGAAGTGAAAACGAAACCATAAAAGATATTAATAAAAAAAAAAAAAATAAAGAAAAATACCACAACATTAACCCAAACCCTAAGAGATGAAAACGAAACCATAAAAGATATTAATAAAAAAAAAAAAAAAAAAAAGAAAAATACCCTAACCCTAAACCTAAGAGTGAAAACGAAACCATAAAAGATATTAATAAAAAAATGAAAAAAAATGAAAAATACCTACCTAACCCTAACCCTAAGAAGTGAAACGAAACCATAAAAGATATAATAAAAAAAAATGAAAAAAAAATACCCCAAACCTAACCCTAACCCTAAGAAGTGAAAACGAAACCATAAAAGATATTAAGAAAAAATGAAATAAAAAAAATAAAAAAAAAAAAAATACCACGACATTAACCCCTAACCTAAGAATGAAAACGAAACATAAAAGATATTAATAAAAAAAAAAAAAAAAAAAAAAAAATACCACAAACATTAACCCAAAAACTAAGAAATGAAAACAAAATGATAAAAGATATTAAAAAAATGAAAAAAAATACCACAACATTGAACTAAAAACTAAGAAGTGAAAACGAAACCATAAAAGATATTAATAAAAAAGAAAAAAAAAAAAATACCCTACCCTAAACCCTAACCCTAAGAAGTGAAAACGAAACCATAAAAGATATTAATAAAAAAATTAAAAAAAAATGAAAAAATACCCTAACATTAACCCTAACCCTAAGAAGTGAAAAACGAAACCATAAAAGATATTAAGAAAAAATGAAAAAAAAATGAAAAAAAAAAATACCACGACATTAACCCTAACCTAAGAAATGAAAACGAAACCATAAAAAGATAATAATAAATGAAAAATAAAAAATGAAAAAATACCCTAACCCTAACCCTAAGAGATGAAAACGAAACCATAAAAGATATTAATAAAAAATGAAAAAAATAAAAAATAAATACCACAACATTAAACTAAAAACTAAGAAGTGAAAACGAAACCATAAAAGATATTAATAAAAATGAAAAAAATGAAGAAATACCCTTAAACCTAACCTAAGAAGTGAAAACGAAACCATAAAAGATATTAATAAAAAAAAATGAAAAAAATACCCAAACCTAACCCTAACCCTAAGAAGTGAAAAACGAAACCATAAAAGATATTAATAAAAAATGAAAAAAAAAAAAAAATACCACGACATTAAACCAAAAACTAAGAAGTGAAGACGAAACCATAAAAGATATTAATAAAAAATGAAAAAAAAATGAAAAAAAAAATACCACGACATTAACCCTAACCCTAAGAAATGAAAACGAAACCATAAAAGATATTAATAAAAAAAATGAAAAAATACCCCAAACCTAACCCTAACCCTAAGAAGTGAAAACGAAACCATAAAAGATATTAAGAAAAAATGAAAAAAAAATGAAAAAAAAAATACCACGACATTAACCCTAACCCTAAGAAATGAAAACGAAACCATAAAAGATATTAATAAAAAAAAATAAAAAAAAAATACCCTAACCCTAACCCTAAGAAATGAAAACGAAACCATAAAAGATATTAATAAAAAATGAAAAAAAAAAAAAAATAAATAAAATACCACGACATTAACCCCAAAACTAAGAAATGAAAACGAAAACATAAAATATATTAATAAAAAACGAAAAAAAAATACCACGACATTAACCCCAAAACTAAGAAATGAAAACGAAACCATAAAATATATTAGTAAAAAATGAAAATAAAAAAAAATGAAAAATACCCTAACCCTAACCCTAACCCTAAGAGATGAAAACGAAACCATAAAAGACATTAATAAAAAATGAAAAAAATAAAAAAATACCACCATATTAAACTAAAAACTAAGAAGTGAAAACGAAACGATAAAAGATATTAATAAAAAATGAAAAAAATGAAGAAATACCCTAACCCTAACCCTAAGAAGTGAAAACGAAACCATAAAAGATATTAATAAAAAAAATGAAAAAATACCCCAAACCTAACCCTAACCCTAAGAAGTGAAAACGAAACCATAAAAGATATTAAGAAAAAATGAAAAAAAAATGAAAAAAAAAAATACCACGACATTAACCCTAACCCTAAGAAATGAAAACGAAACCATAAAAGATATTAATAAAAAATGAAAAAAAAAAAAAAAAATACCACCATATTAAACTAAAAACTAAGAAGTGAAAACGAAACCATAAAAGATATTAATAAAAAATGAAAAAAATGAAGAAATACCCTAACCCTAACCCTAAGAAGTGAAAACGAAACCATAAAAGATATTAATAAAAAATGAAAATAAAAAAAAAAAAAAGAAAAAATACCACGACATTAACCCTAACCCTAAGAAATGAAAACGAAACCATAAAAGATATTAATAAAAAAAAATAAAAAAAAAATACCCTAACCCTAACCCTAAGAAGTGAAAACGAAACCATAAAAGATATTATTAAAAAATGAAAAAAAAAAAAATAAAAATAAAATACCACGACATTAACCCCAAAACTAAAAAATGAAAACGAAAACATAAAATATATTAATAAAAAACGAAAAAAAAAATACCACGACATTAACCCCAAAACTAAGAAATGAAAACAAAACCATAAAATATATTAATAAAAAAAAAAAAAAAATGAAAAAATACCCTAACCCTAACCCTAACCCTAAGAAATGAAAATGAAACCATAAAAAATATTGATAAAAAAAAATTAAAAATACCACAACATTAACCCCAAAACTAAGAAGTGAAAACGAAACCATAAAATATATTAATAAAAAAAAAAAAAAAAAATACCACAACATTAACCCAAACCTAAGAAATGAAAACGAAACCATAAAAGATATTAATAAAAAAAAAAAAAAAAAAAAAATGAAAAATACCCTAACCCTAACCCTAACCCTAAGAGATGAAAACGAAACCATAAAAGACATTAAGAAAAAATGAAAAAAAAATGAAAAAAAAAAATACCACGACATTAACCCTAACCCTAAGAAATGAAAACGAAACCATAAAAGATATTAATAAAAAATGAAAAAAAAAAAAAAAATACCACCATATTAAACTAAAAACTAAGAAGTGAAAACGAAACCATAAAAGATATTAAAAAAAAAAAAAAAAAATGAAAAAATACCCTAACCCTAACCCTAAGAAATGAAAACGAAACCATAAAAGATATTGATAAAAAAAAATACCCTAACCCTAACCCTAAGAAATGAAAACGAAACCATAAAAGATATTAATAAAAAAAAAAAAAAAAAAAAAATACCACAACATTAACCCAAAAACTAAGAAATGAAAACAAAATGATAAAAGATATTAAAAAAAATGAAAAAAAATACCACAACATTGAACTAAAAACTAAGAAGTGAAAACGAAACCATAAAAGATATTAATAAAAAAAAAAAAAAAAAAATACCACAACATTAACCCAAACCTAAGAAGTGAAAATGAAACCATAAAAAATATTGATAAAAAAAAATTAAAAATACCACAACATTAACCCAAAAAACTAAGAAGTGAAAACGAAACCATAAAATATATTAATAAAAAAAAAAGAAAAAAATACCACAACATTAACCCAAACCTAAGAAATGAAAACGAAACCATAAAAGATATTAATAAAAAAAAAAAAAAAAAAAAAAATGAAAAATACCCTAACCCTAACCCTAAGAGATGAAAACGAAACCATAAAAGACATTAATAAAAAATGAAAAAAAAAAAAAAAATAAAAAAATACCATCATATTAAACTAAAAACTAAGAAGTGAAAACGAAACGATAAAAGATATTAATAAAAAATGAAAAAAATGAAGAAATACCCTAACCCTAACCCTAAGAAGTGAAAACGAAACCATAAAAGATATTAATAAAAAAAATGAAAAAATACCCCAAACCTAACCCTAAGAAGTGAAAACGAAACCATAAAAGATATTAATAAAAAATGAAAAAAAATAAAAAAATACCACCATATTAAACTAAAAACTAAGAAGTGAAAACGAAACGATAAAAGATATTAATAAAAAATGAAAAAAAAATGAAAAAAAAAATACCACGACATTAACCCTAACCCTAAGAAATGAAAACGAAACCATAAAAGATATTAATAAAAAAAATGAAAAAATACCCCAAACCTAACCCTAACCCTAAGAAGTGAAAACGAAACCATAAAAGATATTAATAAAAAAAATGAAAAAATACCCCAAACCTAACCCTAACCCTAAGAAGTGAAAACGAAACCATAAAAGATATTAAGAAAAAATGAAAAAAAAATGAAAAAAAAAATACCACGACATTAACCCTAACCCTAAGAAATGAAAACGAAACCATAAAAGATATTAATAAAAAAAATGAAAAAATACCCCAAACCTAACCCTAACCCTAAGAAGTGAAAACGAAACCATAAAAGATATTAAGAAAAAATGAAAAAAAAATGAAAAAAAAAATACCACGACATTAACCCTAACCCTAAGAAATGAAAACGAAACCATAAAAGATATTAATAAAAAATGAAAAAAAAAAAAAAATAAATAAAATACCACGACATTAACCCCAAAACTAAGAAATGAAAACGAAAACATAAAATATATTAATAAAAAACGAAAAAAAAATACCACGACATTAACCCCAAAACTAAGAGATGAAAACGAAACCATAAAAGATATTAATAAAAAATGAAAAAAAAAAAAAAAAAAAAAAAATACCATCATATTAAACTAAAAACTAAGAAGTGAAAACGAAACGATAAAAGATATTAATAAAAAATGAAAAAAATGAAGAAATACCCTAACCCTAACCCTAAGAAGTGAAAACGAAACCATAAAAGATATTAATAAAAAAAATGAAAAAATACCCCAAACCTAACCCTAAGAAGTGAAAACGAAACCATAAAAGATATTAATAAAAAATGAAAAAAAATAAAAAAATAAAAAAATACCACCATATTAAACTAAAAACTAAGAAGTGAAAACGAAACGATAAAAGATATTAATAAAAAATGAAAAAAAAATGAAAAAAAAAATACCACGACATTAACCCTAACCCTAAGAAATGAAAACGAAACCATAAAAGATATTAATAAAAAAAATGAAAAAATACCCCAAACCTAAACCTAACCCTAAGAAGTGAAAACGAAACCATAAAAGATATTAATAAAAAAAATGAAAAAATACCCCAAACCTAACCCTAACCCTAAGAAGTGAAAACGAAACCATAAAAGATATTAAGAAAAAATGAAAAAAAAATGAAAAAAAAAATACCACGACATTAACCCTAACCCTAAGAAATGAAAACGAAACCATAAAAGATATTAATAAAAAATGAAAAAAAAAAAAAAATAAATAAAATACCACGACATTAACCCCAAAACTAAGAAATGAAAACGAAAACATAAAATATATTAATAAAAAACGAAAAAAAAATACCACGACATTAACCCCAAAACTAAGAAATGAAAACAAAACCATAAAATATATTAATAAAAAAAAAAAAAAAAAAAAAAAATGATAAAATACCCTAACCCTAACCCTAACCCTAAGAAATGAAAATGAATCCATAAAAAATATTGATAAAAAAAAATTAAAAAAATACCACAACATTAACCCAAAAAACTAAGAAGTGAAAACGAAACCATAAAATATATTAATAAAAAAAAAAAAAAAAAATACCACAACATTAACCCAAACCTAAGAAATGAAAACGAAACCATAAAAGATATTAATAAAAAAAAAAAAAAAAAAGGAAAAATACCCTAACCCTAACCCTAACCCTAAGAGATGAAAACGAAACCATAAAAGACATTAATAAAAAATGAAAAAAAAAAAAAAAAATGAAAAAATACACTAACCCTAACCCTAACCCTAAGAAGTGAAAACGAAACCATAAAAGATATTAATAAAAAATGAAAAAAAAATAAAAAATAAAAAAATACCACCATATTAAACTAAAAACTAAGAAGTGAAAACGAAACGATAAAAGATATTAATAAAAAATGAAAAAAATGAAGAAATACCCTAACCCTAACCCTAAGAAGTGAAAACGAAACCATAAAAGATATTAAGAAAAAATGAAAAAAAAATGAAAAAAAAAAATACCACGACATTAACCCTAACCCTAAGAAATGAAAACGAAACCATAAAAGATATTAATAAAAAAAAAAAAAAATGAAAAAATACCCTAACCCTAACCCTATCCCTAAGAAGTGAAAACGAAAACATAAAAGATATTAATAAAAAATGAAAAAAATAAAAAAAAATACCACGACATTAACCCCAAAACTAAGAGATGAAAACGAAACCATAAAAGATATTAATAAAAAAAAAAAAATAAAAAAAATACCACAACATTAACCCAAAAACTAAGAAATGAAAACGAAACCATAAAAGATATTAATAAAAAAAATGAAAAAATACCCCAAACCTAACCCTAACCCTAAGAAGTGAAAACGAAACCATAAAAGATATTAAGAAAAAATGAAAAAAATAAAAAAAAATACCACGACATTAACCCCAAAACTAAGAGATGAAAACGAAACCATAAAAGATATTAATAAAAAAAAAAAAAAAAAAAAAAATACCACAACATTAACCCAAAAACTAAGAAATGAAAACAAAATGATAAAAGATATTAAAAAAAATGAAAAAAAATACCACAACATTGAACTAAAAACTAAGAAGTGAAAACGAAACCATAAAAGATATTAATAAAAAAAAAAAAAATGAAAAAATACCCTAACCCTAACCCTAACCCTAGGAAGTGAAAACGAAACCATAAAAGATATTAAGAAAAAATGAAAAAAAAATGAAAAAAAAAAATACCACGACATTAACCCTAACCCTAAGAAATGAAAACGAAACCATAAAAGATATTAATAAAAAATGAAAAAAATAAAAAAATATGAAAAAATACCCTAACCCTAACCCTAACCCTACGAAATGAAAACGAAACCATAAAAGATATTAAAAAAAAAAAAAAAAAAAAAAAAAATACCCTAACCCTAACCCTAAGAAGTGAAAACGAAACCATAAAAGATATTAATAAAAAAAAATGAAAAAATACCCTAACCCTAACCCTAACCCTAAGAAGTGAAAACGAAACCATAAAAGATATTAATAAAAAAAAATGAAAAAATACCCTAACCCTAACCCTAACCCTAAGAAGTGAAAACGAAACCATAAAAGATATTAAGAAAAAATTTAAAAAAAAAAAAAAAAAAAAAAAATATTGATCTAAAAACTAAGAAGTGAAAACGAAACCATAAAAGATATTAACAAAAAAAAAAAAAAATTAAAAAAAAAAGAAAATACCACAACATTAATCTAAAATCTAAGAAGTGAAAACGAAACCATAAAAGATATTAATAAAAAATTTAAAAAAAAAAAAAAATATTAATCTAAAAACTAAGAAGTGAAAACGAAACCATAAAAGATATTAACAAAAAAAAAAAAAAATTAAAAAAAAAGAAAATACCACAACATTAATCTAAAATCTAAGAAGTTAAAACGAAACCATAAAAGATATTAATAAAAAATTTTAAAAAAAGAAAAAAAAAAAAATATTAATCTAAAAACTAAGAAGTGAAAACGAAACCATAAAAGATATTAACAAAAAAAAAAAAAAATTAAAAAAAAAGAAAATACCACAACATTAATCTAAAAACTAAGAAGTGAAAACGAAACCATAAAAGATATTAATAAAAAATTTTAAAAAAAAGAAAAAAAAAAAAAAATATTAATCTAAAATCTAAGAAGTGAAAACGAAACCATAAAAGATATTAATAAAAAATTTAAAAAAAAAAAAAAATATTAATCTAAAAACTAAGAAGTGAAAACGAAACCATAAAAGATATTAACAAAAAAAAAAAAAAATTAAAAAAAAAGAAAATACCACAACATTAATCTAAAATCTAAGAAGTGAAAACGAAACCATAAAAGATATTAATAAAAAATTTTAAAAAAAGAAAAAAAAAAAAATATTAATCTAAAAACTAAGAAGTGAAAACGAAACCATAAAAGATATTAACAAAAAAAAAAAAAAATTAAAAAAAAAGAAAATACCACAACATTAATCTAAAAACTAAGAAGTGAAAACGAAACCATAAAAGATATTAATAAAAAATTTTAAAAAAAAGAAAAAAAAAAAAAAATATTAATCTAAAATCTAAGAAGTGAAAACGAAACCATAAAAGATATTAATAAAAAATTTTAAAAAAAGAAAAAAAAAATATTAATCTAAAAACTAAGAAGTGAAAACGAAACCATAAAAGATATTAACAAAAAAAAAAAAAAAATTTAAAAAAAAGAAAATACCACAACATTAAACTAAAAACTAAGAAGTGAAAACGAAACCATAAAAGATATTAATAAAAAATTTAAAAAAAGAAAAAAAAAAATATTAATCTAAAAACTAAGAAGTGAAAACGAAACCATAAAAGATATTAATAAAAAATTAAAAAAAAAAAAAAAAATAAAATATTAATCTAAAAACTAAGAAGTGAAAACGAAACCATAAAAGATATTAACAAAAAAAAAAAAAAAATTTAAAAAAAAGAAAATACCACAACATTAAACTAAAAACTAAGAAGTGAAAACGAAACCATAAAAGATATTAATAAAAAATTTAAAAAAAAGAAAAAAAAAAATATTAATCTAAAAACTAAGAAGTGAAAACGAAACCATAAAAGATATTAATAAAAAATTAAAAAAAAGAAAAAAAAAAAAATATTAATCTAAAAACTAAGAGATGAAAACGAAACCATAAAAGATATTAATAAAAAATGAAAAAAATAAAAAATAAATACCACAACATTAAACTAAAATCTAAGAAATGAAAACAAAACCATAAAATATATTAATAAAAAATGAAAAAAAAAAAAAAAATGAAAAAATACCCTAACCCTAACCCTACGAAATGAAAACGAAACCATAAAAGATATTAAAAAAAAAAAAAAAAAAAAAAAAAATACCCTAACCCTAACCCTAAGAAGTGAAAACGAAACCATAAAAGATATTAATAAAAAAAAATGAAAAAATACCCTAACCCTAAGAAGTGAAAACGAAACCATAAAAGATATTAATAAAAAAAAATGAAAAAATACCCTAACCCTAACCCTAACCCTAAGAAGTGAAAACGAAACCATAAAAGATATTAAGAAAAAATTAAAAAAAAAAAAAAAAAAAAAAAAATATTAATCTAAAAACTAAGAAGTGAAAACGAAACCATAAAAGATATTAACAAAAAAAAAAAAAATTAAAAAAAAAGAAAATACCACAACATTAATCTAAAATCTAAGAAGTGAAAACGAAACCATAAAAGATATTAATAAAAAATTTAAAAAAAAAAAAAAATATTAATCTAAAAACTAAGAAGTGAAAACGAAACCATAAAAGATATTAACAAAAAAAAAAAAAAAATTTAAAAAAAAGAAAATACCACAACATTAAACTAAAAACTAAGAAGTGAAAACGAAACCATAATAGATATTAATAAAAAATTTAAAAAAAAGAAAAAAAAAAATATTAATCTGAAAACTAAGAAGTGAAAACGAAACCATAAAAGATATTAATAAAAAATTAAAAAAAAAAAAAAAAAAAAAAAATATTAATCTAAAAACTAAGAAGTGAAAACGAAACCATAAAAGATATTAACAAAAAAAAAAAAAAATTAAAAAAAAAGAAAATACCACAACATTAATCTAAAATCTAAGAAGTGAAAACGAAACCATAAAAGATATTAATAAAAAAAAAAAAAAAAAAATATTAATCTAAAAACTAAGAAGTGAAAACGAAACCATAAAAGATATTAATAAAAAATTTTAAAAAAAAGAAAAAAAAAAAAAAATTTTAATCTAAAATCTAAGAAGTGAAAACAAAACCATAAAAGATATTAATAAAAAATTAAAAAAAAAGAAAAAAAAAAATATTAATCTAAAAACTAAGAAGTGAAAACGAAACCATAAAAGATATTAACAAAAAAAAAAAAAAAATTTAAAAAAAAGAAAATACCACAACATTAAACTAAAAACTAAGAAGTGAAAACGAAACCATAAAAGATATTAATAAAAAATTAAAAAAAAGAAAAAAAAAAAATATTAATCTAAAAACTAAGAAGTGAAAACGAAACCATAAAAGATATTAATAAAAAATTTAAAAAAAAAGAAAAAAAAAAAAATATTAATCTAAAAACTAAGAAGTGAAAACGAAACCATAAAAGATATTAATAAAAAATTTAAAAAAAAAAAATTTAAAAAAAAATATTAATCTAAAAACTAAGAAGTGAAAACGAAACCATAAAAGATATTAATAAAAAATTAAAAAAAAAAAAATTAAATAAAAAATATTAATCTAAAAACTAAGAAGTGAAAACGAAACCATAAAAGATATTAACAAAAAATTAAAAAAAAAGAAAAAAAAAAGAAAATACCACAACATTAAACTAAAAACTAAGAAGTGAAAACGAAACCATAAAAGATATTAATAAAAAATTTAAAAAAAAGAAAAAAAAAAATATTAATCTAAAAACTAAGAAGTGAAAACGAAACCATAAAAGATATTAATAAAAAATTTAAAAAAAAAAAAAAAAAAAAAATATTAATCTAAAAACTAAGAAGTGAAAACGAAACCATAAAAGATATTAATAAAAAATTAAAAAAAAAAAAATTAAAAAAAAAATATTAATCTAAAAACTAAGAAGTAAAAAAATTCCGAAAAATGTAAAAAGAAGAAAAAGTCTGCAAAATGTCCAAAAAGTGTAAAAAAAAAAAAAATATCTGAAAAATGTCCAAAAAATGTAAAAAAAAAAAAAAAAAAAAAAAGTTCCAAAAATGTCCCCAAAAAGTCTGACAAATGTCCGAAAAATGTTAAAAGTAAAAAAAAATGTCAAGGAAAATATTGTCCAACAGGCAACAACAGCTGTCAGTGTGCTGACTTGACTATGACTTGCCCCAAACTGCATGTGATTATCATAAAGTGGGCATGTCTGTAAAGGGGAGACTCGTGGGTACCCATAGAATCCATTTACATTCACTGATCTGGAGGTCAGAGGTCAAGGGACCCCTTTGAAAATGGCCATGCGGGTTTTTCCTCGCCAAAATTTAGCGCAAGTGTGGAGCGTTATTTAACCTCCAAAGCTAGTGAGACATTGATTCA
The DNA here is from genome assembly GCA_916701645.2 of Sebastolobus alascanus. Taxonomy (NCBI): domain Eukaryota; kingdom Metazoa; phylum Chordata; class Actinopteri; order Perciformes; family Sebastidae; genus Sebastolobus; species Sebastolobus alascanus. The sequence continues at coordinate 1,018,331 of CAKAOJ020000340.1, read as the reverse complement.
TCAGGTTTTCTACTTTCATATGATACCAGAATCTTCACTCCAGCTTAAAATTTTTTTCAACTTAAAAATCACAAGTTGAGTTAATGCGTTAATGAAATTAGTGGCATTAAAATGAATTGCGTTTGACTGCCCTAATTATTATTATTATTATTATTATTATTATTATTATTGTTGTTATATTATTATTTTGAGTACATTTATTTTCATGGCCATGAAACATTAAATATTTTTGTAATTTCTACTGTGCTGTAAGGAAAACCTGCACTTTTATTGTGAAGGTTTGACCGGAAGTGTGCGGTGCATTGTGTTTCTCTTGTCTCTGGTGATGTGAGGGATCAGAGGAGGAATCCAGTGGAGCAGACGGAGCTGTGGTCCCCTAACGATAAATTCATGCCATCGCTGTTTGTTGAGCGGCCCGTTTACATCCCGCTGGAGACGGAACCATCACCGGTCCATAGAGAGAAGCAGCTCAGCAGAGAACCAGCCGGAGGAACGCACTCTGCATGACCTTGCATTGAATGTCATTATAGACGGATTTTTTTTTTTTAAAGCCCCGACACGGTAAGGTAATAAGCATCTTCATCCGCACGGTGCAGAAGGCGAAACCAATGTCGATATTATGGGATGGCATGTTGCCTGTGTGCAGTCGTGATTCTGAGACCGGATTTCTCTTTCTGGACATGTTCTCCAGATGGAAACAGCTCAGGCGGATTTTTGGATAAATCCTATAGCTGATGGGATGCTGCTCATGCAGCCTGGCTGAAGGCCGGACTGCAGACCGCAGGATGCAAATACAAGCCCGTCAAAGAGTTAATAATCCTGCTGTAGATATATCAGGACAAACCTTTAGAAACACACTATGTGCGGTTACATGTTTATTCTAACAGGGATGTGTAGCTCATGGTGCAGGACTATGAAGCAGATGCTGCAGCAGCGCTTGGTCCGCTCCAAGCGGGGGGGGGAGGGGGCGTCATCTTTTTAGGGATCATTCAGTGTGTGTGAGTGTGTGTGTGTGTGTGAGTGTGCACCCTGCTACTTATCAACATATGCGTCAGTCTGGCACCGTATAGGAGATGACCCATTTCAATGTAAAGTGGGGCACGAGGCTCGCCCCCCCCCCCCCCCCATTATAAGGGGCCACCAGGTTGGCTGGTGGACGTGCTCACGCCAAAAATCTGCTGACACATGCGCTGTGCCGGCTGGTGCGCCCAGCCTTTGTGCGCAATGAAGCCTATAGCCCATCTATCAGGGCCTCCTGGGGGGCCACAGGCTCCTGTAGGCTTTAAACTGGCCTTCTGTTGGGTTCCTTTCATTTAGAGCTTCATACTATTTAAAGAGCAATCATTTTAAAATGATTATTATATTGCAGTTTAAAAATAAGCATGGTTATAGGGTGACATTGTTGGACACCCACTCTTACTCAGTGGATCCAGCTCTGTCTGATAAATACATGCTGGTTAAAGCTGCAGTAGGCAGAATGTTTTTGGCATCATTGGGCAAAAGTTCCATAATAACCTTTCAGCATATTGTAATTCAAGTGTTCTGAGAGAAAACTAGACTTCTGCTCCTCCTCATGTCTCTGTTTTCAGGCTTTAGAAAAATCTAGCCCGTGACGGGAGACTTTGACCAATCACAGGTCATTTCAGAGAGAGAGAGCGTTCCTATTGGCTGTGCTCCGGCTGGTGGGCGGTGCTTGGTATTTCCTCAACTGATCTCAGCATGGCTGCCGGGTCACAAACTTTCTCATTTTACAGCTAAACAGTTACTACAAGATGATTCTGAGAACATCTGAGGAGAGAAATAGTCATTACAGTAACAGAATATTGATTCATATCTGATCAGCGCTGCCTAGTTTGACCATTTGATCAGAGCTTGCGAGTGATTGACAGCTGCTCAGAGACGGCAGACTCCAGCTCGGCTCTGATTGGCTGTTTTCCTCCAGTCTGTGAAGTCTGTGAAGATTACTTGTCTCATGCACTACTGCCAGGATATAGTGACCGTTTTATAAAAATAACTTCTTTTAATCTGTTTGCTCCATTTCTGCCCACTGCAGCTTTAAAAACTGAGATTTTAGAGGACCTCCATTCTCACACCTGTCTCTTTAATTTCAGGTCATCGGCCATCGCCATGGAGATTGTCACACATTTTATTAATGACACCATAGAATTCTACAAATGGACCCTAACTATAGCAGGTAATAATCTTTTATTTTTGTTATGGTCTGATCATTTTGAGAGAAATTATATTTTGCAAGTTGTCGTGTGTGCACTATGTACAGTATACATCTACAGGTGTGTCTCTCCTGCAGTGAGTCAGTAAACGGATGGTGCTTCAGTGGGATGAGTCAAAGTTGCACCATAGTTGAAGGATGTGTGTTTGTGCCTGGACATGACATGAATGTACAGCAGTATGTTCATTCTTAATGTGTCCCGTTCTGCTCCTTCATGTGTACCTCCTTTTTAATAACTGAACTGGAATCAGTACAAGAAATCAGTAAATGATCATATCTATCACTCTGATCACCTGATAAATCAATGTATGGATATTTTATCTTTCACCTCATAAGAGAAGTAAACCCTGAAAGTATCACATGCACCATTAAACAAGGTCAAACTGACCTCCAGACAGGTCACAGATGGAGAAAATGTGGCGTCTGTGCTCCGGTTGTGTTTGACCTGCACCCCCCTCAGAATACACTGACACTGAGCCCACGCCGTGTCAGTGTAACGCCAACATTAAGAATAGTTATGTAACGCCGTGAGAACATCTGTCCTGCAGACAAGCGAGTGGAGAAATGGCCTCTGATGGACAACCCTCTGCCCACGCTGGCCGTCAGCACCTCCTACCTGCTATTCCTCTGGCTGGGGCCCAAATACATGAAGAACAGAGAGGCCTTCCAGCTCCGCAAAACACTCATCGTCTACAACTTCAGCATGGTCTTCCTCAACTTCTTCATCTTTAAAGAGGTAGGGGGAGTCGGTGGAAGTCTCCCAACCATAACTATCCATCCAGATGAGTCCCCCCCCCCCCCGGGTTTGGGCTCACCTCATTACAGCGTATCCAGCTTTCTGTCTGCACTCTGTCACTCTCACTGTGTGTCTGCCTCTGTGCATTCATATCAGTGATTCAATAGAGATATGCTCTTGTTTTCTAGCTGTTTATGGCGGCGCGTTCAGCAAGCTACAGTTACATCTGTCAACGGGTGGACTATTCAGAGGATCCCAATGAAGTCAGGGTGAGTGTTTGCTGCTCAGACACACACATAAAGACACATGCACTCCCTCTTATGTAACTTACTTTTCTTATGGTTTATGTGTGCGCAGTAATAAGTTTCCAGAAGCAACAAGACGCCACTGCTAATTTACTACAACGTATAAATCTGACTTCACTATTATAGAGCTCTACTGTTCTCAGATGATTAAGACAATCCTTGTCAGCGTGCCAGGGACGCTTCGCTCTCGGTGGTTTTAGAAACACGATCAGCTTCTGTTCATTTGGACCCTGCTGCTGCTGTCAGGAAAAGTGCGAGCTGGAAGAGGGATCATGGAAGGTGTTCAGTTTCACCTTCCTTCCTACTGCTCCATGACGCAGTCACACATCTGACCTCTGAGGTTAAGATGTTGTTAGATAGAATAGATTAGAAATGAGAATCCACTCTTCTTCTTCTCTAACTGCTTGTGTTTCCCTTTCTGTTTCTATTTCCTTCCTCCACCTGTGCTCGTCTTCTCCCATCAACCCATCTCTCATGTTCTGTCTGAGACAGGTTGCAGGAGCTCTGTGGTGGTATTTCATCTCTAAGGGCATCGAGTATCTGGACACGGTGTTTTTCATCCTGAGGAAAAAATTCAACCAGGTTACTTTCCTGCACGTCTACCACCACTGCAGCATGTTCACGCTCTGGTGGATCGGCATCAAATGGGTGGCAGGAGGACAGTGTGAGTAGCTCATATTATGCCTGCTCTTACCTATAAACTAATATTGACCCAACAATTAAAATTGTGGTCTTTACCCCCCTATTTCTTTTAATTCTTGTTAAAATGAACATTTCTTGTTGGAGAGTCAAAGGACTTGATCATGTTTATTTTGCTCCTTGTCTGTTTCCCTGGAGCGCTTTGTGTCACAATCTGTCATGCCAACAGTATGAAAAACATCTTGCAGAGACATAAATACATAATCCATCACAATTTGCCAAAATGTTCACAATTTGTTGTTATAATATGAAATAAACTACCGTTATTGGAAAAAATACAATAAAGGGTTCATGGAAACATAATTTGTGTATTAAAACTGTATTCTAGCACCACAGTTAGTGAGACAAAACTAATATCAGTGTTTGGATTTTCTTTTATTTGCAGCATTCTTTGGTGCACACATGAACGCAGCCATCCACGTCTTGATGTACCTGTATTATGGTCTGGCCTCCTGTGGACCTAAGATCCAGAAGTACCTGTGGTGGAAGAAGTACTTGACCATCGTCCAGATGGTGAGATATTACTTCATCGTGTGGTTAATTTAAAGAGAAAAATATCTTCCTTTAACACATTTTGGAAGGTATGTGTGAAATCTCAAAAATGTGATTTTGTGTCTCTCTCTGTGTCTCAGATCCAGTTCCACGTCACCATCGGCCACACGGCTTTGTCCCTCTACGTCAACTGCGACTTCCCCCACTGGATGCACTACTCCCTCATCTGCTACGCCATCACCTTCATCGTCCTCTTCGGCAACTTCTACTACCAGACCTACCGCCGCCAGCAGCCCAGACGCGACGCCTCCTCCTCCTCCTCCTCCTCCTCCTCCTCCAAAGCAGGCAAGGCGCTCTCTAACGGGACGCTCAACGGGCTCAGCAAGGCCGCCAACGGAGCGCTGGTGACGGGGAGCAAAGAGGAGAAGCCCCAGGAGAACTCTGGGAGGAGAAAGAGGAAAGGAAGAGCTAAAAGAGATTAGAGGATGAGGTAGGGCCTTGCTTTGGGTTCTAGGTTGATAGTGCTAAAACATGAAAGACTTAATTTGAGGGAGATTTAAGTGGATGGATGCGTTAAGGTGTGATGTGTTTATTTAAGCCATGATCTGAGTTGTAGATAAAATATGAGACAGGCTTGTGTTGAGAGAGGATCATTCTGTTAGTAAGCGGTGTCAAAGGTCATGCCCAAGGTGACCGTTATCACAAATAACCCAAAATACAGTAGTGTATGTGTGGTACGGGATAGGTCTTAGTATTCCCTCTCTTTATGGTGGTGCCAAGTACTGTAGATCTGGTTCAAAAGGTGACTTTCAGCTGCTAAAAACTGAGCCTGGAAAGGAAACCAAGAGTTTACCAGGCCCATTGGGCATGCTGGGAAAGCTATTAAATGCACCTGAGCTGCTTGAAAAAGATTATATACCATTCTTATTGTTACTGCTGTATCGAGACAGGAATACACATCATAACACGTGCACAAATTTATATTTGAGCTCATCATTTTGTTGTTGTTCACCTTTACAGATATAAAACCGATGATAATGTACAGTATCATTTCACTTTTGTCCTCATCTTATTCAAGTTGTTATCGATGTTACGTGAGAGAGAAGTTTACAGTTCTTGTTTACTGAACCTCTGCAGTTATCCACTTATTTGTGAACACAAAGTTGTCTTATTTATTCATATTTATTTTGAGTTGTGGACTCATGTTTGAGCTGTCACCCATTAGCACATATTCTAAAGATGGAAAACAAATCAATATACAGAGATAAAATGTACATAGAAATAGAAATGATAGATGTCTAATCCTCTGAGACTTGGATGGGATTGTTCCATCACTGGTTTATGATGGAATAATCATCAGCTGTATCTCATAGAAGGTTCAAATATTTCTATTTCTGTATACAGCCATAGCAGGTTTTATATATCCCTACTTGTATGTAATGCAATGAAATGTACTGAATATTATCCAGAGAAATGATCATGGATCAGATGATTATCTCAATGTTGACAGAAAAGCTGGTGGAGTTTTGTCTTTGCAGATGTTTGACTGTCTTTTTATATTATACCTGACGTTGTTGTTTGTCTCATGCTGGTGAAAATGCTGTGTGCCGAACAAAGAAGGTGGTGGAGGATTCAGAGCAGCCAGTTTAACATCAAGCTAACGAAGCCTACCTTTCTTCCCATATTCAATCAAATATCTTTTTTGTGTCTATGTTTTCAGGCTTAATCTGAGCTGGCTTGAATGTAAATGAAGGGGGAATTTGGGATTTAAATAGATAAAAGTTCTGATTTACATACAAAAAGAGTTGGTGAACCTCTACGGTGACTCTGTACGTTCTACCACTATGAAGAATATCTTTGTTCTGCCTGTAGTATATAGAGAATAAATCCGTGGTCGGCTCTATATCAGCAAATCCAGCTTTATGTCATCCATTAATCAATGCATTTTGATGTTATTTATTGTTTTATTTTTCTATTTATTTTTGTGTAAATACCGATTTCCATGTGACTGAGAGTGCTTGTCTGTGTATTTGTGTTCTTTTTGTGTTGTACATATTACATTGTGATATTTTGTACACTGCGCATTTGGGAATGTTCCCAGCTTGTTAGCTTGGACATTTATACGTCCACATTGCTTACGTGTTTTTTTTTTTAGTTTTTTTTTTAAGTATCATAACTTTGAACTCTCTTCAAATTCAATTAAACTGAATGCCTGTACAAACGATGACTTCCTGTTGCCACTTCATTTAACTGTGTACTTTATAGTGCAGTAAATGTCACAGGTCTTTAACAAGGATATACATTATTTTACATGTGGATCAAGACTATGGCTACGTTCCAAATCACACACTTTTAGAGTGTACTGCAGCTCCCGTTAGTACGTACTGTTGCATACAGTATGCATACAAGTGGGACATACTACTTCGTCATAACATTGCGACTTGAACTATGACCCTCTTGCTCGTATATCTGCTGTGCAGAGGATTGTGGGTCAGAATAGTCAGAAAAGCATGCTGGCAAAATGTGACCAGATGTAGTAGGACATCCTGGTATTTTTGGCTCACTACATTTGACGTATTATGTACTGGGACATACTAAATAGTATGGTAGTACGAGTATCGGAACGCATTGACATTGATAACTTGATATAATGGTAACAGATGTGCAGAGTGTGTTTCCAACACTAGAGGGCACCATAGTTACATTACATTATGTTAGCATCACATTTACTGTACAGTATGCTCACTATGTTCCCACCTCTTCAACCATCCACTGTAATTATGGAAAGGAACTTCGTCAAGCTTCATGCAACATAATCACTCCAACATTTTAATGGACGAATGTGAAGTATTTTCTTTCTACTACTTTAGACTTCTCCCCCCCATTTGAGACACTGGAACTACCTGGAGGTTCATGGTTTTACAGACATACATATGACTGTATATGATGTAAATGTTTGTATGTGTCATAGATGAAACTATCCAATAAAAATAAAGTTAAAATGAGCCCCACCTTGACTAACTATAACATTACAACACTGCTTACATGTTAATGCATCAGCAATAATAATTAAGTAGCATACAATAGTTTAACACTATAAAAAGGGTAATTCAGCCTAATTAGTACTTTTACGTTTGATACTTTAAGTACATTTAGGTAAGAATACTTCAACTCTTTTACTGAAGTAAGATGTTGAATGCAGAACTTCTACTTGTTATGCCATGAATACTTCTTCCACCACCGTTGAAGTCAAAATAAATAAGTCTGAGTTTAATTTGTAGAATTGTTGTAACTGGCTTTCACAAACGTTTCAGCAATGAAATAAATCCTGGTGGGAAATGTGCAATGTATGTCTGTTTGCCAGTTTTCCATATTTATATCCATAACCCATATTTATGGCAAATATGCATCAAAATCTGCAGCGGTATAGAGGTGTGGTTCCAATATAGGGTGGGGTCATGTCTGTTATATCTTGAGTCTTATGTTGATTGTCTGATACATGTAAAAAAAAAAAAAATAATAACTAACTGTGCTGAAGGTAAATCTCTGGAAACCTGTTAGGTCGACAAAAAAACCCCTCTTCAAACTGAATTTATAACACTGCTCATCCCATCCCTGAATTCTCCTCCCATTTTGACGAGTTTAGACAAAGGTTTCCATGGTAACTGTACACAGCAGCTGTCTGATCCCTCCTACCCCCTTCATCCTCCCAAATACCGCCCCCCCCCCCCCCCCCCCCCCCCGCACCCCCCCCCCCCCCCTTCCTCCTGCTCCTCCTTCTTCTTGGATCAGCTGTGGTCTATGTGGGAAACGGCACCAACGCAATAAACTATTTAACAGTGTTTAAGTGCTCGTGTGTGTGTGTGTGTGTGTGTGTGTGTGTGTGTGTGTGTGTGTGTGTGTGTGTGTGTGTGTGTGTGTATTAGAGAGTGGAGGTTTCATTTGTGTGTGTGTGCTTGTGTAATAGAGAGATTGAGAAACACATTAGTATGTGTGTTTGAGTGCAACCCTCCCCGCTGAGTTGTGAGTGGGAGGCCTCCACTAGCAGAGGGGTATTACATGGATGATGTTTGTGTTATTCTTCAACCCACAGAACTCATTTCACAACTCGGTAACAGAATACCATCACCTCATCAGCAACGTTTCCACTGGATGGATGGTGGCATCATATCCCTCCAACTGTTTCAGCCCTTTCCTCCAGTCTCCTCCGGCACACAAGCACATCTCTAGCATGAGATGGTTTCTGAAGGACAAAGGATTTATAGCTGCTGATTTTTCTTTGGCACTCAAATGCATTGCAGTGCTTTTAAATGAGTTAAGCTATTACACATATTTTATGATTATTTATTTTACTCAATAGCAGATTTGGCCTGCATAGCATCCTTAGCCTTCGCGTATGCCAGTTCATGTGTTATGTGTTTTAACTCTCATTAGTTCATGTCAATCAATCTAATGTGTGTATTCAAATGTTGGTCTTGAATAAAAACAATATGACCTCACTCTTTTCTATATCTCCACACATCATCAATATACAGTAGAGCATAAGTACTACAGTAAATTCAGAATGTGTGTGTATACATCTATATGTATTGTATGTGCTTGTGTCCAGGATTCAGATGACTACATCAGCATTTATATGTGTCACTTTCAGTGTGTGTCTGTATCTGTGCAGAAGTGTCTCCTTCAGTGAAATCCCATGTGGATTTCACAGCAGAGTCTGCCTGTCAGAACTTAGCTCAGCTGATATGTGGAGCACAACAACAGAGACCGGAGACAGACGGGTTTTTTTATGCCTCATGGGAGAAACGTATTCCACCAATAAGGCAGCCAGCTTCACAAAGCCCTCCCCGGCTAAACTGCCACAACGAGGGCTTGAAGACTTATGTTTTTTTATTACCTCATCCGTGGCATGGCATTATTTTAAGAATGATTATTAATGAATAAAGAAGCAATGAAAATGTCTGTAAATGGAATTGTTCTCCCCCTGATGTTTGTTCTTTTGCAGAAAACATGGACTTGTTTACACTTAATTTCAAGGCAAAATCCAACAATCTCTGTAAAATTCAGTGTGGAGGTTTGTTGAGGCTGCCAGAGTCCTCACTTAATATGGCAATGATGCTAATGCATCAAACTCCATGTGGAAAGGATTAGTTGATGCAAAAATGTTATATGTAGCCACTCTGAACAACACTATACATTGCTGTTTAAAAAGCACGGAAATATACAACATGACACTGCAGATTATTCCTGAACGTGACAAGTACAAGGCCTGGGATCCCCGTCTACACATGGTGTTACTCTGATGATCCCGGAGAAGGGTGTTAGTGAATAATAGAGAAAGTGAGAATGAGAGAGAGAGGCTTGGGATTGTGAAATGAATGAGGGTGATATTTTTAGATGGAAGTTCATCAGGGCCTCTTTCTCTCTCTCTCTCACAGATACTCTTGTGCTCTCACCAGTGCATGGTGTGCAATGAAGGACTGGGAAGTGAAAGATTTACACTAAAGAAAACCTACTTATTAATATTATATTTCATTTCTGCCAACAGATCCCCCGAAGCGTTACAAACTGTGACTTTAAAGTGCAGAAATGAGTGCTAATAAATTATTTTGGAAAAAAAAAAGACAAGATAAGGTGATTCAAGAATGAAAATTACAGACAATTAATGTTCCTCATCCAAACGGATTCATACTGGATTACATTTAACCTGTCAGGTTAAATGTAAAATATGCAAACTACTAAGAGACACGGTATGTGAGGATTCAACATTTCCTATTGATTAAAGACACTGATGTATTCTCAGCACATTGAATGACTCTCTCAGCCTTCTTTTGTTTTACTTCACACAAAGCAGAATCAGTAATCTCGTCTGGCACATGGGAGCCTCCATGATGCAGACATCTGTCACTTTAATGCAAGCAAATGATTGAATAGTCCTGGGGCAGAAGGAGAGGATAGGTGGGGGGAAGTGGTGAATGTGTGTGTGTGTGTGTCACTGTGAAAGGGAGTGCAAGACCCCAAACATCTGTTATCCCATTCAGAGAAAATGGATGATCATTCTGGGCCAAAGCTGGCTGATTGGCCCCTGCAACATCTTGTCTGGCAATTAAAGCGTGATTACAACAGAGAGCAGTCTTATTTCTGAATGGATCAAGATAAAGTGTTGTAAAAGCCTGCAGTGACAGAAGCAAATGGATTGCACAGGAGGCTAAGAGCTGTGGTTACTGAAGCCTTGACAGGAGCTAAAATCCATGCCATAAAACTTTCAGAGCAGAGAAAATCCTGCCTTTCAATTCAAGTCGATCCCTGGCACTTCCTGCTACCTTGTTATTTTACTCACACAGGGATCATGCATGCGACACCAGTCCGCCTCCTTTTGCGGTGTAGCTTTAAACAACCGTGAGCCATTTCAGAAGGGTGTGTGTGCTTTATCTTGTAGGCACGGGGCCAAGACTTAAAAACGCCAAATGACTGGTGAGATGGGTCTGGCCCGCCCGATGCAATATAATTCAATCAAAGTGAAGATGCCTTGAGTGGATGAGGAACCCATGAGGGTTGGGCCTGTTTCCAAACTGAATAAATGGTCCTCAGTAACCGTTTCCATTGGAAAATCTCACATATCAACCTGTTTTCAAACCAAATCCACTCTAATGGCACATTTCCACTTCCTTACAACACAGATTCAAACAAAGTATGGGAGAAATGAATGTCAGGCACAACTCCAAAATGAAATTCCTTATTCATCCCTGGATAAGTACGGCCCATTCCTCCCTTTGACAAATGATTCCTGGGCATTCATGGAAAATAATTGTGCAACAGCTTCAGTTTGGGGTTTAGAGAAAGAAGAATGATGAGAGATTGGAGAAAGAGGGCAGCAGCCAAGAAACAATAAGACAGAAAAATGATGGCCAAAACTAAAGCCTGTATATGTTTAAAAACCTGAAGTACTTGCTGTAGTTCAATGACAGCTGTTGAATATTGTCCTTGCTCAGTCATATTGTCCTACTGGCATAAAGTGCATTGCGGTACCCTTGGAACATTAAACCTATTATACAACTTTGGAACAGTCACTTTCTCTCTAGTGGTCAATTTAAATCCATATGCTCAAGGTCAATTCAAATGACTGAATACAAGGTGAATGTACAGTTGCATGAGACAGCATCCAATCACTGTTGAGAGACAAACAGAGAGAGAGAGAGAGAGAGAGAGAGAGAGAGAGAGAGAGACATCCTGTCTTCTTCCAATGAGAGCAGCCTGCTGCGTGCAGCTTCACTTCCGTGCAGCCGGTTCCCTCCCAGCGATGATGTAATGTCATGAATATTGAAACAGGTTGCTCGGTGGTCGGGAGGCGCTCGAGTCAGCATCCCTTCTGCCTCCCCATCACCACTACCCTTCAGCATCCGACAAAAACACCACCAGAAAAAGGTAAGAAAACCATCTGGAGCTTCGTGATTTACACGTGATAACCTCTTTGTCTTTGAGCACACATGTGTGTTTTAGATGAATGAGACAACAGTAACTGTATTATATGAAGGGCAAATGTGTGACTGTGGTCCACATTTCTGTCCTGTCAGGCCTCCTTGGTTTACTGTTGCTGCTCCCAGTTGTTTATATGTAGAAAACACGGAAACAGAGATGTGTTTTCTTCATTGTTTCATTTGATATTCTTTGTTTAATCAGCACTGAGTGGGAGATTGTGTGACAGGAAGTCGATTTTTGTTGCTTTTAAAACAAAAGAGACAAAAGAAAAAAATGCGTAAAGTGTGCCAATAACTGTGGAACCGGTTAAAGAAACGCTGCCTCTGGTACTTTTAGAGCTCATCTTCCTTCCATTCGAGTAGTGAGTCATCCGGCATGTTGGATACGAGGAGGAGGATGATGATGGCTGACGGGAAACAGCACAACTCCTGTGAGACTGGATCTAATATCAAGAAGCTGGACCGTTCTTTGTTTCTGTTGGGCCGGTCCAGGATCAGATCAGAGGCCACTCCAAACCTTATTTCTGTCAACTGAACAGGCAGCGCGCATTAATTGGCTGGCTGCTTCTCCAGGTTTAATAGCCAATGACATTGCCTTCTCTTTGCTCTCTCTCTCTCTCTCTCTCTCTCGTGCGCCCATCGCCCTTTCGGTTACGCACGTGACGCAAATGACAGTCTAATTGCTCGAGCTGCAGCTGATCTCATTCATCTCATCCATCAGGAGCTGAATGGACTGCTGCACAATCACTGGTGCTCACGTAGCCTACCTGTCTATGGCGCTGGCTTAATTAGTTATGTACAAAATAATGTTTTTTGATAACCAAGTAACCAACTTGGGACTATTTGGTGGACCTGTAGAGGATATCCTTTTCTTAGTGAGTGTTATTTAGCCTTAAAGCTGTCAATCTTTAGCCTTTAGGTGTGAACAGTGTATTGTTTTGCAGCTGGTGGAGGGGGTTGGATGTTGTTGAGGATGAGCTGAGGCTCTGACACCATGATGAACCCATCATCTGCCGACTCACCGCGGCAGACAGACAATAGCAGCCGGAAGCAGCAGCAGCAGCAGCGGTCATCGTCTCCGGCCGGCCTCAAAGACGGTGGATCTAAAGCTACACAGAAAGGCAACAACTCGTCAAAGCCCGTCACGTCAAAGCAAGGAGCAGGAGGAGGAGGAGGAGGAGGAGGAGGGAGAAGCAGCCGAGGTCATTCTCCCGTCTCCACCGGCAGGGAGCGGCAGGCCGGAGGAGCTCCTGCGGTCAGAGGAGCGGCTGCTGTCCAGGCTGCTGGTGCTGAAAGCCCGACGCTCAGCAGGCCCGCGGCGGCGGCTGCAGACAGAGGAGGCACCCACACACCAGAAGACCCCCCCCGCCCTGTTACTGATGCATCCTCTCCCTCCAGAGCAGATCCAAACCGCGTCGTCTCCGACCAGCCCTGCGCATCCAAATCCCCCAAACTGAGGAGCAAAACCCCGAGAGGGGGGGAGGCCGCGGCGGCGACGACGAGCAGCAAGAAGACCTCCAAAGGCACGATAGGCTGCGGACCCGGTTTCTGGAAGGAGGGATGCTTGCAGTCCGAGCTGATCCAGTTTCATTTGAATAAGAGCCTGGGGAAGAAAGGGACAAAGATGCAGACGAAATCCAGCGTCACCGCCGGCCTCCGAGCCGGAGCTGTCTCCCGAACCGGACTGTCCACAGCCGGCTCCACAGCCGGACCAGAGACTGCAGGAGGACATGGAGAAGCTGGAGGATGAAAACGAGGATCTGAAGGTAAACTGCTAACATGTTACAAGCCTGACTATTTACATTTGTTTATAGAAGTTGTCATTTTTAGCGTGCGCAATGGTGGCACCTGTTGGATTTGCTTACCGGCTGATTAATGATACTGCACGTAGCTGCACGCTTTGTTTTGAAAAATGTCCTTTGTGGGGACCAGCTATGTTGGATGTAATCAGTTTGAGAAGCATTTTCATGTTTTCCTCCGTGTTTTGCTAGATTGAAATCGAGGAGATGCGGGCAGAGATGGATGAGATGCGGGACACCTTTTATGAGGAGGACGCCTGCCAGCTGCAGGACATGCGCAGAGAGCTGGAGAGAGCCAACAAGAACTGTAGGATCCTTCAGTACCGACTGAAGAAGGCCGAGAGGAAGAGGATGCGCTTTGCAGAAGGTGGCCAGGTGGATGGAGAGCTGCTCAGAAGTCTGGAGCAAGACCTCAAAGTGAGTCTATTGAGCATCATTCTGTCATATTCTATCATATCCATGGATAATAATAACTCCTCTCTTTCCTTCTGTCTCTGTGTCTTCTGTCTCCAGGTGGCGAAGGATGTGTCTGTGCGCTTGCACCATGAGCTGGAGAGCGTGGAGGAGAAGAGGACGAAGACAGAGGACGAGAATGAGAGGCTGAGGCAGCAGCTGATAGAGGTGGAGGTCACCAAGCAGGCCCTGCAGAATGAACTGGAGAAAGCCAAAGAGGTGAAGGGCTGCTGGGAGTGCGTTATGTAATGCTTTTTTTCCACCTTCTGTGTGCTTATGAAAGTGTAATGCAAACGTGGCCTGGACAGTATTAAAGGTCAGGTTGAAGATATTATGAAATGAGTTCTATCATCACAAAGGGAAGGGGGGTGAACAGAGCCAGATATGTGTGTTTTCGAGGCAGTAATGGTGCATTCCCACTAGCCAGATATATGTCCTAATATCCTTTATAAGATCTGTGAGATACTCATTCATACTTACAGACATGATACAATGAATAACAAATACAAGTCCTTTTTACTTCAAGCATATAAAATCACACTCACACTGTGATTTCAATTTGAATATTTTACCAGTAATGTTCTCGAGGGTGGCTTTAAACAGTCCTGTTTTTCCAATACTGAGCCCTCCGTGCTCCATAAATCTGGATGATATCACTGCCTTTCGTAGGAAAACAGTGAGCGGATTATTATGATGATGATGATGATGATGTAACCACTGTTTCCCTGCAGCTCTCACTGAAGAGAAAAGGAAGTAAGGATGGGCATAAAGCAGAGAGAAGGGCTCCACAAACCCCTACCGAGGTGAGTCAGCGTTTGCATTATTAGATTATGACGTTATAAACTTAGATGTTTAATAATGAGGTTGTTTTGCAATGCAATTTCCAAATTAAAACAAAATGTATTATGCAGAACTAGGCATCAGAGAGTCATAATTTGTAGTGAGTGAAAGTAACATAAGAAAAAACCTGACTATAACACCATTACAGTATGTGCTGAGGCTATGAAACTGATCCCAGGAATGTAGATTTTTACCAAACTAATTACGAGAAAAACTACATTGCTAATGTTGACGTTGTGCAAGTGAATTTGCCGTTCAGAAGACTGGAAGTAACGGGCAAATAAAGAACCTCTCTTCTCCCTCCACAGGAAGAAAATGATGATCTGAAATGCCAGCTGGCCTTCATCAAGGAGGAGGCCATCTTGATGAGGAAAAAAATGGCAAAGATAGACAAAGAGAAGGACCGACTGGACCAGGAGCTGCAGAAGTACCGCTCCTTCTACGGGGACGTGGACAGCCCGCTGCCTAAAGGCGAGGCCGGAGGGCCTCCCACCACCCGCGAGTCAGAGCTGAAACTCCGCTTACGCCTGGTGGAGGAGGAGGCCAACATCTTGGGGAGGAAGATTGTGGAGCTGGAGGTGGAGAACCGGGGACTGAAGGCTGAGCTGGATGACATGAGGGAGGACAGGTACGTTGCATTTATTCATCAGAGTTTGATGATTGAAACGGAAGGAAAGAGTGGTTGAAATGTAGTTGTAACGGAAAAGAAAAGCATCATATTCCCATATTAGGGAGAATTCAATCTGTAATTTGTGACAATGGTTGAGTTTAATCAGACTGTACAGTGAAACTATTGTTTTATAAGAAATGGAATAGAAAAGAGGGGATTGTAATTTAAATGTCACAGTTCTCAATGCTTCCTTCCTCTCGTAGTCTGGCAGCAGCAGGAGTGGACAGCTCTGGTGTTGGAGGTCAGCACTGCAGAGAGCAGGGCGAGGCCCTGTCGGAGCTGAGGCAGCAGCTTCAGCTGGTGGAGGATGAGGCAGAACTCCTCCGCAGGAATTTAGCAGACGTGGAAGATGAGAATAAGAAGGTAGATGGTTTAGACCAACTTTTTCCCTTGGAGGGCCAAAACTGGAACTTAATGGCTGGCCCCGGGCCAAAAGCAAACACCTGTATTGTATTGTTAAGATGCAAAATGGCACTAGGATCCCAAGTACCCCTAATTGAATATTCTTTTAGCTTTTACATAGTTAACCCCTTAAAGACCACCTGCTGAATACAATGGGGCTCATTTCTAGTCATACCCAATTCATGCAAGACTGTTTACGGACCCCAGTATGCAGAAATATTCAAACACACCGTTTTTAGAATAGGCGAAAATAACACATTTCATTCAGAAATATTCCATGTTTTTGCACCAAAACTGCATGTGATTATCACCCATTTTCATTCACATATCTTGAGGTCAGAGGTCAAGGGACCCTTTGAAAATGGCCATGCCAGTTTTTTCCTCGTAAAAACTTTGCCTATAACTTTGAAGAGTTATTTAGTTAGTTTCATATGATACCAGCCCTGGTTTAGACTGTGCTCCAAGCAGGGCCTATTTCCTCAACAGGTCTGTATTGTTATCTAAGATTTAAGGACAAAACTACTCCCCTTTAGTTTCTCTGTCTGGGACTGCTATCTATTCAGTTCACCCTCTACTTGAAGCATTGTCACATTTTAAATATTTCTATCAAAATGGCAACAGACTGTAAATAATATATGACGTATGTTTTCTGATATTACTTGCTGCTTTAATTTCAGTGATGCAAGATGTGAAGTGTCTCCTCTTTCCTTGGTGCTATTATTGGTACCATCAATGACTTTGAGGCCTTTTATAAAAAGCTGTCGGTTATCTAGAGTAAGCCTCATACATACGAAACTGAAATGTGAAACCTAAACCTACATGGGAATAACATCTAGTTTCATCTTTAGGTGACGAATGAACTGAATAAACTGAAATACAAGGCTGGATCCCATGAACCTGGATCGAGACATGGAGGAGGTTTGTTTGTTATTCATCTTTTCAATGTCTTCCAGTTAGTCATTGTAGCGGGAGACAAAACAACAGCAGGAGATATCTGTTCTGTTTCAGCTTTATAAATCTGTATCTGATGAAACATGTGTTTCATAAAGCCTCCAGGAGCTGCACATTCAAGTCTCATTTGCAGAGGTGTTCCACTTTTCATTGCTGCCTTGTTTCAACCCCAGGAGGAGCTGACCCCGCTAAAGTGGAGGCCCTCCAGGAGGAGCTGAAAGCGGCACGTCTGCAGATCAATGAGCTGAGCGGCAAAGTCATGCAGCTCCAGTACGAGAACCGCGTGCTGCTCTCCAACATGCAGCGCTACGACCTGGCGTCCCACCTGGGCATCCGCGGCAGCCCTCGGGACAGCGACGCAGACAGCGACGGAGGACGGGACGACGACACCCCCTCGGCCTCAGCATCCTCCCCTCGTCTCCTCCCTCCCCACCGCAAGCGCGAGGGCCCTATTGGAGGGGAGAGCGACTCGGACGAGGTGAGGAACATCCGCTGCCTCACCCCGACGCGTTCCCTTTACTCACCTGTAGAGAGTCGTTTTTTATCCAGGAGCCTGAAGGACCGACAGCAGATGATAGACATCCGCATCGAGGCGGAGAGGCTGGGTCGGACCATCGATAGGCTCATCACTGACACCAGCACTATCATCTCTGAGGCCCGAGTGTACGTCACCAACGGGGAGCTGTTTGCCCGGCTGGAAGAGGACGAGGAAGGTGGCAGGTAATAAACACGTGACCATTTCACCCTCACCCTTTGTTTAACTACAGCGTTTCAAGTGTTACTTCAAGTCCAGACACACTGTACCTCTGCTCCACAGGATCAGAGAGCACGAGCTGCTGTATCGTATCAACGCCCAGTTGAAAGCCTTCAGGAAGGAGCTGCAGAGCTTCATAGACCGGCTGGATGTCCCCAAGCAGGAGGACAAACAGGAAGAGGAGCCGCTGTCTGTAAGCTGATGCAGACACATGAAACACGTGGATGAATGACATTAATAACTGTAATGTCTGTCTTCTCTAATATACTCTTTTCTTACTACTTGTCAATCTGCCTCCTCACTCCCTCTGCCCCCCCCAACCTTTTCATTTAACCATCATCCATCCAGATGTTTCAGCCCATTATTTTGCTGATCCTCATTCTTGTTCTGTTTTCGTCGCTCTCTTACGCCACCATTTTTAAATTGGTATTCCTTTTCACCCTGTTCTTTGTTCTGTAAAGCACACTCTCAATATCATTGTGTACATTTTCATTATTTGTTTTTCTTTTTTACTTATTCATTCATTTCAATTCTGTTATTTTTGAACACGTCACATAAGGTCACTCAAGGTACAGGACATTATCATTTACCATGTATGATCCAAGCCGCTCATCTACTCGGATGCTTTCAACATTTATCGGACACCAAACAGCTCGGAGCGACAGTGGACCGTTATAGGTGAGTATGTACCGACTATGCTTGATTGACACCTTTCTCACTTTCCTGTTAGTTTACACATATTTTCACTCTCATCAGCACATAGAGATTTGGGACATTATTTAATTCCCAGCATAGCTCAGTCCAATTTCAACCTGAGGTCTAATCGGCAACAATAAGTGAAAACACCTGTGTGGGTGTGCAGAGCCTTTAATAGGCCCTTTTTACAGCAGCCAGGGCAAACACAGGTGGAACTGATGAAATTAATCATGGCTCCATTTTATTTAGTGTGTCAGATGGTGCCTTCAAATGAAACTCGTGAGCTCGTGTTTACAACATGGGGAGTCGTGTACACGATATGCGTGGCGTTCAAGTGTTTAAGTTGTGAGAGCGCCGCTGCTAAGCAACGGCAATATTAACGTTACTGTCGGCGTCTAGAAGCCACAGAGGCTAACAAGTTACCAAGCTAGTAAGTTGGTAACATGATGCAGTAAATGTAAAGGCATAATGAGAGAGGAAGAAGATGAGGTCGTTGGGAATATCAACATATTCCTCAGACATATTATAAAATTACGAAGAAAAACAATAAACGACTAAAATTACAATATATTGACTTATTATGCACCGAAAAATTAACTTCCATGGCCTCCGCCATTTCTGACATCGTCAACAAACACGTCACAACTCGTGAAGTCGGAGCTTTCAGAAACTTTCCACTTGACTACCACATGAGGGGGGGCGTTGTATGGACTCTTCTCGTGAACACAGTAAACACGACCCCATTCGAAGGCACCAACAGCTATTCCAGTGAGCCAGCATGCACAATACCAGGGCCATAATTAATGTTATTAATTACACCTGTGTTTATCCTACATGTCAAAATGGAGGCTGTGAAAAAGGCCTGCTAGATTTAAAATGTTATGTTGTGGAGAAACTTTTTCAGTTTATCTAGTGGAGTTTTTAATGGCTCTGTAAAGCAAGAACATCATGAGACTTTCACACAACTTGAACCATTACTGCTGCAAATGCGTGTTTATGAGGTTTTCACATGACCGCAGCAATAATCTGGTCTCTGAGCAGCAGTGCATTGTAAATACTGAAGTTCTGACTGTTAGGACGATGCACAGAGTATACACACACACACACACACACACACACACACTCACACACACCCTCTATTGAAACAAACATTAGGCCTTCAAGTTCTTCTTAGGCAATTATACAGTCTGAGTCATGATACAATGTCAACATACTCTGTAATAAATCATCCAAATGTCCATGAGGAATATGATAGGAGTGATGGCATTTTACCCATTTGGATTTTATGTGACATTCAGATTTGTGTAATAATGCCCATGGGTGGGGTCTGAAAAATCAAGCCAGAAATGTGCTGATGTGTTTAACCACCGGACCTGACCACCAGGACGGGGGCGGAACCGGTCCACTTCTTCTCATCCCACCGGTGGGATGTTTTACGTCACATATTAGGGCCAGCTGTGGAGAGAGAGAGAGAGAGGGAGAGAGAGAGAAGGATTTTATTCCGGTTAATGAAAACATTATTTCAGCTGAAGGCTGCCACACTGAGTCCAGACTTTATTTCAGTTTCTTCGTTGGCTGCAGTTTTTCCAGGACATTCACTGTAACATCAGGACTACAGAGGAAGAGGAGCGGGTCTCTGGGTCTCTTCATCCACGTGTTTCCTCTCCTTTCAGGCGGAAGAGGTGGGTCTTTTGTTTTGGTGCCTCTAAAATGAGTAACAGTTAGCTTAGCATAATGCTGCTTTTTGACAACTCAATTAGTTGTTGCCATGGATACAGCGCAAGGTGGTGACGGGCCGTAATTGGAGCAATCCGGTGTTGATTGATGGAGGCTCCTCTCTTCTGCTCCTCTCTTCTGCTCTTCTCTTCTGCTCCTCTCTGCTGCTCCTCTCTTCTGCTCCTCTCTGCTGCTCCTCTCTGCTGCTCCTCTCTTCTGCTCCTCTCTTCTGCTCCTCTCTTCTGCTCCTCTCTGCTGCTCCTCTCTTCTGCTCCTCTCTGCTGCTCCTCTCTTCTGCTCCTCTCTTCTGCTCCTCTCTTCTGCTGCTCCTCTCTTCTGCTCCTCTCTTCTGCTCCTCTCTGCTGCTCCTCTCTTCTGCTCCTCTCTGCTGCTCCTCTCTGCAGCTCCTCTCTTCTGCTCCTCTCTTCTGCTCCTCCTCTCTTCTGCTCCTCTCTTCTGCTCCTCTCTGCTCCTTTCTGCTCCTCTCTTCTGCTCCTCTCTGCTGCTCCTCTCTGCTGCTCCTCTCTGCTGCTCCTCTCTTCTGCTCCTCTCTCTCTTCTGCTCCTCTCTTCTGCTCCTCTCTGCAGCTTCTTCTTCTTCCAGCTATCTGGCTCAAGGAAAACCAACTCCTGGTTACAGAGGGTAAAAATACTCCGCTGCTCTTACATCAGTGCTCTCCGGGATATTTTTGGGAACTTGTCCCACTCGCGTCGGAGCGGTTACTGGGGTGTCTGTCTCTGCCAGCTCTGGATTGTCGCCTACAGCTAGTGTGTGCGGGGGGAGAGAGGCGGCACAGTGCGTCCTGAGGTTGCGATGTAAATATGTGAGAGGAAAACGGCGCAGCAGTGAGGACGTTTTACAGATTAAAGAAACAGAACAGGACACCGTGGGGACTCTGGCACAAGAATAACTGCTTGACCTATAGTCTCTGTGAGGATATGGAAGAGTCCGGTCGCCTTTACGCGCACCGCTGTCCTGCGCGCTGCTGTGCGGCCGACGGGGGATTTGGCCGGGTTTGGATAACTTGGCCGGGTTTGGATAACTTGCTCTTTCAGTAACCGGTCACCAGCTGAAAAACAGTTTGAGTTGGGAGATGGAAATATTGAAACTGATGCTTTACAGAGCAGAAATGGATACTTACAAAATAGCTTGGTTAGCAGCTAATTTATCACATTAAGTTGTTGTTTGAATGTTTTCTTTTAATGCGCTGGAGGAATGTGGAGCGCGTTTATGAACGGCTCGGGGCTCTACGGGGGGGGCGGTGCCGGGGGGGGCTACGTCCCGGCTCAGGGATGGGAGTTTGTGCCATGCTCCAGGATGGAAAGAGCAGATAGAGGCAGGGGCAAGAGCCGCAGCCCATCCAGGAGGATCTCCTCTCCGCCCACCGTCTTCAGTCACATCTACGAGTCCCAGTTCGGTGCGTCACCGGGCGGAGGAGAAGCTGCAGGAGGGACACCGCTCGAGCTCCTCAGGGGACAAATGTGGCCGGGTCCTGAACCTCTGCAGCAGCAGCAGCATGCACAACACACGCGGCTTAAAAAGAAGTTTGAGGATTTGAAAAAGCGACACGTACAGGATAAAGAAGAATGGATGCACGAGAAGGAGTCTTTGTTGAGAGAAGTAGCTGACATACAAGTGATTGGAAATATTTACTACTCCTGTGAAAGCTAAATATAGTTCTGTGTGTGCGTCTGTGGTACACATGCATTCCCTTTTCTGCACCAGTATTGTATGGGAACGTGTAGTTTGTAATACATTTACAGAGGATTTGTTGTGTTTTTGTGGTATCACTTCCCGGAATATTCCTCAAAATTTGATTATTTGAAAATGTGATATACTTTGAGACACCAGAGTAAGCATCAGTTTATTAGAAAGTATTGATTTCCTTTTTAGTTATTTTCTGATTGCATTGTGTGATACTGTAACTTTCAAATATGCAAGTTCATCTGGCATATTTGGTTGACAAGACTGCTGCCCACTGTGTTTCCATGCAGGGAGGGGAGAACCGGAGGATTCTGCTGGACCTGAAGACAGCTTTGGAAGAAGTGCAGGCGGAGGTGAAGAGAGAGGAGGAGAAGAGGAGCGAGCTCCACTTGCAGTACACCAAAGACAGGTGTTCCTGGGTTCCTGGGACCCTGGGAGAAGGCTGAACCCCTTAAAAGGGGGGCAGGTTTTTTCCCCAAAAAGGGGTTAAAAAGTAAAAAAGGGATAAAATGGTTAATGTTTGGGTTTTATGTTGTTTGCATGTTTGCAGTCGGGCCATGTTTCCATCCCAAAAAAAATTAGATGTGTTAGGGGTGTGTTTTAAGTGAAAATTATGCTTTTATTTTGATCCCTTTGTGGGTTGCTTTTCAAGTTTTGTGAACTGTTATCCAAATGGCAAAGTAACACTAATCTTTTAACAGAGAAACCAAAAGCTAGTGTGTAAAGAAGCTTTTTGATTAGATATCCATTTTTTTGGGAAATTTGTTGTCTCTGAGAAGTGAACCCATTTTGGCCACTTTTCCCCCCTTAAAAAAACAGTGTGATTCTTTTATAACAGCCAGCATTGTTTTGATCCTTTTTGGTTTTTGCAAAAAGAATTTGTTGTATAAATTTTGGAAAAGGGACCCGAAATTTCTCTTTGAATTACCCAGTAAATTGTAAAAGATTTCTGGTTAGAAACCTTCTTCAAATAACCCAGTGGTATTTGTTAAATTTTGGGCCCATTTTCAATAGCCAAAAGCAGGGGACGCTTTGGGAACAAAGGCTGATTGTATTGAAGTCTTAAAATAGCCACTTGTCCTTGATTTATTTAGAAACTTTAAACATTTTAATGGTTTCATCTTCTTAAATACAAATTTCATTTATTTATTATGGTCCCTTTAGAGTCAGATACCTCTCATGGATGCTTTACGGACAAACCTGGGATTGACAGGGACCACAGCGTTGTCCGAACTCCAAAAACGGCAGTCCACAAACCAATGGGTGATTTCCCGTTGACTACGTCCACTTCTCACCTCTATACAGTCTATGCTAGAAACTTAATTCTTTGATTTATCTTGGTGAGGGCTTTTAAAGCCATATTTTCACCTGATAAAAACCTTAAATACAGCCATGATAATTAACACCGTCTTTAGTATTTATATTGAATTTTCCAACTTTGACCGTAAAACCAGGTGACCTTGCTAATTTTATTATAGAACTAAAAAGAATGGCTTCAGAAGTTTCCCAAATGTAGGGATAAACTATTATCTGCCAGCCATCTCCTTACATTTTGAAGATCCTAACTGAGAATATTCTCAAAGTCATTTATATATAATAAAAAGAATAGAGGCCCCAGGATACTACCCTGTGGCACCCCACATCACATGCCAGGGTGATAAGTCCCCCTGGCATCCATCCAGCACAAGCCTCAGCTTAGACAAAGGATTTGGACTGAGGAGACAAACATTATCCCCACTCAGCCAGACACAGACACCCAACTTGGCTTTTAACCGCTAACTCTAAGTAGATAAAATATTAACCTATTGTTGCCTTGGACAGCTGCTGTTGAGTGTTTCTTGAAATGGGCAGAAAATACTTACAGAGTTAAGTTTGCATACCGGTGCCACGCTGTGTCAGGCATTTCACGGAACACTTGAAGGACCATGCAAGGCTTTTCTTCAAAGCAATGTGGCTTTAGGGATTTAGCTTTTTTTCTGGTTGTATCAGAAGAAAGATTTATTTGGTTGCCTTAAAGTAGAAATCTAAACCTGATCAGAAAAAACATTTGATTTTGTAAAAGTTGCTAGAGTTTGATTTCTCTGTGTGCAGACTGTCTTTGTGTGTCTCAGTACTCGTCATATATCTCGTTTTTTTGTGATATGGTGACGAGAGTGACTTTATCTGCCGGTTGAGCCCAGTATGATTCCTATCACAGACTTAAAACCACGCATTAACCCATCACACAGCTCTCGTCTTTTGTCCTCCAAAGCTATGACAAAAATCGAATGATTCTCTTAGTGAAGAGATGAAGCTCAGAAATGTGGTGCTGGAAATGAGCAAGGTGGTGCAGTGATACTGGGGAGCAGTTGGACAAAAGCACTGCTGACACGGTGTCACAGGAATGCAACATAGTAACATGGTTTTCCCAGATCACAGATGGTTTAACCGCCATAATGGCATTCCCTCTGTGTGAGTAGATGGCACAATGTTACTGTTCAGCTCTTCTGTTTGTCCTGCTGGCTCTGTGCCTTCTCACAGTGCGGTTGATAGAGAGCCTTATAAAAACAGAGACGTTTACTGTTCTGTTTTGTGTTTGTAAAGCCCATTGTGGCAGTGGGAGAAAGAGGCTTAATCTACTGCAGGAGGTAATGCCATGATGCCACACACACACACACACACACACACACACACACACACACACGCACTGATGTTTATATCACGAGGCTGATGTGCATGTAAGGCATCTATATTAGAGGCAGTTCTTCTGAGAGCTTTGTCACTCTGGAGAATCAGGGAGATCAGGTTGATTTGTTTTCGACTGGAGATGTATTGATGTTTTGTTTCTTTATATATTTGCAAAGTGCTCATGTAAGTCTCTGTGTGTTTACTGTACATGTGTGTGTGTGTGAACATTCAAAGTGTACACACATTTTGAATGGAACAACACACACTCATGCAGACATTTCTATATTCATTGCACAAACAGACCAAGGGAAATGTGACTTGGAGTTTAGCCACGCTGGGAGGGGTTAGCTCCATTGTAAAAGTTGTTTTCTCTTGATGCCACATCCTGCCACAGTTTATAGTTTTGGGTACGTGTTTACCAAGTGTTAATCTAGGGTTGCTCATCGGGTTCAAAATAGTTTCGGAAATCATTCGCAGCTCAGTAATCAAATGACAAATTCACAGACTTATAACGACCTTGTTTCCCTCATGGGGCAGTGTAGAGTAAATTTGTAACAGGTCTATAACCAAAGCTTGGTCTGCTTTTAGTTCCAGAAAGTAGTGCTGTTGATCTTAGACAAGGTTGTTGTAATCATATTTTCTATAATCCGTGTAATTCACTCTTTAATGCTACATTTAGACAGAATACAGACTGAATTGCTGTTTCGTTTCACTTCATGCATTTTTTACATATTAATTGCTGAAGATATCACATGTGGGCGATGAAGAAATAGACAAGAATGCATGCAAATCAGTGCAAGGAGGTCAGTAGAGCAAAACTGTGTAAAGAAACTCCTCATCCTCACTCGTCATTTTTCACATGTTGGGTTCACTGTACCAGTGCAGAGGAGATCACATTTTAGCTCGGACGGAGCGTGAGAGCAGAGGGTGTTAAAGAGGTTGAAGGTAATCGTTAGGACAGTTTGAATGCTGATACTGATCACGCTGATAACAATCCAGAATAGCGTTAATTTGAAAAGGTATTGTAGAATTAGCATGTATGTCTGTCTGAGAAGAGCAGTTTGAGTCATACAGTCAAAGAGGGCTCAACTGAACTCTTCTTTGCAGTTTTCTATGTTACATTTGTTAATTTTGCACTGCTAGCTGGACAGCTAGCTCTTGTTATTGCACTTTGTAGAGAGACTTGAAAGCGGAAGCACACAATCAGAGGGAGGCGGCCAGAATACTGTAGAGGATTATCCGAGCAGCAAAGTGTATTATTCAAACCTAAAGTTAGTGAAAGGAACAAGTGGTGGATACTTAAGGACCTGGGTCCAGTAAGTTGGAATTTTGAGGCCACTTTTATGTGCCACAAGGGAAATGGCATTTGCATGTTGTCATGGTGAAGATGTCCTTATCTGTACTTAAGAGTCTGCTTAAATCCAGGGACTAAAGTGCTACATAATTGCCTTATAAATGAAGTTTCATGCATAAAATGTCCAGGTTTCTTACATATTTTTAGCTGTCGTTAGCAGCTAGTTTACGTCCCTTTGTTGGTCATTTGATTGGTCGAGAAACTGAAGCTCTGCAGCTACAAACAGTCCACAAATCATTAAATCATTTTGAATTTGGCTTAGTTGATACTGGATGTCATATATTTGCCATTGCAGAAATTCCTCTAATTCTAAGCATCAACACAGTTGCATCTTGTGAACAGTTGCATGCTTGTTCTATTCTCGAGATTTTAATTACACACCTTTCTCCACAGTAAGCAACGTGCTGTGTGAATGTAACTACTGTGTGTTGTTCCTACATCCTTTTTGGGCGCTTCTACCACCAAATACCAAGCAAGCATCCAAGGTCCCACACAGAGGTCTTAGGCAGGATATTTCCTGGCATATTTCTCCGCACGCCACTGATTTATGAAAGCTGCTGGCAGCTAGGAGACATCTCATTCTGCCTCAGCAGCCAACTCCCCCTCCTCCTTTTACCTCGCCTCCCCTCGGAATGTGACATTGTATGAGGCTGTGTGTCCGCTATTTATAGTGGGTCACCGTGGTGACACAGTTACCTTTATGTACCCGGTGCTGTGCCATACAGCGGCAGACAGGGTGTCCAAGGGTAGCAGGATGTGTCTCCTTGAGAGAGATGGGTGTGTTTTCCCTGAGCTGGCTGTAATGATGCTGACCTGTGTCCCTGTTTGCATGTAACGTTCCTCCACACTTTCCTTTAAGAAGACAGTTTTTCTTTGCTGTCTTAATCAATGAAAAAACAGATCTTCAGCTCTTTTATTTCATCTCCTACCCTCTTATTTTTGCACTTTCACTGTCTGTTTACATGTGGATGCTTAAATAGACTGTGGACAGCACCCATCAGCATCCATCTGTAATTTCGGAGAAGTTTGAGAAGAGCCGCAGGCAGACAAAAAGGGTTGACTTGTTTTCCTACACCATAATTTCATGACCCCAGGCCACAGGCAGAAATAGCACCATGACCCAGGCTTGTAAGAAGGCTTTGGTCGCTGTCTGTGACTGAACACTGAAATAACACACTCAGGCATGCACGTATGCATTCTCTCCCTCTTTCCAACACACACACACGACATACACACACATGCACAGGCGTTGTCTTGGGCTCTTTCCAGTTCCAAAGCCAACATTTTTTATGAGCAACAAAAACGCACATATTTACCACAGAATGTACAGATCTATGTACTAAAACTCACCCTTGTTCTTAAATACTACAGAAGAGGAAAGCCTCTAAATCAGATAATTCCCCTGTATTATCTTGTTGGCAGAGGACATTTCAGATTAGTTTTCCTAAAACCATTATCTTATCTAGAGGTACAAATCAGACCACCAAGACTTAAATCTTGATGTTATCAAATTCAGTCAGTTTTGTCTTCAAGTCTTTTTTTCGGACAGTGAACGTTGACTTTTTTGCAACATTTCTTATTCATTCTCAGTAAATGATAACATTTTTTGGCTTAAGGTTTTGGCTGCAACCCAGTGAAATTCCCAGGGGAAATGCCCAGGGTATTTCACTTGTAAAGGGCACTGAATAGGGGCACTCAGTAAAAAACAGAAATATCCAAATGAACCCGATAAAATTGGCTTTTTTCTAATGTGTTGAAAGGAAACAGAAGTTCTGTCTTATTTGTGTTGAGAGATCCTCTTTGTATGAATCTGTTTCTCTAAAAACACCAGAGTATTATTTGTCTGAGGCCACATACATCCTCTGCAGACATATTTTGCTGTGTGAATCTGCCATATCCTGCGCTGCATCCTGTGTTAGTGAAGTACCATAGAAAAGAGACTTGAACCCTGAACCCACGAACCCCGTGTGTGAGCTCTTACAGGATATTTTCATCTTTCAATCTT
The DNA here is from genome assembly GCA_916701645.2 of Sebastolobus alascanus. Lineage (NCBI taxonomy): Eukaryota > Metazoa > Chordata > Actinopteri > Perciformes > Sebastidae > Sebastolobus > Sebastolobus alascanus. The sequence continues at coordinate 990,380 of CAKAOJ020000340.1, read as the reverse complement.
GTCTCTTCCCTCCTCTGAACCCACTCACACTCGTCCCCGTGGTGCATTATTCCCTCACTTCCTCCACCTTCTCTTCCTGCCACTCCTACATTCTCTTAATTCTACTTTATAACAATTTCTCTCACTCCTGCCTTGCTGGTCTGGTCATCTGGCTCTCATCCTCCAACTGTAATCTATCCTTTATCACCACTGACTGTTTTCTCCACTCTCTCCCACTCTTTCCATCTCCCTGCTCCCTTTTCTCTCCTCCTCTGTGCCCTCTGCCCTCCCTGTCTGTTTCCTTCTCTTCAGTTGGAGACTAGGGAGGGTGCTGGGTCGATCAGCGGACGGGTCCAGTCAGCAGCAGGTTCTGGCTCTGTGGCGTCACGGGGTGCTGGAGAGCAGCACGGCGAGACGTCGACACTCCGCCGGGAGAGGGAAGAGCAGCGGAGGCTCGTGGCGGACACACACTCGACAGCCATGGACCTGCGCTGTCGCCTGGAGCACAATGAGAGGGACTGGTTAAGGGAGAAAGCAGAGCTGCTGGAGAGGTTCGACGTGGAGAGGAGGGAATGGGAATGCCAGCTGAAGGATATGCAGAGGAAAATAGAAGAGGTAAGGCGCTCACAGTCTGTCTGAATGATAATATTTCTAAATATTGTCTTGGTTTAATTATCTGATTTGGGGTTAAGGTTGGATTTAGGTGAAAGTAAGGCAAGTTAATGACTAGATAAAGGAAAACCCTCAAAAGTATTTAATACCATTCCCAAACGTATGAAACTTCTCTCCATTTTTTGTGTATGATATATGGCTTCCTCTGCACCGAGCAGTGTGTAACACTTCCCTCCTACACATCCTGTTCACCATCAACACTGTCAAAACAATATCCCTGATCAGTGCAGCTGCAGAGGATGAGGAGAGGAAGGAGTGGAAGGAGGAGGGAGAGGGTTCTGCTATTTCTCTGATATCTCTGTATAATGAGACGGAGGCAGTGATAGAGACGGGCTATGACCTGGAGGGATGGAAACAGAGAAGCTAGCTTGCAACAGAAATACATTTACTCTGTGAGATACTCCTCCATATGTGGTTATAATCTGTGATACCAAAACAGAAAATCTGATTCATTGACCATCACGTTTTTCAAATTTTAAATTTTTTTGGTTAATAGAATGCATTCATATGGCGGCCTGTGTACCAAATTATTCATGCATATTTTTTAATGAAAAATTGAATGAATGAACAAAACTTTACTGTTCTTCACTGTTTGTGTTTGGAAATATGTCTGATCATGTCAGTTAGAGATCTGTTTTACTTTTAGTTGGTATACTTAAAGCAGAAATGTGTTGGGGGAATATGAGAAGTGGAGTTGAAACAACTAGTCAATTAATCGATTAGTAGATGGACCATAAAGTAATTTTTGATAATCAATAAAATTGTGGGGAGGTTTTTTCAAACATAAATACCAAAAAGTAGCTGGTTCCCGTTTCTCAAATGTGGTGGTTTGCTGCACCATTATAGTAAATCTTCTTGTCTTCTATGACAGTAAATATCGTGGTTTTGACAAAACAATTTGAAGACTTCATCTTGAGCTCTAAGAACTTGTTATAAGTATTTTCCATTATGAGATAAACCAAACGATCAATCAATTCATCGACCACTTGGTATTCATTAGATTTATTTATAATGAAATGAAATATTAGTGGCTGCCCTAATGAGAAAGTTAAGCTTTTTTAGTTTTTGGGTTAAAATGGTGGAGTTAGATAAGAATTAGTGGATAAGAAAGTATAACAGGATAAGACCGGTCACAGAGGGAAGTAATTCAGAGCACATGAATGGCCCTAAGAGAGAAGGACAAAGATAAAGAAGGAAATAGTGGAGCATGGGTGGTGACAAAGCCTGAGTCAAAATCTGACATGCCCAGAGGAGCAGATTAGTGTTTTTAATGAGAGAAGCCATTCAAAAGTAGTTGGACAGAGTGCGAAGGCACTGGAACAATCTGCTATGAAAAGAACATGTGGCTCTCATTTGCCCGTCCGAGAGCAGAAAATGAGAGAGGAAAAGAGCAGAGGAATAAAGCAGGCTAAAAGGCAGTAGTCCCATCTAGACATTGCGTGATGGGAAGGGAGCCCAGTCGACATGAAATAGTAACTATTTTGGGATGCCATGGTAGGAGGCCAGAGGTTATCCAATTTTATTTGAAAGAATTCTTTGAATGTTTTTTTGTTTAATCCTCTGTGGTCTAAATATGTTCATAAGATGCTGTCTCGCCTGACTTCTCATCATCCTAAATTAGTTTGTGAGGGAGTGTGTGCAGATGCAGTATTGTAACTGTTAGTATAATCATATTATGTCATTCTTTATATTGTCTAATCCTTTCATTCTTCATCCATATTCTGTATATCACCTCATCCTAAGCATCCAGTGCTAGTAGAGTCATAATGTCTGCCTCTTTGATCACAATAATCTGACTTAGGTGGACCTTTTTGATCTAATGTCATTAGATAAATGTAACTATTTGAATTTAAAAAAGCTTTTGTTTATATTTTAGTGTGTTTAAACTGATATAATTGTTGATTTGTTTAATGTAATATTGCATTTGCTCAGTCTTTGCTAAATCTAATGTTGTAATTCATCTTAAAACAACACATTTTAAATTACAAAAGGAAAGTTTGTTTCATTCAATATAAGACTGATGTAGCTGAAAAAATGCTGACCTCTCTTCTTCTTCCTGTTTGTAGCTGTACTGTAACGTGAAGACCAAGCGAGAAGCGACCGGACTGGACAGAGGGAGGCGGGACGCTGATGATATCTTACACAGGCTCAGCATTCGCTCAACCAGCACCGGCTCCAGTCTGCTCAGTGACAACGAGTTGCTCAGCAGCAGCAGTCAGTCAGAACCAAGCAGACATCCATCTTTACCTGGTTTTGGTCGTAAGAGAAACATCAGTGGCAGCGATTGTGTTGGCAGAGATGGTCACCACTCCACCTGCTTCCAAGCAGACAGCCTCCGTGAATATAATGTTGGTGGTCAGTTTACTCAGAAGGACCGTTCACAACCTGAGCTGGTGGATGAGTTAAGATCCAGAGGCACTTGGCAGCAAGACTCAGACACTGATAGCAAAGGAGCTATGGATACAATAGAGCTGGATGCTGTGTTTCGTGGAGTGTCACAGAAAAATGGCTCAAACGGAAATGAAAGCAATGTCCATGTTCGCCAGGAAGAAAGTCCTCTTTGGGCAGAGCTGAGTTACGGCAGCGTCAAGAAGAAGAACACCACTGCTCTCAATGCTGTGAGTGTTTCAAACCATTTTTCTATTTGTCAAAACCACTATATTTATATACAGTACAGATACAGACACATTGGTGTGGTCGTCATTCTTTGCCTTGTCTTTGCTTTTTGCTCTGCTGACACAAACTTGTTTGATCATCAGTGTTCCTGTTCTGTCTCCTGTATACCCCTCTTTCTCATTCCTTGGTTTCTTTGTATAGATAATCCTCTTTATCTACCTGAAGTTTTCTTTGTAATAATACACAGTATCCAGCCTGTCTCATTGTATCTCCGTCTCTCCTTCTCTGTGTCTCAGGCTCTGAAGGAGATAGCCCGTGTGAGCGAGGAGCTTTGCAGCTACCAGGATGAGATCAGAAAGAAGAGTGGTGATAAGAGGTAAATACATGCCCTTTGCTTTGTTAACTTCATGGAACTATGATGATCACTGTACCTGTTTTGATGCTCTTACTATAAAAGAAAATGCATTTCATTCCCTTCAGAAATCGATCTGAATCCCTGTGCTTACCCGAGGATAGCGAGATGTTGTTCGGCCATGATAAAACCCGCTTGGAGGTGGTTGAAGCTCCCTGCGACCTCAGCCAGATTTATGATGACCTCCGGGCCTTGGAGAGGGAAAACTGGATCACCTTGTCACCAGAAAACACCTGGCGGGCCGACAGAGAGCCGAGCAAATCCTGGAGGACAAACACTGCCGATCCAGACGGCTACAGAGAAACACAGACGAGCCCTGGAGCGCTCTCTGAGACAGATACAGCAGGTCCACCCGTCCCTCCCCGCACCTCCTCCTGGAACCTGAGCTCCCCCACCCATCCAGACACAGAACTCCACATCCCAGAATCCCCCACGACAACAGTGAGGAAGTGCCACAGCCCGTGTGTTCTAGTGGACAAAAAGTGTAGCAGCCCATCTATTGTCAGGAAGTTCGAGGCCATGCTGCAAGAAAACGAAGGAAAGGTTTTGATAGACGGTGTTGTATCGTCGTGCTCTGTTCCTGCTAACTCTGAATGTAACACGGGCTGCTGCCACAACCGCTGGTCCTGTGATGCAAGCAAGTTCACCAGCAGTAAGCTGTCGACATACGGGACTGTGCAGAAAAGCTTCTCTGAAGTCAACATATTGTCTGCTGGAAAAGACGTGCGCTCAGATTACTGCCCTGGTGTTGGCAACTTAAAAAGCCCTGAGCTACAAATGCCTCCAACTGTCAAAGAATTACCTTTAGATTTGCTCTTGTCCTCTCTTGAAACACCTCCTGCCGGCCCCAACCTGCAGGGCTCCAGAAGAAACATAATGCTGGAACAGAAAACAGCTGAGTTCAACAGAGCTTTGTTTCAGGCTGAGATGGGCCGCGGCGTAGAGGAACGAGACAGTGTTACAGTAACAGATGCCGGCTCTGTGGGTTGCCAGCCAGTCTTTTCACCAACGTGTGCATCGGATGAGATTTTACCTCCCAGGGAGACAACATTTCAGCCACATTGCTCTGATGTCACCACTAGCGTCAGGCATCCTGAAGTCACATTACCTCTCTCCACCTCAAATTCCACAGTTCAGAACCCCAAGGTCCAACCACATCGGATGAGATGTGGTCCTGAAGGTCAAGAGGTCAGGATGAAGCCAGAAATCCCTTCTGACCTCTCATCTGAGCAGCCACAGGTTGGACTCAGGGAGGCAACAACAATAACCTCTCCTCCTCCTGCGCACCATTCTGAGGTCAAGCACAAAGTTCAAACAGCGAGCAGGAAAACACAACGCAGAGCGGCCACAGAGCCTCTCTTCGCTGAGTCTGCCAACACCCAGCCGGGTCAGAGCGTGGACGGTTCCAGCTCCAAGAATGAGAATCCCCACGGAGCAAAGCCTCAGTCAGCCAGAGTTGCTGTCTCACTCCAGCAGCCGTCTGCTGACAACAAACAAAGACAGATGACCCAGCCGGGTCACCAGGCGCCGCTAAAGCATTCTGTTCTCCCTTCCCAGTCGGACTCCTCCAGAACCGGGCCTCGAATGATGAACGACCATCCCTGGAGGGCCCTCACTCTGGCTGCGTACCCACGGCCCGAGGGATCCAGGTCTAACTACGGGGCGGTGGAAAGGATTCTGAAGAACTATGAGAGTGCAGCCCGGGCTCAACAGAACCAGAGCCAACCCAACGAGACGGCTTCAAGTCCTAACGTCAGCGTCAAGCAGGAGGAGACCGTCACACAACTGGACATGCTGGACATGGACGCTCTGCCTTTACCTCCCACTCTGAGACACACACAGACTTCACACACCTCACAGATGCACAGCACACATGCACAGCTCAGCAGCCACAGTACCACGGGTGTGAAAGAGGTACATCTAACAGTGCAGGTGGGTAGAGTCTGAAAAACACAGTCTGTATTCACACTTTCACACATAAGCACCCACCTTGCCACTCAGCAGGTGTGCTATTCACTGTACAGATGTTAACATTTAGAGGCATTCTCTCTTGGAATAAAATACGGTAATCTGCGTTTTGTTTTGACTAAAATACAATTAAGTGAAACTATATTTTCAAGGCCAATTACACCAGTGGACCTGGGTGAACTCGTTCTGTTTCTTTCCATTCTGAAACACTAAGCGATTGCCCTTGACTGAGGACAGCTCCGGTGGGAATGTTGTTTATTTCTGGTATGTGCTAAGAGACAGAAGCAGGCCAGAGCCTCCATTATAATCTGGGCATCTGGGCCATTTCATTGCTTAAAGGCTCCTAACAAAAGGAACTGGCAGTGTGGCATATAAAGTACTTGGCAACAGGAGGTTTCTATCACCCTCAACAACTTGCTTGTCTTTCATCTTCCACTCCTTCCACAGGGCCTCGCATTGGAAGTGTGTTTCTGGCCTTTCGTGTAGTAATTACAGAAGTATCTGCAAGAAGCCAGCTGACTAAATGCCCTTGGCAGAGCGCGGAAATGAGAAAGCTGAAGCGATTACACTGCTTTAAAGTCATGCAAATGTTAACGAAATCGTGGGAGCAATTATCAAGCCAATTTTATTTGACCTCATGAAAAGAATGTAATTAGAGGCAGCGCTTTAGTTTAACCTCAACGGAGGAGCACTGTCCAAAATACAATGCTGAAGATCCTGAAGATCTGGCAGCACGTCTTCAGATACTTTTCTCTCCACCAAACCGAACGGGATCTACTTGTGTGACCTTTCCACATGAGCGTGTTCCTGTTTGAAATATGCCTGTTGTTTCCCTTTAGGGTCAAGACCACTTCAGATGGAACACGTGACAAAATGTAAAGTATCTGAGTGTGTGGATTTAATTGTTGATAGAACGGTGTGATAATCCTAAATGGTAATTCATTTGTTTCTCCACAGGAGGACGAAGAGACGTCGGTCTCCTCCTCCGTTCAGAAGAACTTCTCCAGGCCCGCCCGTCCTGCCAACCGACGCCTCCCGTCCCGATGGGCCAGCCGCTCCCCCACCTCCTCCTCCTCCACCTCCTCCTCTCCCTCTACCACTCCTGTTGTGCCTCCATCCTTCCCCCTCCACAAACACACTTCCTCTTTTACCTACTCGCACGCCTTTCACATAGAGACTGTCATTATTTGACCTCCACCTCACCAACAAGAAGCCTTCAGTGAGAACCTCTGAACACTGAACGTTCCTTTTCATTACTTTTGTACATACCAGACTAATCCTCCGCTCCTACAGACTCTGAAGTGCTTTAGTTGTGAGTTCATTAACTCACCTTTAGAATGTATGTGGCATCCAGCGGAGCCTAAACTGACCAAGGAAGGCAAGAAAAGGATCTGAATCAGCTTTGCTTATTCAGCAGTATGCTCCGATGAACCTGCCAGGCCTCAGAGAACAGTGAAAACATCACATTCAACACATCATTCATTCATTCATTCATGCCAACCATCTGAATGGATGTCCTTTGCTCAGGTCTTGACTAGTGTAGCCTTGCAGATCCACCAACAACAGACCCTCCTCTACTCCTCCTGTTCTACAGACTGTATTTACACCTTCAAAGTGATGCTTGGTCATATTCAAATGATCCAAAAACTTCCAGCCAAATGAAATCCAGAATGATGTATTTAATATGTACTGTATTTTGTGTGCTTTTTGCACAAAATATGATGTTACACACACACACACAATATGCAGCATCGTGGTGGATTGTGAGATAAAGGCAGTGGAGCATCACTCTGTGTGCTGAATAATGCAGTGTTGGTTTCTGCCTTCTTCAATATGACCTACAGTATTGGACTGTACCTTGCCTGTGACTAAAACCTTTTGCTTTACATTCATGACTGGCTTTACGTTTTACATGATTACAGTAACGCAACAACGTGAATGTGAGTTCCTTTTATATAACTTTGTACCAAAGGCTGGTTTCTTTATACGCATTTTCCTCATTTGAAATTCAAATACATTGTTTGTCTGTCCACCCATAGCTGATGTTTTCCACTCAAAATGTCTGTTAAACATCATTCATGAGAGCCTGCTTTTGTGCATAACATAAATAACGATGCTTATGAAAAAAAAAGATTAAAAAGCCTTTTTTCTACTTTTACTAATTCTGAATGGTCACATATCAGGACATTACTCAGCTGAGTAGTACAGTTTTTTGGGGTCAAAGTTGTGAATCATATCATGATGAAGGTGATGCCTTTGCTGTTCTTTTTGTGTAATAAACATAAGGAATTAATAATTTCTCCTCTCTTTCAACAAAGTATCTACATTACTATCATACTTGCATTATACTGTGTGTGGTGTTGTGATCTTGTGCAGCTTTGACTGTGAATGATTACACTTCTAAAAATGATTTATCTGCAGCTTAAACTAGCGTTGAACAATTTAGAAGAAATATTGTGATTATTTTGATATGTCAATTGCAATATTATTTGCGATATTAGGGGAATGATAATCTTAACATCATTCTCATTTTCATTGAAAAATATATTGAAATGATTATGGTGTGATCTTTGCACGGATCTGTACCAAACAAAGATGTTTTCTTAAGTCTGTAGAATATGATGTGTAGGACAGGAATCTCTGCAGCACAACAATATTTAATTTAATATTTATTGTTTTTTGATACACATTTCGCCTTTAACAAATAAGTAACCCTTTAGACAAACCTTTTGAGTCTTATTTAACATGTATATTACCATTTTCTCCAATAATCTTCAGTAATTGCCGACGTTGCCCCAGCTCAGTTCTCTTGCCTCTAGCCTACAATGGCAGCAATAATTTAATAAGTTCTGAACATCAATCAAACATGGCACAGAAATATTCCGCATCAAGAGGAGTCCTAGGTGACCGTTCAACTCACGAAGATGAAGCACCAGAACCACACGACTGTCTGGCTCCTTCAATCTTTCCGGCTGACATCTCTGGTGACACTGTGCTCTCTGCCTGTGACGGATGTCTGCAGCGCAGCGTGACAGCAGCAGAAGGGCCGTCCATCACTTTCATAGGTTTTATGTTTATGTTCAGTATGCATGTATTCATCCATAAATGTTCCTGCATTCCTTTTTCTAAATGTGTGTGACTTTCTTGACGTCAGATGGTGTAATGAGCACCATTTGACTTCTTCGTGTTTCTTATCTACAACATGAAAATACCTGTATTACTTCAGAGTTTTACTGCACTGCCTGGTAAATGAATTAGTTTTGCACCTTCACACACACATATATGCCCATTCACTTACATAAACATACAAAGTGACGCACACCCACACACACCCATACACATCCTTGGCCCTGAGAGGGGACGGACACCTAACCCCTCACCCTGAAACCTGGCACCCTAAGGCTGACGGAAATAACAGGTGCAACAATGTTATGGTGCCAGAAATCCTACCCTGGCGCTGATATAAATATAAATATATTGTCATCCTTTCCTGATGCCTAGCCTAGCGCTGTGTTGGCTGTCTCGCTCTGTTTTCCTGTGTCAAGGCTGGGCAGGAGCGTGGATTCCCAGTACTGGCCTCTGCTCAAGTCTGCAGGTTTCCAGATGCTGGAACCATTATATAACCAGTACTAACTGTTTGGATTCCAGTGCTGCTTAAAACACAATAACACTGGAAAGAATTTATGGAACAATCTGTATTTTATCATGCAAACACAGGTTCAGCCAGAGACACGGGTCTAATCGGACTGCTGTATATGCAGCTTGTTCCCATTGATGCTCCAATAAAATTCCATATCCACACAGACACATAACACAGATTGGCCTTGTACACTGTTTGATCTGATCTGTTTGGACCAAAGCAGGTCCTTTCTGTAGTCCTTATCCTCTCACAGTCGAAAAGAACTGAGATACAATTTCACTGTGCTATGCATACCAATTCTAATTAGCAGCTGTGCTCTTTTGGCTGTTCTAGTGTCAAGTAGGGATGCACCGATCCGACTTTTTCAGTCCTGATACCGAAAGCGATTCCTGGACTTTGTTTATCGGCCGATACCGAGTACCTCACTGTGTGGAAGTGACTGGGATCATTCCTTTATGTGTAAGACAACATCAGGCTGGACTTAACTTTGTAAAACAAAATGTGACAAATGAATACATAGATATACATTTACTGAATTGTAATTTATAGGGCTGTCAATCGATTAAAATATTGATTGATTGTCCATGATTAATCGCAATTATTTGCAAATTTATTATCTGTTCAAAATGTGCCTTAAAGGGAGATTTGTCAAGTATTTAATACTCTTATCAACATGGGAGTGGGCAAATATGTTTGCTTTATGCGTATTTATATATATATAGTTTCATATGATGCTACTATCTTCACTCTAGCTTTAAGACTGAGCCCACTGCAACCTCTGAAAGATCGATTAATGCGTTAAAGAAAATAGTGGCGTTAAAACGATTTTGCATTAACGCGCTATTATCGCGTTAACTTTGACAGCCCTAATAATTTATCATTAAAATAATAAATCGTACTTCAGCAATTCGGTAAAATGTTTTCAAAATGATCAGGAATTACAATTCAAGTTCCAGTATATAATGTATATAGTATATAAACATAGAATTTAATAGAATAGATCGGCTTCATTGTCACCGATACACGATCCAGCTATTTGAGTCAGTATCGGCCCGATATCCGATCTGGTATCGGTGCATCCCGAGTGTCGAGGCTACGTTTTGGCTAGCGGCTATCTGTGTGTCCACAGCCTTGTTTTCACTTCAAACTGTACACATGGTAAAGCTTGATTGACCTGCAGGGAAGCTCTCGGCCAAGTCATGTTTGGTCATTATTTATATCTTTACAGAATATTTCCATCTTATGTCAACAACACATATTACAGTTAATGGTTGCATTTTGTATTTCAATGGTCCTGTATTGTGAGTTGCTGCCGACACATCCAAGTTGCTGTGAGAAAGTGTTCATTGGCCCTCCGGTGTGTCTTTAGTCGTGGCTCTGTGCTCTCCAGCTCCACTGACCTCCTTCCTCTCCTCACAGGAAACCTCCCGGCCCCTGAGAGTCTGTGGCACCTGCCAACCTGCCATTCTTCCTGCCCTGAAATAGACCCTTACTGGCACTAATCTGATCTGTGTGTGTGTGTGTGTGTGTGTGTGTGTGTTTTCTTATCTTGGTGAGTTGGTATAGAGCCGTGCTGACTGCAGCACATTCCCTGACTTCCTGTGGAGCCCCGGACAGCTGCATATCGATCGGCACACTGATGCATCCCTTTAGAGGCCACATACAGTACACACACTGAAACACACACACAAGCAACGACGTTTGTGCATGCATATAGACTAATGTGTGAAATGTGTATCTCTCTCTCTCTCTCTCTCTCTTTCCTCCATTAGCCAGTTTGTAATTTCAGACAGACCTCCATTATCAGCTGGAGTCTGCGGCTGCATCTCTGATATCCGGACAGATGATAAAACAGACTTTAATCACAGTGAGTGAAAGAGCTGAGCAGAGGATGAATGGAAGTGGACGGGCACGGTGAGATAATGGTTTGGGAATGACCGTTCATAAAAGAGTATAAACACTCTGGACAGGTAGCCAGTCCATCACACACCTAACATACATAGAGAGTCCCTTACACACACGTTTAGGTGACTTAGAGACATGTATGCTAATTCCACTAACCATGTCCTCCAGGTGCTGCACTTCACAGAGTGATATTTAGAGACAGGTTGCAGGCTAGCTGACCTAGCTGACAGTACTCTTCACAGCAAGAAGGAGAGTCAGCGTGTCTGGAATGCCGGACTGGGATGAGTCTCACCGACCTTTTTGAATTCCTTCCCCACTTTTAAATAGACCGGAGAGGTATGGACTTCTGAGTCTGTTGCAGTCTTGGAAGTAGTACACTGTATCCTTGTTGATGACCTTTTTATGTTTGAGGTACAGTCATGAATGAATTTGGTTACACAAAGTCATCCATTTAGGGGAAAATACCTTTGATTGGTCATTATACATACATGATCAGATCTAATACAATGGAGCTACTGTGTCTAATCCAAGTAAATAATTGCTCTTTAAAGGGTACGTGCAAAATATCTAGCATGAGTGATTCCTCTGAATGTAATTGTGGAACAATGTCCTTCCAAAGTAGATTTCATAAAGCTGTTAGATGGTTATAGGTATGTGAACACAGTACAGTAGACTCACTTTTGCAGCACTTAAAGGAGACATATTATGCTCATTTTCAGGTTCATACTTTTATTTAGGAGTTCTACAGGAAAATGTTTACATGCTTTAATGCTCAAAAACCAAATTTACAGCACCTGTATTCCCCCTCTGTCTGAAAAGGTCCATTTGAGCGCCTGTCTCTTTAAGGCCCGTGCCGAAAAGCCCAGTCTGCTCTGATTGGTCATTTGAATGACATCTTTAACCCCCCTTAAACATCCCATAAAGCCACTAAGTGGGGCCCCTTCCAGCTACCATATGACAGCTGGATACGGTTAGTTAGGACAGTCAGCTAGCTAATATTCTCATACACGTTCACATACAGCGGGCCTCGATGGGCTTCTTAGCCTAGGGCCCCCCAGTGTTGTTACACATGTTTTCTGATAGATAAAGAAGGAGAAAAAGAGAGAAGATGGTCTTGTCTCATACTCCGAGGGTCTCTAGACAAACTCAGGACACAGAGAAAAAACATGAAAAAGTGCATTTTTTAGTTTACATTGTGATTCCAGAACATGTTGATACCTGAAAGTGATCGAAACCTAGTACTCAGGTCCCGGAATAAGAAAGCAATAATATATAATAATAATGTAAAAAGCAATAAACATGTACTTTAACAAATAAAACACATAATAAATTGTCAAAAATAGTAAAAATGCCGTAAGTGTGAGGGGAGAACATTTAGCCAAATGGCCTCAATTACACTTGCCCGATGTACAGTGAGCAGCGATGTGCCTGAAGTGGCAGCATGATAACAACAGTACAGCGTTAGCAGAGTGATGCAGAGCTCAACAGCTTCTGGAAAGTCTGCAGCCTGTTTGTTAGACAGTCCCGTACCCAGTTGCATAACGATGGGCTCAGTTGTTCACCTGGGTTTGTGGGATGATTGTGTTAAAAGCAGAACTGAAGTCCAGGAAGAGCAGTCTGGTGTGGGAGTCCCTGTTCTCCATATGAGTGAGGGCCAGGACCTTTGATTCAGCTCGTCTTTGTGTTGAATCCTCACTGTTTGTTTTCACAGATACTTTCTGGGCTGTGAACAGCGGTAGAGGATTTGTGGATAGAAGTGAAGGATTTATGCTCCCAGTAACCATAGATCAGACCACAGGACAGGAAGTGTCTCAACCTCGCTCTGTTTTGGCACATTTTCCTTCCTTTCCCTGCACATCTCTTGGTCTTTATATCATCCTCTTGTTCTTATTTGTTTATGTGTGTTTGTCTCGTTGTCTGAACGCCCTCATGTCCTACTCTCACTCACTGAGCATTACACTCATATCTCGCCTTCCACCTCCTTTACACACAGATGACGTTGTACAAATCATTTCAAACCTCGGTATTTACACAGATGCTTTGGTTCTAGTCAGACAAATTATTTTAATAACACGCCTTCAAGTCTGTGGAGGTTTATGTCTGTCTGTGTTTGCACAGTAGGACCTGCTATGATCCCAGAGCAACAGAAAGGTGGTAATCCCTCGTGGTATGATATCACATGTTTCTAGGGAGGAGTTGAATAAGACCATTCCTCAAAGATGGGTTGCATCCTCTAAGGATGCTTTTTAATGGCAAAAGTGCAAAACTAGAACACAACTATTGCCCTTAAAATCACTTAACCAAAATCCTAACCTCAATTTTTATATGATTCCAAACCCATTATTTAATATCTTTGAAAACAAAATCTATTATGTTTATCGATGACATTTGAAGATGTATTCAGTTTGCAAGTCTCTATTACCTTTAAAAAAGCTATTTTGCTGTTTTATCTTCACAGCAGGCCTACAACAATGGAAACTTCAGTTGATAATAGTCTATGTTAATATAACTCTCAGCTGCCTCAGCCAGCGCTGTATTATAACTCGTAGGTGGTATTTAAAGTTCTCTGTCAATACTACTGAATAAGGACATGCTGTCTGTAGAGCCAGTTCCTCAGTATTCTGTGTTTACAGACTTGTGACAGACAAAGAGCAGATCTCTCTCTCTGCACTGCTTTGGCCAATGATGGATAATATTACAGTTCATGTTGAACAATAAATTATAGCTTGTTACGAGTGTTCAGTAAGATATATGTGGCCCAATAATACCATTACATAATTAATGGATATATTTGCCTTCATGCATAAATTGATAGAATATAAATTAATTATCTGTGTGTCGGTATTACTCCGCCCCCCTGTGGGGAAGTTGAGGAACTACATCTGTGTGTTGCCATCATCTACTTCCGAAGAGCTCTAGTTTCCGGTGGGGACGAATTTCAGAGTAACACACCACAACGACTGCAAGGTTAGTGCTTCATTTTTGTTGCTAAATTGCTTGTAATTATTATTGAGCCATGTTAGGAGTATTTTATGAAATGTATTCATTTTCTCCGCTGCTCGTTTTCTGTGTAACATTACGTATTAAAGTTAGAAACAAACACTTAGCAAGTTAAACCTCGTGTGACATTTATTCTATAAAATAACATTCAGCAGTTTACTGCAGAACAAGAGAGAAAAACCATTAAAAACTCTGATGAAAATCTACTGATGAATGATTTGTGTTATTAGTTTGTTTCCGTATCGCTGTGGTTTCAACCAGAGAAGAGTTAACACATCACATCACTAACACAGCTGGAAGGCAGTTAGCTGAATATATTATATATATATATATATATACATATAGCCATATATATATATATATATATATATATATATAGCCATATATATATATATATATATATATATATATATATATATATATATATATATATATATATATATATATATATATATAAATTGAAGGGTTGTATGTATTTGAATCGTGACTTAAAGCCCAAAACACCCACACAGGTGTTTTTAATTTTTCTGCTGGACAAGTGAAAATACCTGTGTTTAGTGGCTTTATGATAATTCCCTTCCACAGCAGCTACACCATCACTTGATGTCGTTAGCTCAGAAGGAAACACTTTAGGAAACACAAGCTGTTTATTCAATAGCTACCAAATCCACCACAGTAGTACACAGGTGTAAATAATACAATTATTGATGGTTGAATTCCATTTAGCTGCTTCAGTTTTAGGGTCTTGGTATTGCTGCATGCTGGCTCACTGTCCCACTGTCATGGCTAACTGGGACACTTTAACACAATGGAGCCACAGTTAATGTTATTAGTAACACTTGT
Organism: Sebastolobus alascanus; assembly: GCA_916701645.2. NCBI lineage: Eukaryota > Metazoa > Chordata > Actinopteri > Perciformes > Sebastidae > Sebastolobus > Sebastolobus alascanus. The sequence goes on along the minus strand of CAKAOJ020000340.1, from coordinate 975,345 downwards.
ACTTCTTCTACTACGACAAGTCAAAAGGTCTGCTGTGAAAAAAAGTCAATCACAGTCCCAATTCTGTCAAAGCTCACAGGGATTCATTTGATTCTGAGGATTTAATTGTACAACACACTAATTAGGGCTGTCCCGAATACTATTTTTTGGGCCTCGAAGCTTCATTGAGAAATATTCAAAGGTATTTGAAGCTTCGTGACGCATCGCAGCAGGCTGACATGTTCTTCTGTCTGTCTGTCTGTCTGTCTGTCTGTCTGTCTGTCTGTCTGTCTGTCTGTCTGTCTGTCTCCATCTCCCCTGTTTCAGTGCCGCTGCTGCACTACTGTACACACACACACACAACTCTACAATATCCGTCTAAGAATAACTAATAATAATTCATGTTGAATATGAATAATGTTCTTTCTTATTTCATGGGCTATTTGGGGATTTATACTTTATTATTACATACTTATATTTAAAAATAAACAACAAAAAACGAAGCATTCAAATACTGATTTGGAGGTCAATTACATGACAATAGTCGAAGCTTTTGAAGCATTTGGGTCAATCCTACTGCTAATAAACGATAGCTGCTGCTGTTTTGAGTATCTTGGCAATGAACCCTGACGTCAAGCTTTGTTCTCTCTTATATGTGCCGACCTCCTTCTTTAATACAGTAATATATCTGAAGTCATGAAGGTTAAAGTGAGTATCTTCTCCCTCTTTTCTCCTCTCCATGCTGCTGCAGGATGGTTCTGTGTGCAGTGAGGCGACAGCTCGTGAGCAGCAGCAGCAGCAGCTGTGGAGCCTGGATGAGGTACGGGAGTCTAGCCAGCGTGTTTATCACCATGCAGGAGACAATAAATAAAGTCATGAATAAAAGAACATCAAGTCTACCGAGTTGAAGCCACATTATTATTGTTCACAAATCACAAACAGAGACAAGTCTAACAACCAAAATGCATTTCTGAGGTGCTGGAATTTGTGAAATGCCAGTTTAGAAACGTGATAACTTCTCTGATTGTGACTCATAACTACAATGAGTCAGACTCAGAAGGTTCACTGTACTACAGTATGCCTCATTCAGGCTGATTTACAGAGAGGTCATGGAGTGTATTAAAAGCATTGATCCTCCTCCTGCTGTTTGTGAGTGCAAGCATTGTGAGCACATCTGATCATGTAAAGACATTTATGCTGTAAATCTACTGGTAATGTACCATATGTATATTGTTGTAGCAGTTAAATGAATCTTCCTTTTCAAGCAGTTCCTGTCCATCTATTACTCTCTATAAGGGCTGGATATTGATCAACTGTGATTGATTGGATTTTATTAAACTTTATAAATGTTGTTCCTCCAAGGCTGCTGCAGAGACAGAGCAGGAGTTGTGTGTACTCCAGCGTGCACGGCTTCAACCAGGAGGAGATCAGAGAGAAGCTGCAGGCCTTTCCTGGAGGCTCTATTGACCTCCTCAAACAGGAGTCCGGCATCGCTGTGCTGACCATCAACTACCCGTCCCGCATGAACGCCTTCTCCGGTAAGAGGACTGTACATTTAACACTGTATATATATTCAGATTGATTAGTGCCTATTCGGTATTCTCAGGATGAAACTCAGTTTTACACAAACATAAGTAAGTTATACAGCAGCCCAGTTTATTGTGTTGAGTTTTCTCTTCCTCCTAGGCAGTATGATGGTGGATCTGGAGGAGAGGGTGAGCCAGCTGGAGAGCTGGATAGACGGTAAAGGCCTCGTTGTTCAGGGCGCTGCTGGAACTTTCTGCTCCGGATCAGACCTCACTGCTGTCAGGGCCATCTCTAACCCACAGGTAGCAAAGCAGAGGCATTATTTAAAGTATCTCTTCTGTCTGCCTGCATCTCTTTACCTTTGTCTCTGCTCTCACCTTGTAGGACGGGATGAAGATGTGTATGTTCATGCAGAATGCTCTTACAAGACTACTCAGGTATTGGACTCTCTTTTTCCTCTCTATCAATGCAGACTCAAATCAGCAGCAGCCAGTTTGGGCTTAAAGGAGTTTGAGTTTAGCTGTTGTGTAATGTGCACTACAGTATGCTGACAGAATAGTTTCCTCAGTGCAGGCTGCCTCTGATCTCTGTTGCTCTGGTGGAGGGGAGAGCGCTGGGAGGAGGTGCAGAACTCACCACCGCCTGTGACTTCAGGTAATGTGTTTTATACAAGTGAATAAAAGAAAAACACATTAGGATCTCCTTTACACCGTCACCTTTCATCCAAAGGGTTGCTAATAATCTGTCATCTCTGTCTCGTAGGTTAATGGCATCTGGCAGTGTGATCCAGTTTGTCCATAAACACATGGGCCTGGTCCCAGGCTGGGGCGGCGCCGCTCGACTCGTCCGCATTGTCGGAAGCCAGAATGCACTGAAGCTGCTCGGAGGTGCTCTAAAGGTGGACCCCGAACTTGGCCTGCAGATAGGACTGGCAGATGGAGTCCTGGAGGTCTCCCAGGCGGAGGAGGGTGGAGGGATTCTCCTACAGCGAGCTGAAGACTGGCTCAGTCGCTACACAACAGGACCTGCCCCGGTGATCCAGGCTGTGAAGAAGGTAACATTGTCAGGGAGAGAGCTCCCTCTGTCGGAGGCTCTGAGGACTGAGAGGGATGTATTTGGGACGGTGTGGGGCGGTCCGGCTAACCTGCAGGCTCTGGCCAGTAAATCCAAACACAGATGAGCTCCTCAGAGCTTCTCAGATCAGACAAGAGTCCCTGTCCAGGTCAAAATAGTATAGTAGTAATAGTAGTAGTATATAATAGAAGAGAGCTGCTACAGACTGACTCTTGATTGAAATTTAATTAGTTATTTCTTTGGTGTGCTGAAGACATTTACAAATACTCCTCATGTAATAAGCTGAATGCTGTGTCTAAAACGTGGACTCTGTGAGACACATGATAAAGGGTTTCTTCATTGTTGTTAAGGACTACGAACTTTAGAATTTCAATAAATCAGCTGCGTCATTTCCTCTAATACACTAATAATTAGAGATCACTCACTGTCACATACTTTAATGGTTGCAGTAGTGACATCATACCTACTTATCACAAGAGTAGGAGCTGAGATGCAAATATATAAACAGCGACACTGATAATGTGCTTTTGTGTGGTCGTATTTTGCAAACTTGACTCAAAACGATGGACCAAAGGTAGTTTTCGGGGATGAAAACCGAATTATCAACATGAATAAAACTCCCCTGTTCCTTTGGGGTCATATTTTAGAAACTGTACTGTCTGCAGCCTCCTGTTTAGTACCAAACATTTATTAGTTGTGGTGCAGTGTCAGCTGACATGAGAAATGATTTTACTTCATTAAGACTCTGCAGACTGATCCTGTATATGAAGACTTATTTTGTTTACATGTTCAGTAACCTCTTCAACAGTGAATATGCTGCATGATCCCATTGGTATTATAGTGTTATATGTTCAGCATGGATGAAAACAAGGACCTAACGGACTCTGTTCTCCATCTTTGAAATCCCTCCTGTCCCCATTAGTCAAGCAAATGAACTCCAGGTCCCCTGTAAATGTGATTATAGTAATGATTAGATCATGGCCAGGCAGAGTCTAACTGAAGCAGACAGATAGATACTGTCTGATGAGGTATAACAAGCATGAGGCATCAGCATCTATCTGCACGATTCAGATTAATGCTGCTGCACTTCTTTCCTCTTTATCTCAGTTCTGTAGGTAAGTTCAGCAGATCCTTCAGAGTCCTCTGTGCTCATGGTGTGTCATTGTGGCCTTGATCATCCCCACTCTCTCTGTTTCTATTCTGCTGGGAGATTCTTACTGTAGCTGTAGGTAAGAGCATTATTTGGCTCATTTTCAATACTCTGCACAATGGCTTTCGTCTATGCATGTGGAAAGATGCTGAAGCACAGGGCCAAATTAAACAGTTAAAATATGCATACTGATGTTTTTATTGTAAAGTTATGCACCAATTTGTAGCTTGTTTTTCATTTCACATTTAAAATTAGCCCAAGTGAGGCATTGCAAAAGCACAACAGTGCTGAAATGTCAAGAACAGGACAGATCCCTGGAGGATAGCAGGCCTTTATCTCCTGTTCCCCTTACAGAGGTCATGTTTCCTGGCCAGACACCCAGCTGGAACGCTGATAGCTGCAGTGGTCAGAATACCAAACACCTACGAGGTGAGCGAGGGAAAGTTAAGAGTTGGCCTCGTTATGATATACAGCACATTAACACTTGTTTTTATGGTCTCCAATGACATAAAACAGTGAGGCAGTGTTGCATACTGTGGGCATTATGGATTAATAAACAGAAGCTATGTTCCAAATGGTATACTTTTTCTTTTTACTTTTAGTACATACTGCAGCCCTTACAAAGTACATACTCTACTGTTATATATAGTATACATACTACTTCGCCTTTGACTCTCTTGCTCATATTTCTGCTGCGCCAAGGATTGTGGGTCAGAATAGCCAGAAAAGCTTGCTGGCTTGCATACTGTAAAATGTGACTGGATGCAGGACATCCTGGTATTTTTGGCATACTGCATTTGACATACTATGTATTGGGAGATACTAAATCTTTTCCTGGAATATTAAATAGTATGGTAGTATGGGTATTGGAACGCACAGAGTATCTATCTTGTTACACCTATTTTGGGAAACCACAATGACTTCGCCTAATAATAAGCAATAAGCTGTTTTGTTCATGTGTCATCTGCTTAATCAAGTCTTATTTTGGATGCATTGTTATATGAAGTTATATGAATAGTTATTGAATATTTCAGTCCTGCATCCAGTGGGAAGAATGTGATTTTTTTTTTTTTTTTTTTTCCCCCCTAGCAAAACCTCTTGAGGTGGTAGTGTGGAGAAAAAGGGGTAAAATCTTACTTACAATGGACCCATTGATAGTTCTACTTATGTAACACTCAATACCTGATATAAAACTAACTGACATGCACCCTATCACACAGTAAAAAAAAGCCAAAGAATATACTAATAATCAGAGACAAGAGCACAAAAGTATTATCATTTTAGGATGATGAAATGACACAATTTATTCTTAAATTACAAACCATGTAACAAAAAAGTTGCCAAGCAAAAACTGTTACACAAACTTTATTCTTTAGAATGGAAAGTCTAAGACTGATGATGTAAGCATGTAAGAAATATAAAAACAACATAACATGAAATCTCTGCAGGATGGCCAATAGTAATGGCGTGTTCTTGTTCTCTTACTGCCTCAGACATCATACAGATTTACATAAGAAACGCAAAAAAATTAAAAACATTTACTCAAACTCAACCCAAAAATATCAGTTCTCATCATCATCCTGCCAACCAGTAGTGTTTAAATAACTCTCTCTTCAAACATGCACAAATCACAAAACTTTAGAAACACACAAATTGAGAATACTTCAGTCGGGGACACTAAGAATACTAATGAGAATGCAGAGGCCTCAGCAGCTTTAAAATGAAAACACTGATACTTTAAACATTTAAATGCCAATTATTAAAGCTGAGAAAGGTTAAAATAATTTTGATATGTACCTCTATTATGCACATTCATTTAAAACAGGGTTTGCAATCTATACAGATTTTAGAAGCCGGTTAATTGAAATCGAATCAAAGACAAACCATCAGCAGGTAGCCAGATAATCCTGCAGGTTCTTAAGTTACAATGTTGTAGCACATCAAGTGTGAAATTTAAATACCCACATTGCTTAATAGCGAAGTACTTCTCTGTTTCCTTTCTTTATCTAGATTTTCTTCAAACCACATTCAGCTCTGAAGTGACACATTTCAAAAAGTTAACAGTTCAATTCTGAATTTTGAAGGAAAGTCTTCATAATCCGTTAAATCTGAAGTAAGGAAACCTCAAGGTAGGTTGGAGGTTTGGAACTAGTTATCAAGGATTAAATTCTTCGCAAGAGTAGTCAGATGACTCGAGCTCCAACGAGCCCATTTCTGCGTGCTATGTTAGCTGAGAGAGTTAAAGTGTAGATGATTAGACTGCAGCGGTTCATGATAATGATAATGACACAGTTCCATTTCCAGGAGTAACATCCCCATTTATGCTTTCTCCCTCGAACGTCACAGATCTGGCTGAGTCTCCCAGAAACCCTCTGGGTATATTTAGGGTAATCAATTTCAACACGAGGCTACCTAGGACAGGCAGAAGCAGGGTTTCAAGTCAAGCATTTTTACCTTTTAACTTCCACTTCTGTAGAATTTAAAAGGAACACTCGATATGCCTGCAACCAAACAGCAAAAAGTGAGCAGACTGATGGCAGCTGAACACCACAATAAGTATGTTTACCTCACATGATAGACAATTATGAGATGTTATCGTGGCTCACAACAACATGCTGTATCCATCTGACTCATTACCAAGCTGTACCTCCCGTCTCAGTACTAGAACCCTGGCTACTAGAACGCCAAACATTACTCCTACTTCTCTATGTATTGGATGAGACTGACAAACAAATCATACAGATACAGCCAGATCATTGTGAGCCAAATAGAGACACCAAATTTGGTTGTTTACCTAAAAACATGGAGTATGTTATGTCTAATTTCTCTTTTGCCGAGCAATCCACCCATATCCGATCCGTGACAGAGTGAACGACAGCATACAGTGAGGAATAAATTAATGAAATGGAACATAGCCATTTGGTGATGATGGCGTTATTGATGACTTCACACTTCAGTCACTGTACACTGGCCATCAGGCATTCTGGACCTTCCACTGCTACTGGATGAAGAAGGAGGAGAGGCGGACTCTGCACCAGGAGGGGATCTGTCCACTGGATTCAGTCTTTGCCTCCGTGGCCTATCCTCCCAGGGCTCCACACGCTCTCCATCTCCCCCCTCCTCTTCTTCATCCTCCTCTTCCTCATCGTCGCTCCAGTCTCCAGAGCCAGACTCGTCCACAGAGGTGTGAGGGTCAGACGACCTGGAGGGTGAGGCCTCCTCTTCCTCATCTTCTTCCTCTCCTTCCCCAGCCTCAGACCGCTCTTGAGAAGGTGTGGGCCTGGGGCTGATCTGCAGCTGGGAGAGAGCATCCTCCAGAGTGGGGCTGCTGCTGCTGCTGCCAGGCTGACCACCGAGGGAGGTGGGAGGTCTGGCAGAGGCTGGAGGGGCTGTAACAGTAGAGGGGATACCTGGAACCTGCTGCTGTACACCTGCTACTGTGGTATCAGCCCCATCAGCAGAGTTTTCTCGACCGGCCGCCCCAATGGCCCCAGTAACACCCTCGGTGTCCAAACGCAGTCCCGCCACTCCCTTCTTGGGGATATCCAAAACGTCCCTCTTCATCTTGCGTCTACGGCCGTGCTCATTGCGCCTGTACTGCACCATGTTCTCCAAGTCAGCTACATACAAAAAACCAGCAATCAGCATTTCAGCCGTTTTCTTGCCCTTGGAGAAAGCGTCCTCCAGCTCGCGGCTGGTTCGCTCATCATACTGCCACCAACCGTTACGGCCCTCGTAATACCAGGCGTGATCGCTCGCCGCACCGCCCCGACCTCCCGCCGACGCTTTGAGCTCCTCCGGAGAGAGAAGTGTAGGCCTTTCCAGGAAGTCGTCCGGTACTTCCTGTCTGCAGAGAGCGCAGCGTTTGCTCTGCCAGGATGCTCCCTTCACACACAGGAAACAGAAGACGTGATGGCACGGCAGTTGGACTGGGTGGACGCAGCTCTGCAGACAGATGGCACACTCCGGTACAGACAGGGCTGGGGATGAGTTGCTGGAGCCAGAGCAGGATGATTCTGCACTGTTCCCACTTCCAGCACCACTGTTGCTGCCTTTCTTACTGGATGGAAGCGAGCTAACAGAGTGGTCGACCTCCCCACAACTAGCCATCCTTAGGAAGTACTGAGGAAAGGGGACAATTGTAAATAATGATTATGGTGAGCATGTTAGGATTTCTATTATCAGTACTATTAATTTTGGAAAAATAGAAATTAGTATTAAAAGATAATTATTATTGTTGTTTTTAGTAGGGATGCACCAATCTGACTTTTTTAGTCCCGATACCGATAACAATACCTGGGCTTTGGGTATCAGCCGATACCGAGTACCGATCCGATACCAGTGTTTAATTAATGAGCTGTAGGCCTCACTGTGTGGTAGTGACTGGGATCATTCTGTTATGTGTAAGACACCATCAGTCTTGACATAAGCATTGCTTTCCTAACTTTGTAAAACAAAATATAAAAAATAAATACATAGATATAAATGTACTGAATTGTAATTTATTAAAATAATGCTATCCGATACCAGATTGGCCCATTGTCTCTGATAACCAATCCACCTATTTGAATCAGTATCGGACCGATATCGGTGCATCTCTAGCTTTTAGGTCCACAACTGATTAAAAATTCTAGTTAGATATATCATCTGCAATGAAAGCACTTTTTTATTATTATTATTATTATTATTATTATTATTTTACTGCTGGTTTCTTGATCACATTTAACACAACTGCAGGTCACTGTCTCTACATAGCAAACAGTCCCGAGATGAACAAACTATACTAAATATAATCTATATGCCATCTTTAACCTCAAACAAGGCTAGCAGGCATGCTATTTATATACGTACTTACTGGAAGTGCCTCAATGCTGATGTATCATTAGGAGAGCTGATGGACCTTCAAGCTTGCTGCTGCCTAAAGGAAAAGAGCAGTTGGTGAAAAAGTCTTTGTTTTCACACTGTCCTGAAAGTCAGTACAATAGTGATGCACAATATAGATAGATAGATAGTAACTTTATTGATCCCGAGGGAAATTCAAGTTTCCAGCATCACAGTTCCATAGTGCAAACATATTAGTAAAACGACACAAGTAGTAACAAGACACATGTAAGTAATACAGAGTATAAAACAAAATATGCAATGTGCAGAAGAACTGTTAAAAATGAATATAGTGCAGGGTAAACAACTGAGATACAGGACTATTTAAAGAAAAAGTGAATGTAGTGCAGAAAGTGATATAGTGCTGGGTGATAAAATATAGGAGATATAGATATTAAGAAATGTCAGATATGGAATATAATGCAGGATAAGAACTGAGGTAGAGAAGTTGTTTGCAGTGTAGTGTAATATCAAGCTGTTCCTTCTGTAAACTGACAACGGAAACAGACAAACAAGCTTTTAGCCTGGTGTTAAAACGGATTAGCTACAAATAAGCGTGAATTCACCTAAACTATGACTGAGATGTCATCAGTCTGAGGAACAAAGAGCTGCTCTGTTAACTGAATACAAGCAGTGTGTGCTAACTGTTGGTGCTAACTGTTGGTGCTAACTGTCTGTGCTAACTGTGGGAGCTAACTATTGGTGCTAACACCCAGCTAACTGTTTGTGCTAACTGTTTGTTGCTAACTGTTGGTGCTAACCCAGCTAACTGTTGTTGCTAACTGTTTGTGCTAACTGTTGGTGCTAACTGTTTGTTGCTAACTGTTGGTGCTAACTGTTGGTGCTAACACCCAGCTGGTTTGTGACAGCGCTGGTGATGATCACAGCTAACGGTCTAATATTCACACTAGCTGGTGACAGTCTCGTAAGCTAACTAGTTTAGCTAACGTTAGAAACAGAGCAGCTGCTAAAGAGCCGCTTGGTGTTACAGCGTTACAAACACAAGAGGAGAACAGAGGATCATAACAATGAGACCTGTGGGGGCTAATGCTAGCACTGACTCCAGTAAATAGACGGAGCTCCTGTGACGGCGCTAGCTTCTGTTAGCAGGGCGACACAAACAGACAGAGACACCGAGAGGTTCTGCTCCGGTACCGTACCGTGAGATGATGCTGTGCTGCTCCGGTACCGTACCGTTAGCTGCTGCTGTGCTGCTCCGGTTCGCGGTTACAGTCCGTGTAACGGCACTGATCTCTAACGCTAATTCACCGACCCCTCCAATGGTAACGGGCTTTGTTTTCCTCCCAAAAAGGAGCTGAGATAAAGACGGCGACGTAAGATTACGTGATGACGCAATTTGACGTAAAAACCGCACGACGCTATTATATTCTACGCATGGTGCAGATATTAGATAGAGATAGATAGATAGATAGATACTTTATTGATCCTGAAGGAAATTTAGGCATCCAGTAGCTTAGACAACAAGTCCCAACACCAATACACCTTAAAAACGATACAATCAAATAGAATAAAGTGAGATAAAATAAAATAAAATAAACATAAGATAACCAGAATCAGAATCAGAATCAGAATCAGAAACTCGTTTATTGCCAGGTGTATGAGGTTTACACTAGGAATTTGCTTTGGTGGGTTGGTGCAATAAAACAGTAGGATAATTAAGTGTTAGAATAAAATAAGAATACAAAAAAAAATGAAATCTACAAATATACAATATGATATATACACAAGAAAACAAAAATGTCTTAAAAAATGTCCAAAAAAAGTCTGAAAAATGTCAGAAAAAAAAGTCTGAAAAATGTCAGAAAAAAAAAAAAGTCTGAAAAAGAAGTTTGAAAAATGTCAGAAAAAAAAAGTCTGAAAAACAGTCTGAAAAATGTCAGAAAAAAAAAGTCAGAAAAAAAGTCAGAAAAATGTCAGAAAAAAAAACGTCTGAAAAATGTCAGAAAAAAAAAAGTCTGAAAACAAGTCTGAAAAATGTCAGAAAAAAGAAAAGTCGGAAAAAAGTCTGAAAAATGTCAGAAAAAAAAAAGTCGGAAAAATGTCACAAAAAAGAAGTCGGAAAAAAGTCGGAAAAATGTCAGAAAAAAAAAGTCGGAAAAATGTCAGAAAAAAAAGTCTGAAAAAAAGTCTGAAAAATGTCAGAAAAAAAAAAAAGTCTGAAAAATGTCAGAAAAAAAAAGTCTGAAAAATGTCAGAAAAAAAAAGTCTGAAAAAAAGTCTGAAAAATGTCAGAAAAAAAAAAAGTCAGAAAAATGTCAGAAAAAAAAAAAGTCTGAAAAAAAGTCTGAAAAATGTCAGAAAAAAAAAAGTCTGAAAAATGTCAGAAAAAAAAAAAGTCTGAAAAAAAGTCTGAAAAATGTCAGAAAAAAATAAAGTGTGAAAAAAGTCTGAAAAATGTGAGAAAAAAAAAAGTCTGAAAAAAAGTCTGAAAAATGTCAGAAAAAAAAAAGTCTGAAAAATGTGAGAAAAAAACTCCGTAAAGAAAGTCCGAAAAAAGAATTAGTTAAACGAATTCTAGTTTTCCTCATTAGTTGTTTTTTTATTTATTTATTTATTTAATTGTTTCTGCCCATCTCCTGCCCCCCCTCCGGTCCGGATGGGGCGGTAATGCACCTCTAAGACGGTTGAAATAAACACAGAAGAAGCAGCAGCAGTGTTCCACGCATGCCCGTTGGCCTGTCTTCCTGTTCGCTCGGTGCTAGAGGACGTTGGTGTCACAGAGGAGAGCCGCTCTACACGCACTTTATCTCGATTAAAGTAAGAAGATCAGTAGTTAACACCATGTTTGGCCGCACCGTGAGACCCGCCGTTAGCCTGGCTCGGACCGTGTCCACCTCCTCTCGGAGCCGCGCTAAGGTTGCGGTGCTGGGAGCGTCGGGAGGGATCGGCCAACCGCTGTCTCTGCTGCTGAAGAACAGCCCGCTGGTGAGCCAGCTCTCCCTGTTTGATATCGCTCACACTCCCGGGGTGGCTGCAGACCTGAGCCACATCGAGACCCGGGCCCAGGTGAGCGGCCACATGGGGCCCGATCAGCTGGATGCGGCTCTGCAGGGCTGCGACGTGGTGGTGATCCCAGCCGGGGTGCCCAGGAAACCCGGGATGACCCGGGATGACCTCTTCAACACCAACGCCACCATCGTGGCCACCTTGGCCGACGCGTGCGCCCGCAACTGCCCCGAGGCTATCATCTGCATCATCGCAAACCCTGTGAACTCCACCATCCCCATAACATCAGAGGTCATGAAGAAGTACGGAGTGTACAACCCCAACAAGGTGTTTGGGGTCACGACCCTGGACATTGTGAGAGCCAACGCCTTCGTGGCAGAGCTTAAAGGTCTCGACCCGGCTCGGGTCAACGTGCCGGTCATTGGAGGTCATGCTGGGAAGACCATCATCCCCCTCATCTCCCACTGCACACCCAAAGTAGAGTTCCCCGCTGACCAGCTGGCTGCTCTGACAGGCCGGATCCAGGAGGCCGGCACCGAGGTGGTGAAGGCCAAGGCTGGAGCCGGATCTGCTACCCTCTCCATGGCCTACGCCGGCGCCCGCTTCACCTTCTCCGTCCTGGACGCCATGAACGGAAAGGAGGGCGTGGTGGAATGCAGCTATGTCAGATCCGAGGAGACGGAGTGCAAGTACTTCTCCACACCTATCCTGCTGGGGAAGAACGGCATCGAGAAGAACCTCGGGCTGGGCAAGCTGAGCGCCTTCGAGGAGAAGCTGGTCGCTGACGCCATGACTGAGCTGAAGGCTTCCATCAAGAAGGGCGAGGACTTTGTGGCTAACATGAAGTGAACAGAGCGCATTAAGTCAGTCGAAAACAGCAGTTGTGATTGATAATTTGTTTCGTCCTAACTTAAAGGCATCTGGGTAAATCTAAAGATCCGTCACAGTGTTTCCCCTTTTGTTTTGGTTTTAGCAGTCGGGTCATCTTGACTCAGAAATCCTGGTTTTAACCAAGGTTCTCTTAACCTATCTATCATTTCCCTTTTCAAACATGGCTTTATCTTGCACTATGCTTACTGTACTGTGACTTATCTATATTTTGCAAATGTGAAATTTTAAACAAAACTTCATATATTTTCATGTACAGTCTGTATTAACGGGGATTTCTCTGCTTTAAGAATGAGGAGGAAATACTGTCATCATGCCTGTTGATGCAAATAGATGTTAACTGATGAGCAAAATACTCCACCAATAAACAGTTTAGCTTTAAAAATGATTCTTTATTTCTTGTTTTTGTTATACAAAAATAATTTGGCTTGGCAGTGTACAACTGAAACACTAACCAAATGTTAAGGACCACTGACACTTCTCATGACACTAAGGCTACGTTCCAAATCGCATATGTTTTCTTTTTACACACTACTTAGTCGTCACATTGTGTCTTGAACTTTGACCCTCTTGCTATCACATTTATCGCAGAGGATTGTGGGTCAGATTAGCCATAAAAGCATGCTGGCTTGCATACTGCAAAATGCAACCGGATCTAGAAGGACATCCTATTTTTGGCTCACTGTATTTGACATACTATGTACTGGGACATACTAAATCTTTTTCTGGCAGACTAAATAGTATGGTAGTACGAGTACTGGAACGCACAGTGAGTGTTATAATCCAGATCATAGTGATCATCTTTCATTTCACATCACAAATCTGGCACTGGAATAGTGTAGATATGGGTTGTTTAAATGCAGTCAAGTTAATAGTAGAGAAATGATTTCAAATAGTTATACACTTGAAACTATGCAATTAGATAAGTGAAGTTGGAGCTACATGGTGGTAATTGTCATAGTTGCTTATATGCAGGAAAATGAAAGGAGGTTATTGTCCCTGCAAAACCCAAACTAAAAAATAATCTGTGGATTTTGACTTGAATAATGACTGCAGGTAGCATGATTACTCTAAACTGCATGTTCTATGATTCCAATTATGTTCTGTTGAACAACTTTTAGTAGGTATAATAGAATAGTTATAGAAAGTGACAGACCGTCCTTGTTGCCATGGCAACTTTTGAATCAACAGTTAACAGCTGCACACTGTACTGAGTTTGACTTCCATTTACTCGTGAGAATTAGTAGATTAAACAAGTCATCCGGATGAGAAAACAGATAACAGACACAGGTACAAACCCATTATAGTTTTATTTGACATACAGGTGCTTTTGGTTCCTAGTCAAGGAGCTTTACTGAGAGCACAGATTCCATTTACACAAAAAGAAAAACTGATGGTAGATTAGATTTATCACTTAATCAGGATAAAACTAGCGTTTGTCCTCGGAGTCACAGCATGCAGGTTCTCCTACATCTGTCACTTGTAATGTGATTATGAAGATGTCACAAGATGGCAATAACAAACTCACTTTTATTTTTTTCTTTACAAATTCTGCACCAAATAAAATAAAGTAAAGAGATCTAAAGAACAGGAACAACAATAATAAACAATTGTTCTACATAATGTTGCAAAATCTACATTCAAAAACCAAAGACGCGCAATGTTGTACCAGGGCCCCATTAAATAACCATATCAACAAGCACATAGTATAACGTCTTTGTCTCTCTGTCCGCCTGTCTGCCAGTCCTCCACACAGTCACAGACATGTCTCACTTTGTTCTTCAGTCCCAACAGCAGTGTCTCAATAGAGACACTCTCTCAGTGGTGGAAGTGAAGGAGTAGAGGCTGCAGGGTAGATAAAAAAGACTTTTTAAAGTCCATAGTGGCCCAAGCCTTGTGGCTGAATGTGCCCCATCCCGCTTGTGCATAAACATTATATTCAAATCATACAGGTAGCAGCAACACCCCTGCAGAGAGGGGTCGAGGGGGGTGAACAGTGGGTGAGGATGGGGGAGTTTTGGAGAAGGAAGAATGGGAGGATAACAGGAGGAGGGTGGGGAGGCGCTCTGTCCAGAGCTCTACTGTACGAGGCCGTCTTCAGGGGAGACCGGCTCTGTGTCGTGGCCTCTGCGGTGCCTGTGCTCCGTTTTGTTCCTGTTATCAGAGTCCTCACGTTGACCCGTGTCTCTCTCCCTCTCTCGCTCCCTTTCTCTCTTCCTCTCCCGTCGGCCCTCCTGGTTCTCCTTATCCTTGCGGTTGTTGCGATTCCTCCGTTCTCTTCGCTCGTTCTTCCTCCGTCCTCCTGGAAGTTAAGAAGATGAACGATTAGTAAAGCAAGGGAGAGGGTGAAGGAGGTAGTATTCAGTTAGGAAATGCATTATTTCAGAATCTTTTCATACTGCTAATCATTATATTTCAATAAGAACATTGTAGTATATAATGCAATTAATACAGCCATAGAAAATGTCCAAAATGCAGGTCTACTTGTTGTCAAATAGTACCAACTGTTATGCATTTGCCACATAATAAGTCAGTAAAATATATTGTAGTGTCTTAATGAATGTATATAATATTTGAGTCAAACACACATGTTTCAAAGATAATTTATTGCACATTATTTTGCTGTGCAATAAATTATTAAAGCTGTAATTCTTTCAGCTCAACCTAGTTTACTGCTGTTGATTTTTGTACTGGAATTTAAAGCCTTAACTAATCCGTGCATCAGCCTGTAAGTAATGCAAACCACCATGTATTCAAAAAAAATCTCTTAAAGTAAAAGTAGCACTTTGTGAACACACTACCAACACATTACAGGGTGCAGTTTTCCTCTGAAGTGCAACATGCAATGCCCTGTATTCACCACTAGATGTCAGTCTTTAACCACAGACAGCACCCCCCCCTCCCCTGGTGATGAGCGGACCTTTGTCCAAAATAGAAAACCTTTAAATAAGCCCCCAGTTTATCTGCTCTTGCAACACCATCTCATAAACAAAACGGAGAGTTTTGGAATGCTGAAGGTTTATCTCTGCTCGGGCTACAGTTATTAATGATAATAACAAGATCCACCCCCAGGGAGGTCGGAGACAGGACCTGCAAGTGAAAGCAGAGGAGGCCCTTTCCTGTTGTTGTACTGCTGCTGTTCATGTGTGAGTGGAACGGAGCAGCACGGCCTGCTTGGCTGGTTGGCCGGCCAGTCGGGGATTGTGAAACTGCTGAAGTAGGCAGTAGGCACAGACACAGGGAGAGAGAGAAAGAGAGATAAAGGGAGGGAGAGAAAGAGATCTCTCTCTCTGTCTCTCTCCTGTTCGGCTCATCCTCTCCCTCTCTGTCTGCTCATTAATCAAACCAGGGCTCCGATTGGACCAGGGACTAAGTCTGACCCTCACATTCTGGGCTAGTGATACCAAGCTCTACCTGCCCACTGTGGTTCATCTAATGAAAGAGGACAGGAGGATAGGAGATGTGCATATGTGAACACGTGCACAAACACAGTATGGACCGCTCACATAGTTCAACTGCAAGACAGAGAAGTAAAAAAGAATCAGAATGAAAGCTAGTGTAGATAGGTGGGTGCATGGATGGATGGACAGACAGTAATCTGGTGCACTGACTCACTCGGGGTCTGCCCCCCGTCCTCTATAAACACAGGAAGTCCCCTTCGCTCTCATTGTTTTCTCTGCCCTGACACCATTTACAACTATTTACAAGTTCCGTGGATTAGTCATACTGTAGCCCCCGTGCTTTGTCGAGCCAGAGGAGAAACCTAATCCACGCCAGTGTTGAGATGATTAGGAGATTGTTTATCAAACCGACCTGCGTTTGGTTAGTTGGAACAGTTTCTGATGGACTTTTTGTAAACTGTGTAATGACATGTGTGTAATGGTCCCCGAATGAGACACCTTTGGAGGTTTTTAGAGCATTTTCAACAGACATTTAGCACATTACCAAAAGCCAGGTTTTAATGAATAAAGTCTGAGTGGCAGTGAGTGAGAGGTTGGATTTGGTGACAACGTATGAAAATCTTCCAGTGACTTTATGAACTGGAACCTGTACCTGTGGTGATGTACAGTAGCTTCATTTGAATGAAAAGCTTCCACATTTGCCTTAATTAAAAGTGGAAGACATCACCAATTAGTCCTGTTTTAGATGAGACTTGTACAATATGCCATAAGGATGTAAAAAAGCATTACACAAAAATATATTGAATACATTTTTCTTACAAATCAAGAGTTCCAGCTGGTAATGTTGTAATGTGTTCTGGAGAATAGACATAAATTCAACTGAAGTTTGACCAAATCTGAACGTACTAGGATTGCTTGGGAATATTTGGCCGGTTTATTTTGCTCAGACAAATGATTTAAACTATTACTTCATATTTTATCACTTACACTTATAGTACTGTAAGAATGCATTTCAGGACATTACATTTGTACAGTCTGTACACAGTGTGTGAGGTTGGGTCATTGTAGGTACAATGAGTATTGAAGAAAAGCATTCATATACTGCGTTATTCAAACTCAGAAGTCACTCTAAAGTTGTACCAAACTAAGTATGTAAACACTGTTTATCAAGTGGAATTATTGTGTTTGGACTGATACATGGATGTTGTAAGGGCTTCCTAATGGTACAAGTTGAATTATTCTAAATGCAGTAAAAGATAAATAATGCAACATCCATTGACATACACTTATTCGCTTTCTTGACAAGAGTTACATGAGAGGATCGATACCACTCTCATGTCTGTCTGTTCAGTACTGAGCTGGAGCCATGAGGCAATTATTTTAGCTGAGCATGAAGACTGAAAGCAGAGGGAAACTGCTAGCGTGGTTCTGTCCAAAGTTTAACAATCCACCTACTAACACACAGTTAAGGCTGTAACTGTTTCCCTGTGACCAGCAGTCAGGTGCAGTGACTTCCTAATGTCTTCACTGGTTGCCAGAAAGTAGCTACAGCAAGTAACTCCCAACGTGTTAGTGAGCTTTAGAAGTGCTAGGTGGGTTTTTAAACCCCGGACAGAGCCGGGCTAGTTGATTTCCCCAATTTCTAGTTTTGTGCTAAGCTAAGCTAACAGTCTCCTGACTCTAGCTCACTTAGAGTGGAATCGGTCGTTTCATCTAATTCTTGCCAAGATTGCAAATAAAATGTGCGATTAATCATGAATAAATATTTTAATCGACTGACAGCTCTAGTTTATATACACTATACATGCTCCACTTAAGATTTTGTCAACTAAGACTAGATACGCTGTAAAAGATTTATTTTAACCAATAGGCCTACAGTTAAAATATTGACATTCATTTTAAATGATAGTAAATCTGGGTCCAATCAAAGACTTCTCTTAGATCCCATAAATAATTAGTTCCACATTCGGTACACAGATGACCAGTATTTGTCATCAGTACAAGGGAAGAACATTTGCTATCATTTCTAGTTCACGAAGGAGAATGTTTGCAGAAATGTGTTATCCATTTCATCCTGTGTTTTTCCCCTGAAATCCCTGCATGCACAGTGTAAACACACACTGCTGTGGACCTGCTGATGGTCTGTGGCTGTCATGTAACTTCTAGAAATGTGTTGCAGCGCATTCACAAAGGACAGGAGTCAGTAAACTGAGAGCTCAGAGAGGGGCTTTACTGGGTGGGACACTGTGTGTGTGTGTGTGTGTGTGTGTGTGTGTGTGTGTGTGTGTGTGTGTGTGTGTGTGTGTGTGTGTGTGAGCATGCTAGTGAAAGAGACGACGATGAATAAAAATCCAGAGAGAGTATTAAATGAAGTGAAGAAGAAGCGTAGGGCCGCTGAGGGTAAGGGGAAGTGTTGTTGCACGTGTGTGTGCGGTTGGAGGAGCATTGTGTGTTTTATGATGGCACATCCTCCGCGGCAGGCGCTCTGTCGTCCGGGGAGCTTTTGGCGGGAGCCAGGCCGGGATTAAAGGCTATGGGCTGTCCCACAAGTGGAATGCCTGCCGCATGGCCGCCAGGATGTCATGAGGGGGGGTCTGGGTGTGCCAGTGTGTGTGTGTGTGTGTGTGTGTGTGTGTATCAGTCCCCCCCCTCATTGACTGGTTGATACTAGCATGCTTAACTGTATGTTTCTCTGTGTGTAATAGGCCTGTGTGAGTGTCTGTATGTGTGTGTGTGTGTGTGTGTGTGTGTGTGTGTGTGTGTGTGTGTGTGTGTGTGTGTGTGTGTGTGTGTGTGTGTGTGTGTGTGTGTGTGTGTGTGTGTGTGTGTGTGTGTGTGTGTGGGAGTTATTAAAGGAGTCTAAGGTTTGCAGAGGGCACGCGGTCTATCCGGCCACAGAGATAGAGAGGTGAACAGCAGGTCGATCGGAGGACAAATTAGCCAGCTTTAACTTGAGAGAGACGGCGGCGGATGAGGATGTGTGTGTAAACATTCACAATCTCCAGTCGTGGATAACGCAGGAACGGAGCCAAGTTTCTCTGACTCTGAGTCAGAATATAGTTTCCTACAGTTTTACAACTTTTCTGATGTGGTATCTGTAATTTAGAACATTGTTTTGGGGGTTAATCAGCACCAACTGGAAGTTGTGATTTTGTAATGGTTCTTTAGAACTGGTGGCACTAATGGCTGGAGGCTTAAAGTCTACACTTAAAGGAATAGTTCAACGTTTTGTGTAATTTTTCTGTCAAGAGTTGATACCACTCTCATATCTGAGCATTAACTGTAGCCAGGAGAGGATTACTGTAGCTTTGCACAAAGACCGCAAGCAGTAGAAATAAGCTGGCCTGGCTTTGTTTAAAGTTAAACGAATTCACCTGCCAGCACCAAAAAATAGTTTGCCTATCTCCACATAAAACAACAACTTTGGTGTTTTTTGTTTGCGAATCTATTGAACATCAAGATATGTGTTAATTAGTGAGGTTTAAAGGTGCAGCTGTACGGGTTTTTAAAACTTTGGAGAGGCAGGCTAACTGTTTCCCCCTGCATCAAGTATTTATGCTAAGCTAAGCTAATCTGCTTCATATTTAATAGAGAGACATGTGGGTGGTATCGATCTTGTCATCTAACTCTCGGCATGAAAGACGTTGTATTTCCCAAAATGTCAAACTAAACTTCCTTTTGGGGCAGACAGATGGCAAAAGAGGATGAAGTGAGCAAAGACTCCTCATGTGGAGGAGTGAAATGATGAAGCAAAGAGCAGAATGGAAAGAGGAGAGGAGAGGGGAGTCGAAGGCAAAAGGAGAAAGTGCAAAAGAGGAGGAAAGGAAAAGGAGGAGGAGGAGGATGTATCAGTGTCTGAGGGCTGCTGGAGGATTACTGGGGGCTCTCTGAGGTCGGACCACTGACCCCCTAGCGTGTGCAGAACGTAAACAGCGAGGAGAGGACGCGCCGAAGCAGATAATTAGCTCTCATTCACTGCGGATGCTCTCGGAGCGAGGGCAACTGGGTAATCACAAGCATGGGGCAACATCGATCAACGGGGTCTGTAGGGTGTGAGACTACACACACACAGCTTTCCTTCTTTCTTTCTTTCTTTCGATTCTCCTCCCTTCTCTCTGTACCCCCTCCTCTCACCGGGCTCAGGCTAGATCAACAGAGCCGTCGACACCACACTAAAGTCTCGGCCCCGACCCGACTGACTGGGAGCGCCAACGGGGAGCTTATATGGGGGTCTGTGTTTTCTTTGGTGTGGTAGGGAGTGTGTGTGTGGAGGGGATGAGGATGGGGGAATGGATCAGCAGAGAGATACAGATAGAAAGTTAGAGAGAGAGAGAGAGAGAGAGAGAGAGAGAGAGAGAGAGAGAGAGAGAGAGAGAGAGAGAGAGGGAGAGAGAGAGAGAGAGAGGGATAGCGGGGGTGACAGAGGGCACATTTCACAGTCTGCCTTACAAATCACGTCGACCCAGTTGACTCTTTTCACAAATTACCACCAAGAGCAGCGGCTGTGTAGTTATTTTAGTGAGACAACGATGGCATGTGTGTGTTCGGTGTGCACAAGCAAGTGTGCGAACTTGTGCATTTGTCTTTATCTTGATTTGTGTGTGCATGTTTGCATGTGTGTGTGTGTGTGTGTTGGCAGCTGTGGGGATAAACCAATACTGATCCCCTGGTCGCCGCGTGCCTCCCAGGGGGAGGATGTTGATGTTGAGCTGGCTGTTTCTGCTCCAGAGTCAACTGCTTTTCTGCTGCATCACACACACAGACACACACATGCACAAAAACATGCACACATACACACTGTTTGTTCTGTAAGTGTGAGGCCCCAGGGGGGCTGGATCTCAGCCTCCTAGCCTGGCTGCGATCTGTCATTTAACACTATAGAGCTCAGGCTAAAAAACAACCAGCCGTAGCCGCCAACCAGTTCAGTAACCACACACACGCAGTACACACACATAACACAAAGCGGTCATAAATGCACCACAGCGTCGGGCTTTATAAAGAGACGAGCCCGTCTGAAAGCAGTTTGAACTCTCTTCATTAGAACGCTATTCTCTGTTTACTGGGAGCAGAGAAAGCGGTTTTACTGTTTAAAAATCCAAAGAGGTCTCGTGGGAAAACACACAACAGACCCATTGCAACATCACACATGTGTGTTCCCCCCACTGTCCTCACTCTAACCACAATGACAATCCTTTGAGTAAACAGCCGTAGTCCCGAACGGAAGACCGACTAGCTCTGATTGTACAAGCTGAAGCAGCAAAGTCTGGAATTCATAGAAATCATGCCATGTATCACAAATACAATGTTGGCAGTGGGTGAGATGGGTCAGCAGCAGCTACGATAGACAACGTCTCAGAAAATCTGTAACTTTGCTATTGTCGTCTTTACCTGGACATTTCCTCCTCTTGACCAGGCAGTCTTTGATCTCTGAGATCTCAAGGCAGGGGTCGCCAAAGGGTGACGGGTACTGGAGGACCTGCCGTGTGCGGGTCTCCTGGCCCCGTTTGAACCCACAGGTTCTACCGGACCGAGAGCAGGGGCTCCACTCGCTCCACTCACCCACCTCGCAGTGCACTGACAGGGGGAAGAGTGAGACAGAGAAGTGAGGCAGAGAAAGTGTTTATCTATTCTACATCAAGGGCCAAAAACGTGGCATGGGCCCTCCTACCATCATGCACCCAATTAGACTGTCATCAGGCCATTAAAGAGGCGTTATCAGTCGCTATAAGCACCATAGATGTGGGTCATTAGGGGCCTACTACACCTACTACGTTGTAAAAGTGAAAGTGAAACTTGAAAGCAACACATTTTAACATGTTGTAAAACTGAATGAAATGTTACGCTTTGAACACAAACAAAAAGGTTTATTTAGGTTTAGGCAACAGAACTACAACTTCTTTAGGTTTAGGTAACAAAACTACAACTTCTTTAGGTTTAGGCAATAAAACTACAATTTGTTAGGATAACTACAGCTTCTTTAGGTTTAAGCAATAGAACTACAACTTTGTTAGGTTTAGGCAACAAAACTACAGCTTCTTTAGGTTTAGACAATAAAACTACAATTTGTTAGGATAACTACAGCTTCTTTAGGTTTAGGCAACAAAACTACAGCTTCTTTAGGTTTAGGCAATAAAACTACAATTTGTTAGGATAACTACAACTTCTTTAGGTTTATGCAACAAAACTACAACTTCTTTAGGTTTAGGCAACAAAACTACAACTTCTTTAGGTTTAGGCAATAAAACTACAACTTCTTTAGGTTTAGGCACCAAAACTACAACTTCTTTAGGTTTAGGCAATAAAACTACAATTTGTTAGGATAACTACAGCTTCTTTAGGTTTAGGCAACAGAACTACAATTATTTTAGGCTAACTACAGCTTCTTTACGTTTAGGCAAGAGAACTACAACTTTGTTAGGTTTAGGCATCAAAACCACTTAGTTAAGTTCAGGGAAAAACATTGTATTTTGGCCTAAAATAAATGTTTCAAAAGTGAAAACAAAGACAACTACACATTAATGGTTTCACACTGGATGCAAACCCTGTCCTCCTGGGTGAAAACCCTGTGTTTTGTGTCCCATCCATCGCCACTCGACTCTACCCCATATGGAGTTTCATGATGCTGCTCCTGTCATAATTACTACGGTCACTAGAGGTCGCTGTTGTGTTCTTTTATACCTTCTTTCGGTAATCTGCCATGTGAATAGATGATAAAACCTACTAGTGGGTCTACCAGGCCCCTCTTGACCCACATCTATGGGGCTTATAGCGACTGATAAGCACTATAACAGATAACAGTCTCATCTGAGGTGTACGCACAGACACTCTGGACTGACCTTGCGGCGTGCACTCCATGAGTTTGTCGTTGGGCTCGTAGTCCTCTGGACAGACATGGTGGCACCGCCCGCTGAGCTGGTACAGGCCCGGCCGGCACCGCGTACATGTCTCACTGTTCGCACACACCTCACACTCTGCAGGGCATCCTGCAAACACAAAAGTACAGTTATGTATCTCTGAATATAGTGCTCAAATATAACACATAAACATGTTTTATGTGCTTCATCCCAAAGACAGAAGTGTTTGGTATACTCTGCATGTCTGATGTGGGATAAATACAAGGTGAATAGAGTTAAATAAAGGGTAAACCCAGCGTTTTTATCCCTGTCCGTGATAAATATGAACTCTAAACACTCACTGGGGACACATTCCCTCTGCGCGTCGCTGCGGACCAACCCCTCGGGGCAGTTCTCCTGGCACTTGCCCAGGTGAAGGTAGAATCCCGCTCGGCAGCGTGTGCAGAAGTTCTTGTTGAAGCAGGAGTCGCACTCCGACCTGCACTCTGACAGAGAAACACAGACCCACCGCCAGCGTTTATTTAAACTGTACAAGTTATCGTGTGTGTCCTGCGTGTTAAATATACAGGGTGTCAGTGTGTGTGTGTGTGTGTGTGTGTGTGTGTGTGTGTGTGTGTGTGTGTGTGTGTGTGTGTGTGTGTGTGTGTGTGTGTGTGTGTGTGTGTGTGTGTGCATGTCTCACTGGGAATACAGTCAGGAATAAAGGCCACTGCAATTATGTCTTACATGATTTTAAGTAAAGCAAAACTTGGTTTAATTTAATGTCACCAAAAGGAAACATGCTTAAAAGGTATCAAGTGATTTGAGTACATACTGTATACATAATGCCATATTACACAAGCAGGTCTTGAAAATGTTGCTTGTAAAGAAGGGAGGACATATATTTGGACTTCTTGTGCTTGTCACATGTTAGTAAAACACACTGATAAGAGGCCACATTTAACTCAAGACAAGGCTGAGGTACTTTTCTGTGTGTTTGTTATGAGAGAGGATTATACTTTACAATTAATTACACAGAAGCCAGGCTGCTAACGCCACACCTACAGACTTGTGTTCATCTAAATTGGGAACATGCAATGCCTGGAATATTTTCATTAATATTCTGCGATACAAATACAGTTCGGTACTCATCGTGGCTTACTTGTGCAGGTGTTTCTTTCTGGGGAGCGTGTGCCGTAAAAGCCCGGAGGACAGGAAGTCATGCACACCCCGATCTGCTTCATCCCAATCCTCTCCAGATGCATGAAGAAGCGCGGCTTGCAGGACAGGCAGCCATTGTAGTCAGAGCAGGTCAGACAGCCACCCTGCTGGCACCCTGAGCTCACACCAGAGATCTCTGTTGACAGGAGCAGGGGGGTGTTTAAGTAGGAATTTCACAAGATTATTTTTTGGGCATTTTAAACTATGAAAGTGGAATTTATCTTAATGGATCTCTTGCTAGATATGCACCTTTTTGGTGAGATCACAGCATTTGATAAGCCATAGAGCCCCAGTTCAATGTTGTAAGAAGTAATACCAGCCTCCCTGTTATTCTAAGCTCATAGAAGGAATTCACCTTTCTGTTGGTGCCAAGGACGGACACAGTAACCTTCTGGTAGCCTCTCTGTAAAACTGTAATTGATTTAGCACCACAAAATATAAGGAAGGAAATATATATCCTTTGTGCTCATTTTTTTTACAGCTAAAGACACAAATGTAGTCCAGTGAGACCCATTTAAAGGAACAGTGTGTAACATTTTGGGGGATCTATTAGCAGAAATGGAATATAATATTCATAACTATGTTTTCATTAGTGTATAATCACCTGAAACTATGAATTATTGTGTTTCCGTTAGCTTAGAATGAGTCCTTCATATCTACATAGGGAGCTCTTCATGGAGTCCTCCATGTTGCTCCTCCATGTTTCTACAGTAGCCCAGAACGGACAAACCAAACTCTGACTCTAGAGAGAGACTTTCCTGTTTTTACGTTATCTAATGGCCACTGTAGTTCTCCGATATGCTCGTGAAACTGCAGTAACGTGAGCCACAGAGTGCAAAACCGTGGTTCCGCCAGCCGCCGTCTGACTTACGTTGCTCCTAAAGTAGTGTTATTATGGTATGGATGGTCTCTGAGCGAGGTGAACGCACTTAGCGGCTCACGTTATCGCAAGGGAGGACTGAGCGGAGGGGTATTCAGTTGGTTGTAATCTGCAACCACACCACTAGATGCCACCATATCCTACACAGTGTAGCCTACCTTTAAGTCCTAGACAATAAGATACCAAGTGGTTAAATTCATAACTTTATTGAGCTTTACTAAATCCAACTTTTTCTAGCTTTTCATCCCATTCATACCAGCCCCTTGTTGTTAATTTTTTAATGTTTTTTGTTGTTGTTATGGTGCCGTGCACAAATCAGGATCAGGTTGATAACTTAATCTGCAAAAGATTGGTGAGGTTCTGAGGATTTATCTATTGCAAACGGTGCAGATGTCCTGTGGCACCACTGTGTGCATGCTATATGCTTGGCTCTACAAGACCAACATCAGTACATCAGTTAGGTGCGATAGTTTTAATGTCTCATGGTGGACCAACAATGCTACATTAGTGTATGTAACATCTCACCATCACTCTTTCAGGTGGTAAAATATTCTGTAGGTTTATGTTGCACAACCAGTTTCAGTAAACAAACCAGTAATAATGGCTTTAAATATTTGAAAACAGAGGGAACTATACTGATTTAACACATCTCCATAAGTGCCTGCAATTGTTTTTAAAAGAGGAAACATTTGATAAAAATGTATGTTTATTATTCTAAGTATTGCAATATTTCAGTCAAGTTTAATTGTCAGCTGTATCCTGAATGGTTATTATTTCACATGCAGTATCATAAAGGACTAATCACCTACTGTCTCAGCTCAGTGCAGCTATTTATACTTTGTTTAAAACCCTGTTTATGTACATACGTACTGTAACGTTTAGTTCATGTTGACATATTTTTCAGTAGGTTTTTCATCCCCCACTCTTCACTCATTTGTGGGATGATTCACCAGACTTTGTCTTCCATGGATGAAAGCTCTCGCTGTAGGTTTTAATCATTTTAATTGTATGTTGACAATTTATCACAGATGTTTAATGTCTCCCAAGTTACAGCATGTTTATTTATCCAAAAATCTAAAGATTATAAAAACTTAGGACTTAAAGTCTTAAAGAACTAATTGTATTAAAGCAGAAGGGATAAATCCAGTACGGTCAGTTTCTTGTAAACAGCTTGTGTATCATCCTTTTCAGTATCTGATTGCACTTAGAGGACAAAAACAGCAACAAATAGGGTTTGGGTGGTTGGATGGGGATGAATATATATTCTGAAAGGAAACCACCAGATACATGACAGGTTCCATGATCTTGGGAAGTCCAGAGAGGATGTTTTTAGCTTCTGGTCCCGATGTTTAACAGTATACCTTCAGGGACAAGCATGTTACAGCCGATACTTATATATAGGAGCGACACCTGTGACATAGAGTCAATATGTAGGCAATAGACATGAGAGAAGTTCCATGTTGGACATACTTGTGCACCCATGCTGCATCGGTACTCCATTTCCAAATGCATTGATTGGAAAATGTTGCAGTAGTCATGCATGGAAGGCAAATCAAAAGCAACCCCTGCAAGCGTCCAAGGAATTGGTTCTCCTCTCCAGCCTTGGCATCTCATGCCACTGCTTTATGCTGGCCCTCTTCCTTCTCCTCGAAGTTCGAGGGTTTGGCTGACAGTTTGCCATAGATCATGGACACTTTGTTTGAAATATCTCGACAATCTTTACAACTGCTGTCCATTTGCCCACATGTGTTCCTGCCAAGCTGCCCCTGATTCACACAAGGTTTAAGACACAGGAATTTGGCCTTGCCCTCGCACTTGCACCAACAAAACCTCAGTTGGACTTGCATAACATACCAACAAAGTCACATATGAATAAACACACTCACGTGCCTGCACACACGCAAACACAGATGGTTCGGGGAGAAAATAGAACTGTGCAACAAAATAGAAGTAACATGAAAGAAAAGTGTGGCTTAAGTGTTGAATGTGTACCTCTTTATAGGACTCCATCACACTTTATAATCCTATGTTTAGCTTGAAATCAAGACCTAAATCACCCCGTCTTCATCCTCCCCTGAGCTGACCTGATAAACTATATAATACAGTATATATAACTCCCACTGTTAGCACCCACATGCCTTCATTTTTGGATGCATCATCACACACAGGAAGCTCGGAGCTCGGGTTCAGTCTCTGCACGGTAATTTTGGCCAGTTGACTCAACGGCCATTGACTCCTAACCCACTCTTACACCCTTCCTTCCCTCTGAAGTCTGTACTCATTCACCCCTTCACCAACTAATCCCTCCATCCTCCCTGATATCTCGGGAAGTGTTAGATATCTGCATCCTTGGCGGAAGTTTGGATTCTTAGAAGCACTTGTCAATTAAAGCTGCAGTCGGTAACTTTGAGCAAAAATGATAAGAAGTTATTTTTTATAAAACTTTCACTATATCCTGACAGTAGTGCATGAGACAGATAATCTGAAAAAAGTCATGGTCCTCTGCCTCCTCCTAGCGCTCTTAATGGCATTTGCAAGATTTCTACGTGAAGGAAAACAACCAATCAGAGCCGAGCAGTCTCTACAGCAGCTGTCAATCACTGCTCGCTAAACTCGCTAAACTCGCTAAACTCGCAAACTCAGGTCAAACGGTCAAACTAGGCAGAGCTGATCAGATATGAATCAATATCCTGTTACTGTAATGATTATTTCTCTCCTCAGATGTTCTCAGAAACATCTTGTAGTTACTGTTTAGCTGTAAAATGAGAAAGTTTGTGCCCCGGCAGCCATGTTGAGATCAGTCAAGGAAATACCAAGCACCGCCCACCAGCCGGAGCACACTAATAGACACACTAATAGACACACTAATAGACCTGCTGGCATGTCCACCTGAAGAAAGCGTGTCAGTGTCATGTTTTGTGTCGCTGAGACGTGAATATTACACGCCTGCTTGAAGGTGCAGTGTTTTGTAGTGATAGTTGTTACGTGTTGTGTAGTGACGGAAGTGTAACTTCGGAGCTAGTTGCGTGGTATATAAAGTGAGAAAGAGCAGTTATGGTGGGCGGGTGGGGAGCTGCATGAGTCAAACAAACACAGGACTTTCAAGCGGGAGACCGATGTTTTGTTTTCCGCACTGACGTTACGTTGTTTCCGTACATGTTTTACTTAGTTTACGTACCTGTTTTAAGCCCAACCGTGACGTTTTCCCTTAACCTAACTAAATGGTTTTCTTTCCTGAACCTAAGTCAGTGGCTTTGTCGCCCCCTGCTGGTACTGCACGTTAATACAGGCGTGCAATATTCACGTCTCTGCGGGGCAAAGGGTGACACTGACACGCTGTCCTCTGGTGGACAAGCGGGTCTATTACACGCTTTGGTGTGATTCTGGGTTGGATTGGTTGTTTTTCTTTGGGCACGTTGAAATCTTGCAAATGCTATTAGGAGCAGAGAAACATGATTCACAGATTATCTGTCTCATGGACTACTGTCAGGATATAGTGAACATTATAATAAAAAACAACTTCTTATCATATTCACTGAAAGTTACTAACTGCAGCTTTAAGGTACTGAGTCAGTGTGGAAAGGCAGAAGTTTACTCCTCACCGTAGAACGTGAACTAAATCTTCAGCATGGACAGAAATGAATTAATGCTTTGGTGCTGCCATCTCACAACTGAATTACATCATGGTTGCATATGTGCATATGCTGTATGTTTTATCTTTTTTTCAGTCCATAAAACACATTTTCAGCATCTCATATTGAACAAAAAACTATTTATACTAATTAAAAAAAAATGATTTCATAAAAAGCACATTGTTAACACTGTTTTCAGTCTCAGGATGTGATTTAAGAAACCAGGACTCTCAGTAGACCCTCCTGCCCCCCCCCCCCCCCCTCTCCCACACTGTGTTGAGAGGCTCTTTAATGTTGTTTAGGGGGAAATAAACATTTAAAAGGGAGAATCTGTGTGTCTTGATGCAGTGTAGGGTAGAAAGGCAGACTCTAAAACGTCTATTTATCCTACATTAGTGCAGCACAAACGTGTGAGAATAATCAACCTATTAATACAATAGGAAATGTCCCTTCTCTTTTATCATTAAAATAGATATCTGGTGTCATTATATGTCAGTTTGCTGGAGTTTAAATAAGTCCTCTATTTGCTGTTTCACCCCGCTGAGCAGTTCTTCAGGTCTGACCTAAACTACATTGAACAGAGCTGCTAGGAGCCAATAACCCCAGGACCCCTTTAAAACTACACAATAAACACACAGTTAACCCCAAATGCTGCAACTCCCTGCTTTTTCTTTTTTTTTAATTTCCACTTTGGTGGTCATAAGGGAAGACATTACAACAAAACCGGTCCCGGTCCGGACTACGGATCTGAGCAGTGTGATTAAATGTGAAGAGATGTAGAGAGAGGTTTCAGGCCCAGGTGGCAGGGATAAAAACATCACTTGGAAGGTCTATTATTGGAGATCACAGACAGTTTTCGGCCACGCTGGCAAGCGATACGTGGAATATTCCAGTTGTCACTGTTGTTCTCTAACAGTCTTAGTCACAGAGCACATCTGGAGACCCTCACTGATAAAGTGTGAGTAGGAAGAATAGAAAAATTTACTTTTTTAATACTTATTTCACAGTGTTATGGAAAAAGGGCTGGCCATAGCTCAGGAGATGAGACATAATGTTGGACCTCGGGGAGATATATGGGAGATGAAATACCATCACGGCTTGAGTGTTTTCAGTGTGGAAATTCTCTGGGGTTTTTTTTATGGAGCCTACTGTCAAATTTGCATTTACTCAGATTTTGGGCAGTAACAAAAACAAGATGGGACATGATTTTAAATTATGATACTGAGTTCTGTGAATATATGATCTGGACCAACATCAGAAATTCTCTGGGGATTTTTTTATGGAGCCTACTGTCAAATTTGCATTTACTCAGATTTTGAGCAGTAACAAAAACAAGATTGGACATGATTTTAAATTATGATACTGAGTTCTGTGAATATGTGATCTGGCCCAACATCAGACGAACCTTTTGCCCCATGAATTCCAAAATGAACATGGAGGTTACTTCACTAAATATGGGGCCTAAAGCTGTGAATATCCATGTGAACAGTGATCGGGCCTGTGGCAGCAGCAGCTCACTCCTCCGTGCCTGAAGTCTGCAGCTCTGACCGCTAGAGAGCGACGGGAACCAGGAGACTGTGCGTAAAGAGGAGCGGCTGCAGGCTTCAGGTGACGGGCAGAACAATTCATTCATCAAAGGAAACATAGTACAAGTGGACTAAAAATGACTACTGAAGGTATCATAGGTGGACATACAACCAAAGAGCTGATAGGCTGGAGTATGCGCTGGAATTTGATTAATTAATTTAAGAATAAGTCCCCCATTTTATAACAGCAAGTTAGTAAATTTGAGTGCGTAATGCAGAATGTAGGGTTGGTAGTGTGGAGATAATATATCTATTATACTGAATAGATTTAATAATGAATAATAATCTGGAAAATCATTCAAATCAGCCCAAAATTAATTGAGTTTTAAATTATATAACAGAGAGAAAACAACAAAGATCAACTGCAATTTATTTTGTCATATCTAGAAAAACTCACATCAGAGGAACATTGTCCAGTGTTCCCAGTTTTGCGCCTGTGTAGGATTGTTAAGTGACCTACTGGTACACATTTACCAAACTGACCAAATAATGTCGCCAGTCATTCATTTAGATATTTAGTGAATATTGGATTCGCAGTTTTGTTAGTAAAATATATAGAATGTAGTCTGGAGACCTTTGTAACTTGACGCATCTTTGAGTAAAACAGGCCGATAAATGCTGAATTAAACATTAAATAATAAAAGAATATGGTGAGAGTGCGCACACACTGCGCAGCATCGTGCCGCACTTGAACCTACTCACGTTTATGCTGCCGGTGCCTGGAGCTGCTGTGCTGCTGACAACCAGTGTAATCCATGCAGTGCAAGATGATCAAAACAAAGGAGATCAGTTGTAATTGCATAGTAGCCCAGAGGTGAGACTCGTAAAGCCAATGTCAATGTTCACCAAGTCACTTGTTGGATAAGATTCCGTGTTCTTCCCCCAGACGGAGGCAGAGTGTGGAGGTTGGAGGTAATTCCTAGACACAGCGGGACCCCCAGCTATGTGGTGATATGTGGTGATGGTAGTGTACGGTGGCCCAATGATGCCTGGGCCGCTTAGACTGTAACATCCTGGATAGGATCTTCATATGTGCCAAGACTGAGTCAGGGATCCGTTATCCGTGCTGTGATGAAGAACATGCCTTCCAAAAAAAACAAACAAACACGCCAAAAAGCTCGATTCTCATCCGGTGTGCGCAGGAGGAGAGTCAAATCAAGCATCAGTGTAGGTCAAAAAGATGAAAAGAATTATTATCTATGATTAACATGACTCTCAAAAAGTTTGAGATATCATATCCATGTGCAGAACTCCAAATGGACCTCCCTCCCCGTCTCTCTCAGTGGAGATGCGCCGTGCGTCCCGGACCGGTGAGCCTGGAGACTCTAATGTGCCAGGCGCGCTCAAGGGCTCGGCTTCATCTCAGCATCACTTAAAAGCACTAAAGGTAAAAACTACCAGAGGACCAACACTGGTAATGAAAAACAAATAGTTGAGTTGGATGGTTTCGTAGTTCTTTTGGCTGTCAAACACGCGCACCTCCTCTCGCTCGCTGTCCGCGCGCAACTGAACCAAAGTAAATCTCCGCAGTTTCAGCGCTTTTCTGCTTTGCGTGCAGGACTCATTCACTCCCTGCTGCCGGCCGGCTGATGACTTCAGCCCTCTGCTGTCTCTCTGTCTCTCTCTCTCGCCTATGAGCTCCAAAGTTTATTTAGAGGGCAAGCCCCCCCCGTCAGAGAGAGAGAGAGAGAGAGAGAGAGAGAGAGAGAGAAAGAGAGAGAGAGAGAGAGAGAGAGCATACTTAAGTTATTTCAACGAGGGTTTGGATGAATGTGTACTGCAGCTTCTCTGATTCCTGTCTGACATCGTGCTCCCACTGATGCTTTAAATGTGCATCTTTTAACATGAACTGAGTGTAAAAATGATGTGATTTAAATGACCTGCTGCACAACTCCTGTTTTTAAACTTAAAAAAAGACAATCGTGTTATTTGTTTCAAAAACTAATATCTAAAGCTAACTGAAGATTTTTTTTTTTTTTGCAAGAAAATTATATTCTAATCAATAAAGTCCTTGAAAATAATTTTTAATTTGGTTAAACACACTGAATGAGAAAAAGAGGAGCTCCGATATGACAGCAGGTGTTAATCAAGATGTCATTTTGTGCCTCATTTCCTCCAAACGTTAGTGAAAGTTTGTGTTCAAAGAAAGAGGTGATCCTTATCCTGACTGAGACTATAATTTATCTACCTTGACTATGTGAGATTAGAACAAGTATTATTGACTTTACAGTGACTTTATAGGCTTATATGGTTGTTGTTTTTTAGGATATATTTCTGCATATGTTTCTAAAATTACTCCAGGAAAATGGTTCCTTCAGTAAAGGATTAAGTAGTTTGTTGAGCATACAGTAATTCTGCAGTGTGTCTTATATTTATTTTCAATCATGACATTTGAAATTGATCTGCAGAAGATGAACCTATTTATTAATTCACCATAGGATACTGTGTGGTCTAATCACTTCTATTTCTGTGCAATTATTATAATTTTTTAACTTTATGTCAGCAGCGGGTGGTGATGGTTTGGTGTGGAGGGAGAAAATCTCCCAGTTGAGATCAGCCACAGCAGCAGCAGCAGCAGCAGCATCTCATCGTATTACCTCTAGAGGGAGTTAGCTCCATAAAAGCTTGAGGCACATAGTCATAACAGACGAGCATGGGTATCAGTGAGTTATGGTAAACTGTTGCACTTGACCTTTTCCCTGCTGAGTCCAAATGTGATGTTGTTTGTGTTGTCACAATATAGAGGATAGATCAAGAGAGAAATAGCCACCAAAATTGAAAATAGATATCTTAAAAATCACATGAAAGGTGCATTCAGGACTTGTTTCCCCTTTAGGAGCAAATAATGATACCGTGTCCATCATCGATCAGTGTTCCAGATCATTTGGTCATCTGGTTTGAGAGTTAATTGGTGCTAAATGAGGAGACGTTGCTGTATACCTCCAGGTTTAGTGGAGATCGGAGCAGAGCGGTGTAAAGGGGGGGGGCGGGAGCCTCATTTGTCTAACTGGTGTGTTGATGTTTAGGGGGAACAGTATGCACGAGTCCAGTGCTTCTCCTCGCTGTGGCTTCTGGTCTTTCATCAGTCACTGCGCTGGGGAAAGCAATGCAAACACAGTGTGGGCTCTGTCTTTATGGGGACACTTCCTTGTTTGCCCTGTACTAACTCAGGACCGGGACACTGAGACATAACACAGATTGATGCATTGTTTTAAACCCTTTCACCTCCACCGAGGCAGACTGCCCAAACCAAACTTTACCCAGGACATTAGTTCTGCATGTGACTATGCAAATTTTTTTATAGCTCTATTGAACAAAAGCACTGTAATTTATTAGACAATGAGATTTAATTTAAGCTCATGTGGGTTAAATTAACATGTTTTGCAAAACATTTAAAACAACATTTGTAAAATATTATGATGAAATGATGAAACCTCCCTCCTCCCTCTCCTCCGTCCCGGCAGTTTGGTGTGAGGGATGTGGAAGAATAATGCTGGTCTTTGTGTCCCAGTCTGAACCGGCCCACCATCCCCTGGAGGTAGGAGCATGTGAGTGTGTGTCTGGGTGTGTGTAAGTGTGTGAGTGTGT
This sequence comes from Sebastolobus alascanus, assembly GCA_916701645.2. Lineage (NCBI taxonomy): Eukaryota > Metazoa > Chordata > Actinopteri > Perciformes > Sebastidae > Sebastolobus > Sebastolobus alascanus. Next base: position 941,738 of record CAKAOJ020000340.1, on the reverse strand, counting down.
GTGTATGTGGCATTGGGGTGCGCAAGGTTAAGGTCACTTGGTCAGTCCCTGTGACCGTCCAGTGAGAGAATCAGTCGACACCTGGAAATGAAGTCGGGCAGGTGCATAAACCCTCCCGACCAAGGATGGATGCACACTACAACTTTCTTTTTTAATAATACCACATTTAGTCCTATTTTAGCCTTACTCTAATTTAGGCCTTGAGCTAAAGGGGGGGGCATGAGAGTGGATGGCATCATCCTTGCTGGCATAAAGTTTGGCAAAGCAGTTAAACCTCTATCAAACCTCAAGATTTCTAAAACAGGCTGTTCTCATACACCGTTTGTATACCTACAAAAAGTAATGCACTGTAATTCGTGTATATCCCATAAAATCAATTTGTATGTAATCCACGTAATCATGAGCCAGGAAGTATAAAGAGCGACAAACGTCAAGTAGAGAGGAGGTCGTGGTAGTTGGGTGGGTCAAAAACACCAGAACATTCGCCCAGGAGACCGCCGTTCATGTCCCGTGTGAAACCAGAAGTCAAAGTTGATTTATTTGTCACGTAACTTCCGTGTTAAGTTACATCACTTCCGGAGTTTTTTTTAACACACACCACAACCTTTTCCTAAATCTAACCAAGTAGTTTTAATGCTTAAACCTAACTAAGACAATCTTTTTCTAAACCTAAGTAGTTTTGTTGCCGTCACGTAACTTCCATACTCAAGTTACGTCACTTCCGGAGTTATTTTAACACAAACCAACACTTTTTCCTAAACCTAACTAAGTAGTTTTATTGCTTAAACCTAACCAAGTAGTTTCCTGAGAAGACGGAAGTTTATTTTGAAAAGACTGTATGCATAACAAGCGGAAATAGACACATGCGTCACGTGTTGCTGGACATTCGTAGGAAAACGCATGAAAAATGCGGCATAACTTTTCGTAAGACCTCCTACGAATCGTTGTATGAGGATACCTTTGGTCTCCACCAACTCCTGAAGAGAAATATCTGACTCTCTAGCTGCTAAACGCTCCACTATCTTCACCAGCTAGTCGCTAACTTTGTCTGTCTCTCTTTTGGTGCTGGGTGGTGTACAGTTGGTTTATCAGAGCATCAGAGCAGCTTTAAAGGTACGCTGTTGACCTTTAGTCTAGCACCGTTGTTATATGAGTGGGTCCCTGTTTTGTTCCACATGTTTGTTAGACCTCAAGGTTACACACTATGTGTTTTTTCTGTGAGTAATATTGAATGAAGACATGACTTTTGTTTGTTTATAAGGAAACTCCACAGGGCACCTTTAATAATAATAATAATTATGATAATAATAACTTTATTTACATAGCACCTTTAAAAAAAGATGCTTTGTCAGACAAAGCAAGCAGGATGCATTGCTATGACAACAGAAAGCCGAACAGTGAGGCCAAACAAAACAAGACAAAACTAAGGTAAAACACAGATTAAACAGAACAATATTCAAAAACAAAACAAAAAAACATATCACATAAAAGCCGGTATATAAAATCTTTAAGAAGTGATTTAAAAGAGATGCCTGATTCTGCCCAGGTAATGTCGGGGCTTGACAAGCTGCAGTTCAAAGTGTATCAGAAGCTAATCACACTTATCATTCCCCCGTGTAAGCTACAATCATAGGTCACATCATAGGCTAATATCATTCAGCTGAGCAGATGTCCACTTTGTTATATTCATATGACATTGCACAAATCCATTTACGCTTTTAATCCTCAGACGCATCAGTGCAGCAAACATACCACTACGCCACAAAGCTCGCGCCTGTGATCTCCGAACTGCTCATTCCCCGGCCTATGACTCAGAAAATTCCCAGATGACAGTGACAATGTTGATCCACCGTCCTGTCATCGGTTAATGAATTAGGCCGGGCTCAGTGTGGACAGCAATTGATAGCGCGTGTCTCGCTGGGGTCTGTGAAAACATAGTGGTGCAGTCCGTGGCCTTATATGCAGGTTTTTTCTCACGTTGCGTCTATTAAAGCTGCAAATAGCTCGGTGGCAATCCTGTGCATTCTCTCAGCATGAAGCAAGAGAGAGAGAGAGAGAGAGAGACGGTGACACGGGGAGGCAGAGGCGGCACAAAGTTATGAAAATAGACACACATACGTAAATACAGGATCTAGAAGGTCTAATAAATAATTATTGATTCTTGAAATTCTATTATACACAGAGACATGGGGGATTAGATCAACATAAACAAGGATAAGACAGGTGCATGTGTCGTGGGGCGAACTCATCTTAAATATGTGTGTGTGTGTGTGTGTGTGTGTGTGTGTGTGTGTGTGTGTGTGTGTACACTGGGGTGATTGAGGGGATCATTTCATAGTAAGAGGGATTGAGGAGGTAGTCAAGGACAGATAATCACTGTGAGCAAGAGCTGTCAGCTGTACACACAGAGGGAAAGCAGGTCACAGTTTTGTATAGAGAAGGTCAAAAGAGAAGGGTACTGTGTTTGTGTATGTGTGTGTATGTGGTGAACGGGGGGGCACTTACCACATATCCCCCATCTTGACCTCTCAAATGAAAACAAATAATTCTCCTGTGTTAAATTTGTGTTGAAAGCAATAGCTTGACATGTTGAGAAATAAGCTTTGCTTCCTGGCTGAGAGTTAGATGAGAAGATCGATACCGCTCTGTAGACGTTACTGTAGCTTAGCTTAGCACAAAGGCTGGAAACAGGTTAAAACAGCTAGCACGGGTCTTTCCAAAGCTAACAAAGTCCTCACCTCTAAAGCTCATAAAAATAATATGTTATTTTACAACTCTGTCTCCCACAAAGTTACGTTCCCGTATTAAACTGCATTCTCAAGTATGTTTTGAGGGAAAGGTATTTTCTCCCAGATTATAGTTGCAGTTTTAAACACGTGGTTGACGTTGTAAATTGAGATAAAACTAAACGTAAAACTCTACAAAACTACTTGGTTAGGTTGAGTAAAAAAAACATCATGATTAAAATAAGTGAACGTTGACTTTCACACGAGACATGAACAATAAAGGTCCGGTATTTGTTGAACCACTCATGCACTCCATGACCTCCCCCCCACACCTCCGCTGACTATCACTATTACGTCAAAAAAAGACGTAATCCGCGACAAAATATGTTTCCCTCGAAGCGTAATTCACAGTGTAGTTTCGTTGTATAGGAACATCATTTTTAGGACACAGGGCTGCATATTAATTGGTTATATATTTTTTGTTTAATCTGTACAAAAACTGCCAGAAGCAGTGACTTTCTGTAGTCTTGTCATCACCGTGATGTTGCTTGGCAGCAGCAAAGATGCCCCCGTTTAGTATTTATGCTAAGCTACGCTAAGCTAACCGGTTGAATGCTGCAGCTTTTCATGTACTGCACAGATACTGTATGAGAGTGGAATCGATCTTCTCATCTATCTCTTGGTAATAAAGCAAATACGTGTATTGTCCTTTAAGTGTGTGTTGTCTTAAATGGTACACTGCATGGACTTGAACGTATTTGTGAATGCCGCTCACACCAACCTTGTTGGTGTTAGTTTATAAATCATGAATATGTATGTGCACATGTATGTATGGAAGTATCCGGTTGATGTGGATGTGCTGCACTGACGTGTACGTGTGCTGTGCTTTACTATGGAAGTGACCCCAGGAGGAATCCCCCTCAGCAGGCCTGACTAATTTGGCCATGAGCGTGGCATTAACTACACATTCCTTCCGAAGCGGTGTCTCCACTTCCCTCTCCCCCTCGACAGCAACACTTTAAATAAACTGAGCGCAGGATTGTTAGGAAAGGCCAGCGCTCTCCGTGTCTGACCCTCCGTACGACCTCAACTGATGTATTTCCTCTTCTTTTTAGCCTCTCTCTGAAAAACGTGACTGACCGGTGAATTGTCAAAGTGACTAGTATGACAGGAGGGGGGGAAAGTAAAGAAAGTCCTGAGTTCACTTGAGTTGTGGAGGGGGGGGGGGGGGGCTTCTTTATCCTCCAAAAATTAGAGGAAAAGTCAGTGAGCAAAGCCAGCCACCTCCTGACAAGAGTGAGAAAGTTTATATATTCTCTTCCCTCTTGATGCCCCAGCGTTGGGTTTCTTATGAAGCTGTGGAGAGACAATGACAGCGTACTGAGGATCAAACACTGCTACCCAGGAAATTTTAATCATCAGAGCACCACCAGCTTTTTTTCCCATCAGTTGTTGCCAGGCAACAGGTGAGGCAGACCCCAGATATTCTGTATGTGTGTGTGTGTGTGTGTGTGTATTTGTGTGTGTGGTATTTCTGGTGGGGAAATGGGGGGGGGTGCAGATCAGGGTGTGTATAGAAGAACCTCGGGGTTATTTTATTAATCTGCATGGGGAGTCTATTCTTCCTCTCCTTGATAAAACCCTTTCAGCTCTTTCTTTATGGCAGGCGGCCCGTCTGCCCTCCACTTTTGTCCTGTGATCATTCAGCTCCGCAGGGACCCGTGTCAGGCCCCCCCCCCTCAAAGAGAGCCTGCGAGAGGAGGTGAGCTGATGTGTGAGAGATACAGAACACTGTTATCATTATGGAAAGTTCGCAAAGCTGAATCTCTCAGTTTGTCATGCAAATACTGTAAATCATTTTTGTTGACTTTTTGGGAACATATGGTCCAGGAACAGCCTGGAGAAACTTCCACATTACTCGCTATAGAAAGTTGAAAGAAGGCAGATGGCCTGAGCTTTATTTTTCTAGTGAACAATTTCCTCTCAATCTAAGAGGTTCTAATGGAAAGACCCTGAATTAAAACATGTGTGAAAGTACAATTTACCCCTTCGTATCTCACCCAGGCAGAACAACCCCGGCGAACCGCACTGAAAAAAAAAGAATTTGCCTTTTTATGAAGTAAATTAATGCCGACGTTTTTCCATCCGGTGAAAAAATGAGAACTCGTTCCCTCTTCCAGCAAAGCTGAGAGCGTTTGCCAAATGTGTTCTGCTGCAGTTACCAGTGGCTGATGTTGGGTTGTTGATTTCAGGGACTGTTGAGACAGTGTGGTTTCAACAGTCAACAAATAGCTTCTCAGATGTTCCAAACATTAAGACACTGGAGAGATGCCTCTCCTCTCTCAAATGCACCGCAGAATATCACGCCGGAGCACTCGGAACACTTTAGAAGGTTGTTGCCTCTTTCCACTTTGGTTGGAGCTGATTCAAGGACCTTATTGCAAAGGAAGTATAATTTACTTCATGACAGAATCGTACGTATAATTGGATACACAGAAACTAACTGTTCCATATGGAGCCAAGAGCAGTTATCCACACAGCTTCCACCTAATACAAACACAATTCAGACTTCTTCTTCTTCTGAACAAAGTCTTCATGCTAGCAGCTGTGTGAGGTTGCATTTCGGCACAGCGGTGCTAAATGCTAATGTCAGCATGCTAACATGCTCACAATGACAATGCTAACATGTTAATGTTTAGCACGTATAATGTTTACCATGTTCAACCATAGCCTGTATATATAGATGGACGACACGTCTCCACTTCTTCCCAATGAAGTGAAGCCAAAATATCTTAATAATAGTATATAAGATACGGGAGCTGACATCCTGAGATTTTAACGTCATTTGGAGCCAGAGTCTGCGCAGTAGTGATCGGGGGGGCTGGAGCCATGGTATCGAGGTCCCGCCCACACACCCGCTCGAGCCAATCACGAGTCGAGCACGGCCGCAGCTTGTTAGCGTGAGCCACCTAGCTGCTACGTTAGCACCACGGTAGCTGTTTGTTTAGAAAGACACAACAACTAACTATAATATCACTATAACTACATTTATGATCAAACTGACACATGTTCTATTACTCAGACTGGTGACAGTTATGGAAAGTTAAAGTTACATCTCTCTCGTATATTTCCCGAGCCTCTGGCTGCGCAACTACTTCACTTAGAGCAGCTGTCAATCATAGCTGTAAATCATGACGTCTCACCCCCTTTTTATAGCATCAAATAACTAATTTAAAATGTCTTTGTCCCATCTGCTAACATGGAGGAGGCGGGATTTATGACCTATACTGCAGCCAGCCACCAGGGGGTGATGGAGATATTTTGGCTTCACTTTTAGGGAGCTGTCATGTCGTCCATCTTTTTATATTCAACATCTTAGTTTAGTGAGTTAGCATTTGCTGATTAGCGTTAAACACAAAGTACAGCTGAAGCTGATGGGAATGTCATTATTTTTGCAGGTATTTGGTAATAAACCAAAGTATTAGACAAGTTAAAATTTTGACCTGATGATGGCGCTAGAGGAAAAGTGAGGGGATCAACAAAGTTATTATAAATTCATCCCTTGGGGAACATTAATGTGTGTAAATTTCATTGCAATCTATCCAATAGTTGTCTATCTAAAAACCAAAAATGTAAACCTCATGGTGGCGCTAGGCAACAAGCAAGGGGATCAAAGTCAGTAAGGTTCATCCTCTGGGGACCAAGATTATCTGCACAAAATGTCATGGTAATACATCCAAAAAATGTTGAGATATTTCAGTCTGGACTGGCCGACATTGAGATCTCCAGAGCCACGGAGCTAGCGTGGTTAAAAAACAACATGCAGTACTTTTCTAGATGGTGTTACGAAACAAAAATACAAGCAGGTTGTGATGTTTATGAAGAAAATAACTTAAATTATCTGTCAGCAATGATTCTGTTTAATTTCAGTGACACATTGTTATGTTCAGAAACAAAAGAGAAAGAATCTCTCCTACCAGAGGCCCGGAGGCTCTAAAAATTAACAAGTTTTGATTATTCGCACACAAGCAATCCATTTCATGTTGGAAAACCAGTCATATAAAAATACCCAGGAGCTATAAAACAGCGGGTTTGAAGGGCTGGTGTTTTATAATTAAAGCCAAAGCTCATTCCTGCTAATGACCAGAGTGGGAGCGTTTAGCCGGGACAGTACATGTGTGCTCCACGCAGGCTAAATCCAGCTGATGGGAAGAAAATAAAATAAATTAAGAAGAAGAACAACGACAATAACCGGGAGGTAAAAATATGAGCATGAGGGAGGGTACAGTGTCTCTGAATGTCCCGGTTGTTGAGCCAAGCCTGTAAGAGCAGAGCTGGTCTGATTGGAATTTGGCATCCTGTATAGTTTGATCTCATGGACCAACTCAACAGGGTTTATAAGAACTGGAGCCGTAACGAAAGTTTCCAAGCAAATGTATAAAGAAAAGAGAAGTGCAATATATTATAAAGCAATCATTCCCTTCCAATGATACACTATGTTACAATATATAATATATGTATATATAATATAATAAATGCTTATTTGTTCGTGGAATATAATTGCTCACAGTATATGTGGTGTTATTGTGATCTGAAAATGCTTTATAATAGTAACTTTTGGGAAAACTAAGAATAACAGCCGTGTTTTGATCAAATAACATTTATGTGATTATCCAATTCTCAAAAAGTTTCATAAAACCTCCGATGACGTTACTAAGTTGGAAATCATTTTGAACCCAAAGGCAAGCGTGTAATGGTTCAATGGTAATGAAAATATATTCAAAAAATTCACCAAGGTTTGTAAACAACATCAGCAATACGAACCACAACAATTATGGCGAAGAAAAACTGATGTTTTCCAGAAAGCAATTGTGTTTCAAATCATACCCAGTGCCCACATTGGAGATGGCATTCCTCCTGACTGAGTCGATGTGAAATATACCTACAGACAGTATTTACCCACAGAGGACTTGAGTGGAGCTGGACAGCACATGTGAAGCACATGAAGCCAGTAAAACATGAGTGATCCTGCATCTGACCAGAAGAGAGGGGCGACTGACTACAGCGGCTGTTTATAGCCAGTGATAATGGCCTCCATATAAAAGCAACGGTAGGCTAATTATGTTAGTGAGTTTGTGGCGGATATCTCGTGTAACAAGATGCTTGCTGCAAAGTGCATTTTTTGAAATTGACATATCAGACAAAACATTCATACTGACTGTCAACATTTATAAAGGGAACATTTTCCAAATGTTCCAGATAATAACCACTGATGGCAACTAAAGCATGTCTAAAGCAGGGTTGCGTTTAGGGAATCAAAACCACTGGTGTAATGATAGGAAAATGGTTAAAAATTGGATTTTGCATTTTTTCTTTTTCCAGCATTTTGCATAAAAGTATGTATTAATGGAGGACTCCAAATGGGAGCTGTGGTATAAAGTGAAAGCATTGCAAACATCTGTGTTAATGTATATTATTTACAGGAACACTCTTTGTCTTATTGTGACTGACCTGGCACAGTTCATTAATCTATCAAAAATCGATATCATTCTTGATGGGTCTCTAGATTATAGAGTACAGTCTAGACCTGCTCTATATGAAAAGCTTCTTGAGATAACTTCTGTTATGATTTGACGCTGCAAAAAAATAAAAAAGGCACGCGTGGCCGGCACAGCTATGTCAACAAAGCACAGAGAAGCTCAGATTACAACACTCACAGAGGGAGAGTGACTTCATTCTCTGCTCAGGTAGACACTACTCCTCTATATCTTTACATAGACAATAGTTGTCTGCTGCTGTATTAATGCTCTGGATATCGTATAGAGAACCTTTAACTAGTTGAACTGTGTCCATAGGCAAGACAAACTTCACCATCCAGAAAATAGACTGATCTTCCTGGTTGACAAGGCAGAATCACGCTATGAGAATCCCATCGCACTCAGGTCCAAATGGTACTGAGAGAGGCTTTTATTTTGTAGGGCTTTTGGCTGACAACATGAGAAAAATGTCCTCCCAAAGGTGAATAATTACTGATTGCTATTACAATCATCTCTGAGGGTTCAGTGTCCTACGTCACGGTCAGGTTGATTTGAATCAGTGTCTTAACCTTTGGGCCTGAGCCTGAAAATGGTTTCTGCACAGTCGTGAGTCCTGAATGAGCCTGAGATCCTGGATGAGGCTGAATTTACTCTGATTGGACCCTGACTGGAAAAAAAGTCTTTGTAAAACCTTGGCATAGACCATTTTTTCAATCAGTGGACCTTAGTGTCCTCAGAAGAACTCTCATCCAGGTCAAAGGGCAAACTTCTCTGGACATAGACAGACGTGTGACGTGTTGATGAGGGTTAATGCAGCACAGATCTGGTGGCGCTGAGGGACCGTGCTTTGGATATGAGTGATACGGGCAGGTTTGTTGTACTTGGATGATTTGTTTGGCAGCAGATGTTCCCATCCTTGATCGTGACTGAAATGAGTTGGCTCTGACGGTTCACGCCAGGAAATACCACTTAACCTTACTTTTAGTACAGTGTATGTGTATTATAATCATGCATCGAAACTATCTGGGGGAATATAACCTAATTGAACAGAAAAACTGTGGTGAGCTACCAAAAGCATGAGCAGACACACACACACACACACACAGGATATGGTGGATATCACTAATCATCATAATAGATGACTCAGTCATTTCAATGTGGAATTTACTGGAATTTTCAAATTATCAACAGGTGGCAAACTCACAGAGAAATGTGAGTGTGTGTGTGTGTGAGCCAAATATGAAATGAGGTTTAGGAAACACAGGCCTCACGAGCTATAGTATAAATGTTAATGCACAGATAAATTATATGCCATATGTAACACAATAGATTAACAGTTGACAGATAATTGATGCTGTTCTTTTGCCGTGCGGTAGTTGCGGTTAACAACAGCTTGCTCCGTCTCAGAGGGATTAGAGTCACTGTAGCTTAAACCAAACAGAACTTCTTGTCTGCTCTGTCACACATGAATCATTGCTTTGCTTTTCTACTGCCGTCTCCATTTGCCATTTACACCTCTCTAAGCCCGCCATATAACTTTTCTTCAGCCTGACTAGTGGTGAATAGTATTTTGCGGCGCAACGATCTATCATTTAACAAAAACAAATGGTGGAACAAATAGCAGCCAGCAGCTGTGGCCCGAGAGCGAATTAGTAGATTGATGTGTTTGTTATAAGGTGTTAAATCAAAGTTATTAGGCTATAATCATTTTTTACAAGATGAGACCAGCGGCTCAATTCCCCGCTGCTGTCGCTTTGTGTATGTTTGGTTCTGGGAGATAAAAACAGTTTCTCCATCTGTGCTCTGCGCTAAGAGGAATTTATGGTCTTTTCGCCTTCGCCGTGGCTTCAAAACAGCTTTACGGCAATGTGGTCGTGGAATTATTTACACCAGGAAGAAGCACTATTTGACACCAGAGATGGTAAAGAAAACTCCTCTGAGAAAATGACTCCAAAAAGCTGGATGTAATGTTATTTTAGTTAGTGAAATACCTTCACATTGGACTGTTGGAATTCTTAAGCGCTGGAACGTTTATACGTCATAAAAAGTAGTTCCCCTGCGCTAATATCCATGCTGTTTATATTACTCCACAATTTCTGAATCATTCTGAAATCCACAACCGCAACTTAACGACGTTTAACCAAAGACACAAGCGAAGAGAGAGAGGTGGGAGACAGAGGAGCAGAAAGCTGAGGAGGAGAAGAGGAATGCAGAAAGAGACAGAGGGTGGGGGAAAGATGAAATGGCATGCAAATAAATCAAACACCCACAACATCCTTCTGTGCCAAAGCGAGTGATGACAACATAGCGTTAAGTCACATAGCAACTGACTCAAATTCAGTTATTACAGAGCAGATATTTCTGAGAAATAAACCTATAGCAACTGCAGATTAAATCCCACAAACCCCGACCCCGCTGGATAACAATCTGAGTCTGCAGCATAAGGAGTTGTCTTCCAGCTATTTAATCAGAGATGTTTTAGTGCTGGTAGTTAAGGAGCGGAGAGTTATGGGTGTGTGGAGAGGTGTTGCATGAGAACGGAAAACAGCCTTGCTGAACCCGGTATAAAGCAGAGCGGCGTGGACGAGACTGACAGGTTTGGGTCGAGCTTCACCTCTCTCTGGATCTACCGAGCTGCTCCCTCCATCCTGTATCTATATTTGCATCTATTTATCATCCGTCTCCTCATTCACAGCTGTGTCACAACGGCTCCGAACAGGAATATTAGCCCATAAATTTGATCCTGAACACCTTAAGGCTATGAAGATGAGTCTGTGTGTGTGTGTGTGTGTACACGAGAACACACACGGAGAACGTACACACTCTTTGGAGGAATACCCGCCGCAGTAAATATGTCTGAAGTCGTAACGCAGCAACACATCCTCAGTAGTGTTTTCATCAGCAACTGGGTAAACAAATACACCGACCCGATGGAGTCAGCGGATAACAGGTGCCAGGGCGCCTTGGCAAAACAACTCAAGGCATTTATTTAGCATGAGCACCACTACAGTGATGACGCATGCGAATAAAGTAGACACACAATGTAATCTGCTTAAGGACACACACACACACTTCATATGGTACCTGTGAATCTACGTCAACAAGTTCTGTTTTTCAAACTACGCCAGAGACTTGAAGATCTTCAGAGATGTCGAATGAATGATCTCCATCACTGAAATGAATACTTTCTTCCCATTGCTTTGCTCTATTTAATCTAGCTTGTTATGCATATGCTCCTATATTCACTTTACCTCGCATGGCAGCTGGATTCTTGCAATGTCACAAGATCAGACGAGAATCACAGGATCATATCACACGAAAATGCATCTTATCAGGCTCTAAGTGATGTGTTTGTGTCCGGCAAGCCAGAGCACGGACCAATCAGCGTCCTGTGAGGAGCTACTGGCAGCTAGGGGCGGGGCTTAGGTATGTGACGCAACCCAGAGAGGCGACTGTTCGTTCTAAACAACAACGGCGGCTCCTGAAGAGGTTAGCATAGATGCTGCAGTAGCATCAGTACTATCAGAACTGGAGACTCTTTCTTAATTGAAAGAAGAGCAAAGAACGGCACTGAAGGCTTTTACTCGATGGAAAACATGTTTTCGCTCTACTCCCGACTGGCTTTGGCAAGAGTTTGATTGACAGATGGTTCATCCAATCACCTGCCACGTAGTTTTTGAAAGTGCCCGCCCTTTTCTAAACAGTTTCCAATGACGGATTCTCAGATGGTTCTCTGAAACAAACCATCTGGCGGGTCAAGTTAATATTCGCTTGCTCAACAATCTTTTACTCCACCCTCTCCATTTGCTTTAGAGGAAAGCTGGCCAGTTTTAAAGTTGATGTAATAAAGTGCACAAAACAAAACAGATCAGGATGCAGCACATTTGCCAATCAATTCCAGATCAATTAAATAAGCGCAGCTGGTGGGAAAATACTGAAAGATTTCTGATGATGGTTATTATTTTTATACTGAATCATATACATCTCATTTTGTAGAGTGGTAAAGGAACTAGAATGGTTGATAATCATCAGACACATAGTTGACCACATTTCTAATATATTGTAACATCCTCAGTAAAGAAAAGCATGACTTAGAAATGTCAGGTATATAGAGCACTTGTTAAATTAATCTTACAGCCTGTTGGTACAGCAAAAAAAAAAAGCATAGCATTGCAGTATTGTTCAAATAATCCACTATTTGTGATCCTTGGTGAAGTCTGTTCTTAGAATAGGTGGTGGCAGGGATTGTGAGAACAGTGATACATGGTCATGAGTAGGTGAAGACCTCTAGCTCTTTGGTGACATTTTCTTTTATAAAGATTTTATAGTTGTTGTTTTTTTTAACTTTATTTGATGATTACAGATTTTTGTTTTTTTTTCCTCCATATTTCATAGTTTTCATTTTTAAATTTCAGTTGTGTCTTTTTGATATTTTCTTACAGTTCTTTTCATATAAAACCATAAAGATCTCCTGATTTCTTTAACACAATTTCTAATAAATAATTTCAATGATTTTCCTCAAAGTCAAAAGTGACATGAATGCTGTTTCCACATGTCTCGCTCTTAGGTAATGTGTTTACATGATCAGAGCCGTCTTTAAGTCAGCATTCCTGCGTGCTTGTGTGTGTGTGTGTGTGTGTGTGTGTGTGTGTGTGTGTGTGTGTGTGTGTGTAGGTATACGTTTAATTGGTTTGGAATGAGATTGCCCTCAGGGTGCAAAGGGAATCTCCACTCTCAGGACTTATAAACACCTCAGCACGGGGCGATCACTGTGTGTGTGTGTGTGTGTGCGCTCTGTTTACACACCTACACAGACACACTCCCTTTGCCCTGTACGTGCCCTAAGGGAAACATACACACCACAGACTCACACACATAAGCAAACACACACATGCACACACACACATTTTATGAGCCATCTAGAAAAACAAATAAACAAAGTCCACAATCTCACCGAGCAATGGCACACACACACACACACACACAAACACACACACACACACACACACACACACACACACTCCAACACAGGCATGCACTTTCCCTCCCGTTGTCTCTCTCTGTTGATTTCTATCACTCCCTACCACAGAACTACACACAGACATGCAAAAAAGATATGCTTAGAAACATTTGAATAAAAAAGACGAGAGAAAAAGAGAGTATTCGGTGTTATTACATAATCAGGTGCATAAAAGCTCCATTTAAATTGAACCCTTTTCACCCGCCCCCCCCAGCCTTGTCAATGAAGATGCTGTGGCACTCTCCGTTAATCTCCCTCCCTTCATCTCTTCTCACCCTCCTCTCCTCTCTCTCATCCCACTCTCCCCTCCTCTTTCTCTCAGAGTCACGGCTCATTGGAAGACAAACATCCTGACCCTCCACACACCCCCACCACTCCCCCAGGCCCATCTATAAACCATGCCTCCCTCTATTCCTCCCTCTTATCCCCTCATCCCTCCCTCCCAGCTTAGCTTGTAACCATATCCTACCTGCAGCGTATCCTTTACATGCATTCATCAACGTCAGCCATTTAGACGAGCTCTCGGAGGGCAAGAAAAAAACTAAACACAACATTAAATTAGCGGCAGAGGGAGACTTGTTGTGTGGTTGGTTGCTGGTGTGATGTGAAAAGGAGGTGTCCTGGAGAGAAGGCATGCATGGAATCAGTAGTATGGCCCCCTTGCTGAGCCTGAGAACCACTGATTCAGGACATCTCGGTGGCAGCTAGGCTCTTATTGACTGAGGATCCATACGCTGGACACAGAATGACTTTAATTAGTACCTAAATTAGTTTTGGTTTATATTGCAGGTTGCCAAGAAGGGACGATACTGTAGGGAAACAGCACAAGAGATGTTGTGCAGTGATATTCTGATGTGGATACAGCTTGTGAATCAACTAGACACTTCTTATTTAGACAAAAATATATAGAAATACAAGTTTTATTCTGTCGGCATGGTGCAAAAGTGGAGGGAGACAAAAATAGATGGGAGCTCCATCCAGATGAGGCAAAGTGTTGGACTGTTATCAGGCTATCAAATAGGCGTTATCTGTCGCTATAAGCCCCATGGATGTGGGTCAATAGGGGCCTACTACACCCACTAGTAGGCTTTGTGGCATACTGTGTATTTGTCTTTGTGTTCACAAACGTTAAGTTTCACTTTCAATTTTGAAGTGTAGTTATTTTAAGCCAAAACACAATGTTTTTCCGTTAACTGAACTAAGTGGTTTTGTTGCCTAAACCTAAAGAAGCCTTTTTGATTGTGTTCAAAACGTAACGTTTCATTCAGTTTTACATCGTGTTACACCTCTTCCTAACTGGACGCGATGTGAAAGAGCAAATAATCGGACATCAGATTGTTTCAGTTTTTCCAAATGATGATGTCCTAACCTGCTACGTGGGTCAGCGGACAGGCGACGAAAAAACGCTCGCCCTGGCTCTATTTATGCAAAGTTTTGCACCCTTCCAACCTATTTTCTCATAATCGACGCTGACAGTAACTGAGAGTTAATCAATATCACTCGTATCACATCACATCGTTCGTAGTATTTGGATTATTTTTCGTGCTCCATGCGCCAGAGTTTGCTCGCTCGCTGTATGTTAGGAAGAGATGTTGGAATGTGCTGCTTTTAAGTTTTGCTTTCTCTTTTTACAATATAGTAGGCGTAGTAGGCCCTTAATGACCCACATCTATGGTGCTTATAGCAACTTATAACGCCTATTTAATGGCCTGATGACAGTCACATCGGGTGGTATTGTTTTTCAAATTGCGGCTTGCCTGTTGCAATAAGATTGTTGGGTGTTGAATTAACAGTTAATGCTACGTTGTGAACTCAAAACTACTAGCGTAGACTCCTACTTATGCTACACCTTAACTAAGTCAACTAAATGATGCACTACCTTCACATAAAATGGGATAAAAACACTACCAACTATTGACAGGGGAGACAAATGTGGAGGAGTAGTACAAGAGGTGAAAAGACTTCATTTCTAAAAGTATTAAAAGTATTTTAAATATTGAGCATTAGTTTGGGTTTGAGATTGTTGAGGTTGATTGAGGTTACTGTTGGCAGACATAAGACCCGTGGGCTCTATCACAAGTGTGACGCCGCCACCAGCCAACCACCAGCCAACCACCATGTCTCTCTGCTTCCTGAATCAGTTCCACGTTTAGGAAGCGGGGCGCATCACCAGGAGAGATCCTCCATGCTGGCTGATGGGCTGATTCTCGCTCTGTAGAGAAATGACAATCAAACTGAAGGAGATAACGCAGAGGAAATGCTCACCTGAACTCTGTGTTTGGGTGCAACCAAAAACAGCTCCTCCTTGGTTTGTTTTCCAGTGCTGTGGGTTTGCTTTAGTACTGAGGTCGATTGTTAAAATTGAAGCTGGACAGCGGAAAATATGAGCACAGATAAGCAGAGCAGCCAGGGGATGGTAAGAATCAGACGTATATTAAATAGACTTTGGTGAACAAGTAGACAGTCTAAATGCTCTTGTCTGGAGGGAGGTAGTAATCCTGTCTGAATTGTTTTTCTCCGCTGTGATTACAAGCTGTAATTTCCTTACCAATAGGATAATTGCGTAGGAATGAAATCAAACAAGATCTCCATTCATTCATGCTGGATTTTGACTAAAGCACACTTAATGCTATTTCCCCTGCAGACGAGAGGTATGACTAAAGTAAAACCTGGAAACATAAAAAGATGCCCCTGTTGCTGACTGACATTCATGTCTTTTCAAGAAAAACAAATTCAGTTAAAGTTGCAGGTACAAAAAAGTACAAGTGTTTTGTATGACAGCAAATGTTTGGTACCTTAGTGTTCAGATAAAAATGTCAGTTGTTAAAAGCAACCTTTTTCAAGCTATTGTTTGGTGAGTTGGACTCTGACAGGATCAAAAGTCCCGAGAGGTGCTTTGTGTTCCTGCGTGTCATTCTCTGGCTGGACTGCGGCTGTTTGAAGTCAAAGCCCTTCATTGATGAGCAGGGTGCGTTGCAGAGCAAAGAGAAGCTCTCTGGAGTGATGTGTCACGCTTTCATCTTCTGCCTTGTTTCCATCGTATGTTCATAGCTTCCTCGTGACAGGAGAGCTTGAGACCATCTGAGTCACTGAGTGAAGCCAGTGTGGAAGTTGTGGGAATGTCTTTGAGGTCCTGTGGGAATGAAAGGTTAATAGGAGAAATAACTGGTGGGAGAAGAGCGTGCACTGAGTTCTTACCTTAAAACTGTCCTGCGTAAATTCTGCATTACACCCTGGCCACAACAGTATATAGAGCAGCATCATTTTCCAATGGAATCACCACGATCAGTCGATTTGCACTGGAAAGTTCAGCAGAAATTGCACAGTTCACCAATTATAGCAATCTGTCTAATGGACGGGAGTTTCCAGAGGAATGGTTTGCAGACAGGTACGAGACAGGAATCAATGGCACAAATACGTCTTTTGAATAGCAACAAAGCTAGCGAGTTCGATAAATGACAGTTAGCAAGCTTGTTAGCTCTGAGAGATTTTTGTTTTTCTATGAAATGATTCATAATCCAAAGAACAAAATGCCATTGGGTAGTAAACTGCACAGAACAGTAGGCTAGAGTAAATACAAAGAAGCTTGGGGAGCTATTGGGATTCAATAGAGAGGCAAAGTCTGGTGGACACCATGGGAGAGACTTTCTTGACTTGCAAAATTATCTTTTAAACTGACAAACATCATATGTGTGATTCATGGAGCAATTAAAACGGGATCTAAAAAATATTTGTCTCTTGCCGTTGACTACCGTTCATATTTTTTCCAAACTAAGGTCCCATGGTGGTCCACCGGAAGACTTTGTCTCTGTATAGCGCTAGCACGTTCCTGGCTGGCTAGCATTTTAGCGGTTAGCTAGAGCCACATATTTCGTGAAGACACATGGAGGAATTTCACTGTGCCACTTTCTGATGTGAGAACGCTGTTTTATTACACATCTGTATTGTACTGAGTGCATCACAGGAAACTGGGAGATTAAAGCTACGTGTAAAAGTAAGTTTGAGTTTTTGTCTGTATTGTGTTCAGGAATGTCAGTCATTACTCCACAAACAAGTTAGTACGAATGTTGGTGTGTGTCATGTGAGAACACTGTTCACATTTACATTAGCGCCTCGATCAACCCCTCTATACTGTGACATACTCCTCTAAACAGTTCATCATAATATTCAATATGTTACACTGAAATAAAATATACATATCTGGTAATAAAGGCTGGTAAATGTAATGGATGTGATCCTATTGTAGCACTCACAGTACTGTTGTTGTTGACTCTTTCTGATAGTGTGTCTCTTAAGCTTCGTTAAATTAACAGGCAAATAAAATGTCATTCCAATTCAGTGCATTTGTCTCATTAACCAGCAAACATTAGATCAACAGCAACACAAGCAAAACAACCCCCCCCCACCCCTTCATGTGCAAGCTATCAAACATGGCTGACTTTGTCGGTGGGAGGCCAGTGTGGGATCATGACCTTGCATTAACTGTGAGGTGCTGCACTGGTGAGTCCTGCTGGTTTGTTGGTGCTCCTGCACAAAGGAGAGGAAGGGTGTCTCAGGAAAATACTGTGAACGTCTGCTGACGTCACATCCTCCCAGTTTGCTGTCTGGTGATGAGAAGAAGTCGGTGTCTCCATTTGTCACAGGGGTCACATGATTGTCAACACACTCCCCGGGCCAACTATAGGAAATTGGTAAGTCCAGATTGGGTTAGAAGATGTGAAGAAAACAAATGAAACAAAGAAACCACCAACACTGTAAAGTAACCCCAACACTGATTTTAATTTAACCCCAGACAAAAACAATCTTCAACCAAATGAACTTTATTTCCAGCAGGATGATTAAGAGCAGTGAGTAAGAATGGGAGAATGTGTTATTGGCTCTATTGCGTGTCAGCTACTGTTGGCGGCCAACATTTCTGGAAAACGGTGATACTATCTGTGTCCATGTGCTGCAATCACATACCAGGGAAGACACAGATGTATTTGGGGTTATTTAGAATCTTTTTTGTGAAACAGTGCTTCAATTTCTCTATAAAACGAAAATGTCATTAATTTTTTTCAACACCATGAAACAACAAAAAAACAACAACTTAGTGCTACACTAGTTCAGGAAATCCTGAACATCCTGGTAACTGTAGATAATTGAAATAAAGCCTTTCAAGTAACAGCTAACATCCTTGCATCAACCCTGTGCATGCTTGACTGATGATTGGAGGACTCCTCTATAACTGATGGAGAGAGAGAACGGAGGAGAGGAGGGAGAGGAGAGGAGGGAGAGGAGAGGAGGGAGAGGAGAGGAGGGGGTTGGAAGTATGCTTGGCCTCTTCAGCCTGTTTGTTTCCGTTCAGTGTTGAAAGACTATCCTTTCATCTCTGCTCATATACTGGTGTCTGTCGTCACACAAAGGGAAGCTAGCACAGCTTTATCTCGAGGAGATTTACAGAGAATTATGAAGAGATCCAGTGTTCCCGAACCCAAGTGTTTAAGTGTTCTGTCTGATAACGCCTCCAGAGATCTGTGTGTGGAGACCCGTGTACGGCGACTCATGTAAGAGATGAGATTGTAGCAAAAACTCTGCGTCGTGCAACACGTCAGATTTCAGATAAAACTGTGCACACCAGTGACTTACACAACCTTACTGATGGGTAATTCTGATTAGAAGATAGACTACCCTTCTTGTTTTAAAATTAAAAAAAATGTGCTGAAATATCTCTATTCTTCTAACATCTCCATGTTTACTTACCTCAGCAGCATATTAACCACCTGTGACAGCCTTTAAAAAAAAAAATTTGAATAACAAACTTTAACTTGTAGATTTTACAGATTATACATTCTAAATATTATACAGTAAGTATGTAGAAAGAGTATCCGTGTATATGCTGTTGCAGCTTACTGTAGTTGCTGCTTTTACTAAGCTATGTAATGTCAAAGCAGACTTTACAATTATTGCAATGATTCTTAACAGACACTGAATGAATGTAATGTATCCATCCATCCATCCATTATCTGTAACCTGTTATCCTTTACAGGGTCCATCCTGATCCCGGCTGACATTGGGCGAGAGGTGGAGTGAATCCTGGACAGGTTACAGGGACTGACACATAGAGACAGACAACCGTTCACGCTCACGTTAGAATCAACAATTAACCAAAGCTCCTCAAAGATATGATGCGCTGATGACACTTGACATCTCCTCTTTTCACCCTCCTTGGACTGTGGGAGGAAGCCAGAGGACGCAGAGAAAACCCACGCTATAGCACGGAGAGAACATACAAACTCCACACAGAAGGACGTTGGAAGGACATTCAAACCCAGAACCCTCCACTGCACCACCGTGCCGTCCATGTATGTACATTTACTGTGTAATGGATCAACAAAGAAGTGTAATCAGATCTGGGATTTATCAAAATAGTTTCATGAGTGCTTGAATGTTTAAAAATTGCAATTATTATCTTTTCAATTAGATTTTTGAATGTGTTTTAATTACATATTCGCTGTCCAGGGTGCTGAATTATGTGCTAATAGGGTATATACCTGATATTAGAGATAGAGAGAGAGAGAGAGAGTAATATTTTTCATGTGACACTGCATGTCACTGACAAGTGGTTTTAATAGCATACAGTACGTCCTGGAACCATCAGGTATGTTTTCTTCAAGCAACTTGTGTGATCCTTGGCTGATACTGAAACACAGCTTCGATATAAGCTTTCTTAAAGATCAAAAATATCCTACTTATTGGCTGAAGCATCAGAATGAACCTGTTGCTGCCTCCCCTTCTCTCTGATGGGCCTGCACCTCAGAATATTTATTAGAGAGACACATACAAATCAAAAGGAATGAATAAATAGTCCTTAAAAGTTGTTTGTTTTCATAGTTCCTCAAGACTGGATGTGTGCACATCTGCACGGCTCCTCACTCACCCTGCAGAGCCTTACAGTTCATACATAATTGGACGCATTGTCCTGGAAGATTCTCCTTATCAGCTGAAGATAGGCTAAACTGCAGAGCTGCAGCAAGCGGGTTTTGGTCCAGCTGCACAGAAATGTACACTAAGTGCAGTCACCATGAAAGCTTCACCACGTGGATGGTGGAGGATCTGCTTCCAGGTGGAGATGAGATCTGTACGTGTGTGTGACAGCTGTGTATGTGTTTGTGAGTGAGTGCATGCATCAGTGGATTCAAATGTTTGTGTACCAGCGGCTGTTGGGTCACAAGGTTTGGATAAACACGGTGAGATGTCAGCATCTGCACCATTGTGTGCAATATCTACGTCATTCAAACTCAGTCGTGTTTCCTAGTGACGCTTAGCGGTGTTAGTATTTTAACTTTTGATTTACTATCTTAAAAAAAATCACTGAATATCCCACTTGGCATTTATTTATTGTAAATGCATTGTAAACTATCTCAAATCAACAGGAAATTTCTAAAAAATATTTTTGTAGAATTGTTACTCAGTTTCTTACATCGGTCCTCACATAGTGGATGAAACGTCTCTCTCCCTTCCTGAGAGGGAGTGACGTACGTTGGCCGTCTCGATCGGCACATCAAGACAACATCGCTTCCCACAAGTCAGCTCAGAGAATTCTCAACTTGTATCCCCTCGTCCTGCATGTGGAGAAGCAGAGACAGAGGGGGAGAAACAGACAGAGACAGAGGAACAGAGGGAGGAACGGTCGAGAGAACCAGATGGCAGTCCTTTGATATCTTCTCTCTTGACGAGGCCAGAAAGTCAGAATACAGCCCGTGACACAGAGACAGTACAGACTCAGAGGGCCACATCACTGTGGTTTGGGTCGCTTCAAATCTCCAAATCTCCAGCAGGCTCTGAATGCTCGAATAAACAGATGCATGCACACATACAGTACAGTGGTGCATACACAGATACATGAATGCACCCGCAAGAATTACAATATCCACATACACATACAAACAAACTCGTACAGACACTCAACCGCATGCAGCTGAGAAAAAAACTGTTTTAGCTCAGAGGACCAGTTAGTGAAATCAAAACTGGTTTTCAGATCTTACCAAAAGGGAATGCTGGTAATTGAATGTGGGAATGTAGTGACCGCCTTCATAGTTTTAGTGGTCGAATACCCAGTGTGACCCCTCTGTTGATATATAATCTATAAATCTAATCACCCTTTTGTGTAAAGAACTACCATCTTCTTAAGATCTGGCCTGCTGCAGAACATTAAGCAAAGATAGTTCTGTAATTATAGAACGTGTCAACATGATTCACTGGACTTACTGTCCCGATGGGACAATCAAACAACTCTTTTATTGTGGGGACCCACCAGAAGAAGCCACTCATTTTAAATCCCATCAAACGCTTTCACAGCCAAACAGTGGCATAGACAGCTTGTCTTCTTTTGATATTTTATGACACTGAGCTTTGACTGGAATGTACATATGGACAAGCTGAATTTCCAATAGTGCGAAAGTTGTTAAAGACATTCATCCCTGCCTACGAGGGCCTCTGGCCATGCGTCAAAAATGTCAACACTTGGCCAGCTCTCCAGAGAAGTTGGCGTTTGTTTTAGGCTCGATATCGGATTGATCTGAAAAACAATGCCGTGTTCCTATGCCAGCCAGCCAGCCAGCCATTCAAGCCCAGATTGAAGATTTTTTTTTTCCATTTCTGTAAAATTGCAAGCAGGTGTTCGTCCCGGCTTTCCTCTCCTCCTGCTGCCCCCATAACCGCCCTCCTCCGTGCGTGGAAAAGAGTAACATTAGTTCACAATGTACCAAAACCAAAGGTATCATTAAGATGTTGACCTGAGCAGGAAATTAGATTAGGATCACTCTCGTTCTCTGTCAATACCTCAGCACTTACTCTGAAATGGTCACATTCATATCATCACAGTCATATTATTTCTTAACTAAGCAAAGCAGAGGAGGGGAGCTATGAGCAGAGTAATGTGGAATTTGACGGCCGGCCAGACGGGGATGCAGTTCATTTATGCAGCAAGTGAGGGAAGCATTTCAGAGTGTTTATTTTGAAACATGAAGTGGGAAAGAGGGATAAAGGGGTTCTACGTTTCATGAATACAAGATTGCATTGAAAATATTCTTTGTTTCAGGATTATGAGTGAATTAGACACACCACCTTCATGTGTTTTCCACATGGATATGTTTAGCCAACGGATTGTTTTGGACAAAATAAAACCATGTTGGTTAAGGCTAGGGTTAAGGATAGATTTAAATTAATCCTAACTGTTGCTTAACCGGGGTAACTGTCGCAGTTACAGGATAAAGGCCTTTACACACCGAATTTGTCAATATATTTTCCCGAACTTTTCACGGCGGGCTGCACTTCGTCGCTGCCTGGTAGGAATTCGGCGTTACATCCCTTATTTCAGATCAGATGGTAGCTTGAATTGATTGACTCTTGTGGTATCTTTTTCGGGATATGTGTCTCTTCTCTCTTCCTCCTTTACCCTTTCGATCTCGTCTCCTTCCTGCCTGTCCCCAGTTTTCCCTTTTCCCTGCGACTGTACCCATGAACTCAAAGTAGCACTCTCTGCTCTGGAGAAATCCAGAGAGCTCTCACCGTCTTGAATTCGAAACATCTCTCCCTCTTCATCTTTACTCTCCATCTCCCTTCATTCCTCCAACCACCTCTCCCGCCCTCTCACCTCCCCTCCCTCTTCTTCTCATTCTTCGTCCTTTGTGTCTTGGCGTCCTCTCCCCACCCAAAAAGAGACTCAAATTGTCTTGATGTATCTGGGAAAAGCTCCTTAAAAGCTGTAGCCAAATCCCTTGGATGTGGAGAAGGCTCTTGTCTTTTTTCGCCCCTAGCAGGTTGAGATTGATGGGCCTCGTAAGTGGTCTTGTTCTCCCCAGCTATTAAACGCATCCATCAACCTTCTTCTCAATTATTAAGATGAGATAAACAGCAAGGGGGAGTCTAAGTGCTGGATTGCATGGTTACCGCTGCTGCTTCAAGTGATTAAATAGCATTTAAGAGGTTCGGGCTCCTCACTCATCTCCTCCCTTAAATGTAGTTCTGTCTGATGCTACGTTTCACAGGAGAGGCCATCAGGATGTTTGTGTGTTTTAGCATCAAGCCCAAACGCCGTTCTTTGTTGAAAAACTGACTGTGCGGCTCAAAGTTGTGATGAATTGCTGAGCAGATTGAGCCTGCAAGAGGAATAATGTTCTGCGCTGTCCGGCTCATTTCCTTTGAGTTAAATCGTCCTGGTAAAGTGTTCCTCTGCCGGTGATGTGCCGTCAGGGTCGGCGGGATAGGCAGCGCCTCACCGAAGCTAAAAGGAAATAAGATTACATGATAGTTGCATTTATTGATAATTTCTTCATATTCATATATATAAATTGTATTTAGTAAATAGTATATTTAAGATGAATGGGCTAAAACATTGTTTGGTTCATAATAATTCCCTTTGTGTTTGATCAGTGTGGTGGTTAACTACCTGTTAAACTTGCAAACTTCCAGAAACAAGCCCTTGTCACATGGAAATTTGGTTTCAAGCACATTTCCCCCCCCACACACATGTATCTTATGGAACAACCAACATGTGGTCTACAAAAATCAGATTTTAAAGGACTGTTATGACCGAGGTATTGTGTTTATTTCTGAACTACGGGGGACCTAGCAACCTATGAAGAGAGGATTAGACATTAAAATAAAAGTATATCCAATACATTTCTGTCTCTCATTAAAGCATTGTTATTATATGGAGTCTTTCTTAGGGGTGATTCCTGGATTCTACCTCAAATGTTTTTCAGAAACATCTTGTAGTGTACAAACTTTCTCATTTTACAGCTAAACACTACACTAGGAGAGAGAAATAGTCATTACAGTAACAGAATATTGATTCATATTTGATCAGCGCTGCCTAGTTTGATCATTTGATCGGAGTTTGCGAGTGATTGACAGCTGCTCAGAGACGGCAGGCTCCAGATCAGCTCTGATTGGTTGTTTTCCTCCGGTCTGTGAAATCTTGCAGATACCGTAAGGAGCACCGGAGGACACAGAGGAACAGGATGTTTTTCAGATTATCTGTCTCATGTACTACTGTCAGGATATAGTGACCGTTTTTTTCCAAACGGTCAACCTAGGCAGCGCTGATCAGATATGAATCAATATTCTGTTACTGTAATGACTATTTCTCTCCTCAGATGTTCTCAGAATCATCTTGTAGTTACTGTTTAGCTGTAAAATGAGAAAGTTTGTGACCCAGCCGTCATTGTGAAATCTGTTGAAGGAAGCCAAGTTCTGGTCACATGACCGGAGCACAGCCAATAGGAACGCTCTCTCTCTCTGAAATGACCTGTGATTGGTCAAAGTCTGCCGTCACTAGAGTAGATTTTCTCTAAAGCCTGAAAACAGAGAAATGAGGAGGAGCAGAAGTCTAGTTTTCTCTCAGAACACTTGAATTACAATATGCTGAAAGATTATCATGGAATTTTTGCCCAATGACGCCAAAAAAACATACTGTCTACTGCCACTTTAAGAAAAAAGAAGAAATAAAGCCCCTGCCCTCTGACCCCGTATGACCCTGCCCTTTGACCCTGCCTCACGTGCTGACGTCCGACCGAGCGGCTAACGCGGCTGGCTTAACGGCAGCGGTTAGCACCGATATATCTTCCGTTAAAGTGACTCCTGGAGAAAGAGGAGCTGTTGGTCTCTGATGGTGAACCAGCACCGGAGCTGCAGGATGTTCCCCAGCGAAGCAGCAACAGGACTCTTCACACAGAGAGGTGAGAAGAGCAGGACTAACGTTAGCTCTGTGGCTGCTGTCAGGCCAGCAAACTGTGTTTACAGGTGTTGTGTCGAAGTCTGTTCCCCTGCAGAATAGTGTCCCCACCTGGGATTAACGTTGAAAAAAAAAAACTTCTCTACGTCAGTTCTTATCCTGCATTATATTCCATATCTGACATTTCTTAATATCTATATCTCCTATATTTTTATTACCCAGCACTATATCACTTTCTGCACTATATTCACTTTTTCTTTAAATAGTCCTGTATCTCAGTTGTTTACTCTGCACTATATTCATCTTTAACAGTTCTTCTGCACATTGCATATTTAGTTTTATACTCTGTATTACTTACATGTGTCTTGTTACTTGTGTCGTTTTACTAATATGTGTACTACTCACCTGTGCTGTTTTACTAACATGTGAACTACTCACCTGTGCTGTTTTTACTAATATGTTTGCACTATGGAACTGTGATGCTGGAAACTTGAATTTCCCTTGGGATCAATAAAGTTACTATCTATCTATCTATCTATCTATCTGTCTATCTGATTGAAGTCTATCAAACGCACCGTTTACTGGATGAAGTTGTGAAACTCTTAGAGCATCTGTCATGTGGAGCTCCTGTTCTAGGTTGGTACAAATTATCCTCCAACAGAGACTCCATGAGTTTGACAGTTTTTATAATCGTTTTGAACAGAAAAGTAATTAACTGATAAATAAGGAGACAAACCACCTCACATCAGAGATGAGAGGAAAAGAAAACTGTGATGTTCTTGACAACATCTCTGTACAAATGAGAGCCAGGTTTGACTGTCTGGAGGAGCTTGGTTTCCTTGACTTAGTTGACTGCATGAAATTCGCCAAGATGTCAGCTAAATTTGATGATAGCAACAAATTGAAGAGTCTGATCTGATTAGATTAAAGTGGGATTAAGGAATTCCGCTTACAGCTGCTTTCTTTTTTGACAAACAATCTGCAGGAGACTGTACCAGAGGACACAAACCTTTTAAAGCTGGACTCAACCTTCTACCACCGCATCTGTGCATGAAGACCTACATCCAGAACCGAATGGATCAGAACAGGCTTTCGTCCTTGGCTCACATTTCCATTGAAAAGGAGAGACCGTCTACAAATAGAGTAAGTGCCTTTATTATTTTAAAGGGGACATATCCTGCTCTTTTCCAGCTTCAGACTTTGGGTTTCTACTAGAACATGTTTACATGCTTTATTGTTCAAAAAACACATTATTTCTCTCATGCTGTCTGTCTGAATATACCTGTATTCACCGTCTGTCTGAAACGCTCCGTCTTAGCACCTGTTGAATCACATGTTTTCTGACCTAGACGGCCCACAAAAAACTGACTGGGTCGTCTTATTTCACAGTTTGTGGGTTGGTAGGAACTCCAGATACCCAAATGTTTGTGCACAAGCACTGGAAAAGTGAGTTTTTTCATGATATGTCCCCTTTAACCCATTTATTGGCTTTGTGTGTGTTGTCTGATCTTTCTTTCATTATCGTGGTGCGCCGTCACAAAATGCTCATTGTGTGGTTATTGATGCGCTTTTGGACCTTTTGTAGGAGTGAATAAGCTGTTTTCTACTGGTGCGCTGACACCAAGCTCTCTCTCTCTCTCTCTCTCCCTCCCTCCTTCAGGGATATCTATCTATCTATCTATCTATCTATCTATCTATCTATCTATCTATATATCTATCTAAACCTTTTATTGACTTGTGTATGTTGTCTGATGTTAGATCTACTGGTGCGCTGTCACCAGACGCTCATTGTGTGGTTATTGATGCGCTTTTGTGCATTTTGTTGGAGTGAATAAGCCTTTTTTTACTAGAAGCTGACACCAAGCCGTCTCTCTCTCTCCCTCTCTCTCTCTCTCCCTCTCTCCCTCTCTCCCTCCTTCGGTGCGTTTATCGTGTTACATATCTGCCTAACTGTAGACTGTATTTTAGACTATATGTTATCTAACCATGCGTAATGTAGACATATCTGTATGCCACATTGATAGGTCACTGCCTACCCAGGCAAAGATTCACCTCACCTTACTGTCCTGACACTGTGAAGTTTGTATCAGTGGGATGTTGAAGTGTAGCCTTACTGACACCTTAAATATTTCAACAACACAAAGATGTAGATATAGAGATGTAGATATAGAGATTCAAAGAGCTATTTAATGTAACTCCTTCTAACATTTCTATTTTACACACAAACTTCAGTTTACTTGTCTTATGCCTCTAAAAATAGCTGTATCATTTGTTCTGCGGCTCTGTAGAGAGCTTTCCACCCTAATGATGTCAGGGTGCATTGTGGGAATTGTAGGATGGATCCAGTGGGAGGATCATCGGCGATTGACCCATACTGGAGACTAAAAGTCAGGAAATCTTGGCCTCTGCTGCACCAATTTTGACCATTCCTTTTTAAAACCTATCTCGTGTGAGAGTTTTGTAGAAGAGCAATATTAAATTGCTGCAGTAAACCGGAGTAAATGCTGCCTTAACATGCAATATTTTAACAAAAGGATACACTTTATATTCACTGTAATTGATTACCTGGCTCAAAAAAAGTTTCAAGTCTGCAATTGATTTCTATACTGTGCTGAAAAGTTACCTAGAAGGAAGGATAAACACACACACACATTACACACCGAAGACCAGTGTATGCTATTAAAAATTTGGCAGGATTTTAAAGAATTCCTGATTTGTAGGATAAAAACACAAAACAAAAGAAAGTTGGTGTGAAAGGCAGGACAAAAGCAATTGTGAGTTTACTGTTGCCAATAAGATAATGTTCTGGTTCTCTCACTGAGGTGAATGAAAGCAGTCAACACATATGATCTACTACTAATGTAATTCCTTTAACCACAACACCGGTCCAAAAACAGTGTGTACAGATGTTTCAGGTTCTGGCTGTAGTCCAACACAGTTGCACGTTACTCTTACTGCGTTTGCAAAGCTGTGATAGTGCTTCTGTTTTCATTTACAGTAAAGATTTACTCTTTATTTCTGATAGGGTTGAGTTTTATCTGCATTTTGATATTTATTTGAAATTCTTGACAGACTGAGGTCATTGTAACAGCAGCACCTGCTGCACATTACTCTCACTGGCACTGATGTTACAAATTATTGCTCAAACTTGAAACATGCTTTAGTTTTCTTAATCTGTCATTTGACTCTTGTGCTTTTAAATGGTGGTTATTGCGTGCTGAATTTGAATGTTTTCCTCCTCATGAATACAAAATACACTCAACAAATTTGGAAAGAACAAAATATTTGTATAAAACACATTAATGATAATGGCGAGTTATTTCCTCTCCTGCATCCATTACATGTTTTTATCAACACACTGTTTAGAGCAGAAGTAAACACAGTTATTGTGTTGCTTTTATCTACGGATTTAGTTTGGTTTATTTACTTTGGCACCTTAAGCATACACATGTGCTCATATCGAGTGCACACACACGCACACACACACTTGGTCTCTCTGTCTTTAGTGGGTGGTTTTCATTTGCTTCCTGTGGCCTGCTCACCATACATTGCACCGCAGCATTCCACCAGAACAATTTATGGATTTTATTAGATTTCTACGGATGTATGCTTTTAGCATTGTTGGAAAACTGTGGCAATGTCCAGGATGAGGTTTGTTGAATGCACACACACGCACACACACACACACACACACACACACACACACACACACACACACACACACACACACACACACATATCAGTTCCATCTGCGTCTCCTATTGAGAGCTATCAAGGCCAGCAGCAGCTCAGTCTAATTGGAGTGTATTCCCCTCAGCTTTCTGCGGCGGTAACCGTATCTACAGCTTCTACTGTCCGACCAGGAAATTCAGAGGGACAGCTTCTTTCCAAGCTCTGCCAGCAGGAATATCTGCTCAAAAAAATGTGAAACATACTAAGAAACACACACATTTCTTCTGTTTTCTGATAAAGACTGCCATGTGTTTGACAGTTTTGCTGTTGACTAAAAGCTTTGTTGTTGGTGTCGTATTTTACCGAGTCAACTGGTTGTCTTCTTTTGTAGTAATTAGCCTGGTTGCTAAGTCCGATATAGAGTTTCACTTTTTTTTCTTGTCTCCCTCCTTCAGCTCTCTCTCTGTCTTTGTCTTTTGGTTGGAATCTGATGATGGTATAATAAAATTCAAATGATCTAATCTGCTTTAGGGATGTCACAAGAACCGATACTCCGGTACCGAATCGATGCCAAAATTCTGAAAACGTGATGGTACTCGTTTTTCTACAGTACCGATAGAGCTCGAGACTAACAGCGTCCCATCGTCCTGGGGACGATAGAAAATGTGTTAGGGACGCAGCAAACTCACTATAGATGCTTTCAGGGGATGCACCCTATTTTTTCCCTGATAAAGCTACATTGCGAACAACAAATCCGTGTTGAAATCAGCTGGACGAGCGCTAGTTAACGTTAGCTGTTAGCTCGGTGCAGCACTGTGCTGCTTACTGGATGCTAACAGCTAACGTTAACTAGCTCTCGTCCTGCCGATTTCAACATGGAGGGTGCGTTTGATTTACTTTATGACACTTTATTCAGTAAAAATGAGTATTGGGCGTAAGTAAATTCTAATGTTATCATGATGTGTTCAAATGTAATGTTGTAAAATGTAGTTTTAGGCGAGAAACCTGAATAAATACAGATGATTTCACAGCAATATACATAGATAATAGATTATTACCTGTTTAACTTCCCAACAAAAAACAGTATGCAAACTAATAAAGGAGTGTTTGTTGAAGTACATTAGGATATGCTTTGGGATTTATTGTTTTGCTTTTGTTTTTTACCGTGGTATCGAATTGGTCTTGAGAATCGTGGCATTTCACTGGTATTGATATTGACTACTAAATTTCTGGTATTGTGACATCCCTAATCTGCTTTAGAGACAAACTCTTTAAACACGTATACTTATACATTCAAGTAACCGATTATAGGCCTATATATACAGTATTCTGTATGCTCATGTTCATCCATGTCCTCGACCAAATACATCAACACGTATGATGTACATTCAGTCACAACTGCACAATCATTGCACACAGACACACACGTTTCCTGACTTCTCTGAACTGTCTGTAACTGTCTGCAGTAAAAAACCCACTTTCATAAAATTGCTTCCCATAAAGTCCTCACAGTGAAAGAGGGAGATGTGAGAGAACGTCTGCATGTGTTGCCTTTTACTTGTTGGACATGGCTGAGTAATTCACCTTATTACCACAACAAAAACAGGATGTAAATCTCTGTCCAAGGGGCGTGAAAGTCAAAAGGTTATTCCAGGTAACATGTGTTGGATAGGACAGATGTATGGGGTGGACAAAGGAGATTTTGTTTACTTTAAAGATGGAGAAGAAGTGAAAGAAGTTTCTCTCTTTTCCCCCCCACCACCCGTACACATCGGTTCCTCCTCCCGGCATGTTAATAATCCCAGTGTCATGTCAAATTGGAGGTTAAAGCATGGCAACTTTGTTGAGCGTTCGTTCAGAGCCAACTGGGCCGTCACCCTGTTAAACCACAATCACTGACACATGTAGAGGTTTAAAGGCATTAACCTCAGTGTGTAGGCTTGAAAACCACTTCCTCTGTCAGAGATCTGCCCTCAGCTGCGGTCGTCCACGATAGGTACATTCAGGATTGTATATCTCTGAAGTTTGGCAGCACTGATAATCTGGAGCTTTTTACAGTAAATGGTCTTAGTCATTCATCTGTTTCTTCCTTAAACTTCGCCTGTGATAAGACGTAACTATTGCCAGGCTTACTGATCATTCTAACAGTAAGTGTTAGAGTTTCTGATCATTAGATGGTGCAATATTTGGATGGGATGTTTGTCTCAGTGTGCAGCTCTCACTCTGTAGGACATATTGTACTCAGCCTGCAACACTTCCTCAAAGGGTAAACTTCGTCTCTCACACATTATATCAGTTTGCGTTTGTTTGACATAGCAATCGGAGCTCACTGTATAGCTAGCCTCAGAGGTTTATATACAATAGACTTGTAAGGGAAACGGAGAATGAGGACGTTTCTGTTGCAGTCATCGGCTGCTCTGAGAGCAGACTCAGGTTGCTCCAGTCAAACTACGTTTCTCTTTTCTCTCTCTCAGTTCTCCAATTTGTCACAAGATAGTCACAGAAAGTTTTGCTACCACAAAATAGATTATAGAGAACAATGGATTCCAGCAAAGGACAAAGGAGTATAACCCAACAAGACGATAAAAAACAAAGATGCAAAACAACCAAGAAGCATGGGAAGAACCACAAGTTAATAAACAAGCATTCTTTGTTGAATAAGAATTAACATCAGGTTGTGTTAACAGTACCCACAGTGGAACATTTTCCCATATTATATTGTAAAAATCCACAGTGATCTGTTTTTATTGTGGCTTTCTGTATGGTATTCATAGAAACCACAGGCTAACATTGTTAGTTGAAACTTTGTGTATGAACTACACATTTGCATGTTTCTCCTCAAAATACTTATACAATAGCTCACGAAACGGTTCAGGTCGGGCCGAACAACGGCCCGGAGCTGTGATATAGATAGATAGATAGATAGATAGATAGATAGATAGATAGATAGATAGATAGATAGATAGATAGATAGATAGATAGATAGATTGTAACTTGGTTGATCCCGAGGGAAATTCAAGTTTCCAGCATCACAATTCCATAGTGCAAACATATTAGTAAAAACGGCACAAGTAAGTAATACAGAGTATAAAAAAATATAACATAATAATATACAAATACAATATAAAAATAACAGGAGATGAAGAAACTGTTAAAAATGAATATAGTGCAGGGTAACAACTGAGATACAGGACTGTTAAAAATGTGAATGTAGTGCAGAAAGTGATATAGTGCTGGATAATAAAATATAGGAGGTATAGATATATTAAATATAACATATCACGTGAGCTATTGCTTTTATAACACGATCATCAAGTATGGCAATATGAAAGTTATAGATATATTCCTATTTAAATAGTTATTTATTAATAAATAATAATGTTCACAATAAAATAGGCCCTCCTGCCAGCACATACTGAGGCGGTTGCTGGAATGGTTGCTATGGAACATAGCAGCTAGCATTTTCATTTTTCATCACAGGCTAGCATTATATTTCATTATTTGGCCATTTATTTACATTATTGTATGTTGACATTTATTGTGCAAAAACTGTCCAGCATCAGTAGGATGACTTTGCTAGGCTTGCCTTTTATTTTTGTCAGGTGGAGGTGTGTTGCTTGGCGTGACGAGGATTTTTGCTCTACTTTCTCCGGTCGCCGAGTTTTGGTTGCCAATCCATTTATGGCCATCATTTCTCTCATGTCGAGACCTGCATCAGATAGTTTCTGAATCGTGGTGCTGAGGCAGTGGTTAATCTATTTCTGCTGCGTTGCTGCTTGCTTGTATATTCTAGGCAACACTGTGGAAGCTCCTCTTTACGTATGTTACATGTTGTTTAGCAGGTGGATTATTTTTGGAGATGGGCACTGCTCAGTCCTTCCTCCCTATGTGGGTATTATATCACAGCTATGAATGAATCAGTTTGCTTGATTTGAGCTACCCATTTTATAATATGTAACATACCATAGTTGCACTACATTTCCACATTAGTGTCTCTCTTCACATGAGGTCATGAGTCAAGAAATTCTGTTTTCAGAATATGAAACAGTTTTACCCGGCTCCTGCTTGGCTGCCACATAGATTATGAAGAGAAATAACGTACATTAAATGTGTAAATGAAAATAAATGTCTTCATTTTTAGCCTTTATTTAACTAGTGTAATTTTGCAGGAATGCTTTTGATGACTGCCGACAAAATTCCACCCAGCTACAAAAACTGACAAGTAGCCCCAAACAATCATATTCTTAAAATTGTGGTTTTCATAGTGATGTTCAAACTGTTTAAATTATTCTTCATAAGAAATACACAACGTCAAACTGAATCAATCAATCACAGAAAATGACAGAGGGCCTCATCATCATTATTATTACTGCCATCAAGTGAAAGTGTGAAGTAGATCATTAGTGAAATGTTTAGACAGAAATCTATCTCTTGGCTTGGCATTAATAACCAATACATCATTTTACAGTATATTTGAGACTCATTATGCCCTGAATGAAGAGACGGGAATGTGAGAGGTGGTTAGTGAGACCAGCTAATTGATGTTAAGCGGGAAACTGTTCAAATATGTTGTAGACACAGCTTCCAGATAATATGCCAGAATCCCATACATACTGTTCTGTGTTTATCTTTGTGGGGAGAAATTCCTGGGGCTTTCCTTGGCTTTCATAACTCAAGCAAAGCTGACTGATTTTTGGATTTGTGTAGAATTCTCCTAAAACATTTCACTCCTCTCATCTGTCTTGTTACTGAATATTCTTTGCATACACATGCATCGACTGCATCAAATAAATTGACGAATTTGACGTGCTATTTGATCCTGTGTGTTTCACAAGTCCATAAAAGGATCTTTCTTTGCTGTAACAATGTGAGCTCTACACACATCTTTTCAATTCTACATGAAGATATGACTGATAGACATATCTATATATGTCATCTCTCCAACTTCCTTTGTCTTCTCAAACCAGCACCATAAAACCATACACAAAGAATACATATTTTTCTTGAACATCACTATAATAAGAGTAATTGTGAATGATGTTAATGTGTTTTGTTTGCTTTGACAGGTATATCAAATAGCTCTAAAAGATTTTTATCAATAAACAGATAGATGGAAAGAAACAATGAAACTGTACCTAATATGTTATTTCACCTTGAATGAGAAACATTTTTCTAGCATTTAATTTGGTATATCTGGCTCCAATCAGGGATAATTCAAGCAAACACAAATGGTTTCATTTCCTAACATTTAAGATAAACAGCTCTTTGGTCTGGAAGGTCGGCCAAAATCTTCAGAAAAATCCTCGACTGGTTGTTTTTCGCTCGGGTTGAGTCCTTCGCTGTTGTTGTTTGTTGCCAGTGACTTCTTTTTGAGGTTTCTTAATACATCATGAACACACTTGCATTCCAATCAAAATCATTTAGTCCTCAGACAAAACAGAGCGGTCAGGCTAAACACATTCCAGAGCTGATTTTATACCACATGAGACACTTCATTGTGGATTGATATTAAGTGATGCGTGTCACAGCTTTACATGTGCTGTACAGTTGCATTGTAGCCTACATACATTTGTCCCTAACACTATACCACATCTCCTTCTCCTCTCTGTGTTTGCATGCAACTGCAAAAGAAACTGGCACGATACAGTAGGTGGTATGTGATCGGAAACAACAGTCAGATTTAGGAGAGAACACAATCTTTGTTTTGTGATTGTTTTACTCAGCAAATCAAATGCAATCAGTGGAAATCATTTATCTTCAGGTAATAAATATCTGCCTTATTTTTTACACACAGTAACCACACTCTGAATGGTTTGAAATTGCTTGGTTTACAGATACATCTCTCAGTACCCTGTAATTTGTCTGATTTCTGAGTGTTTCCATAGTTTTATTTATATTTTGGTCTCAGAGGGTCACAGGCTCGATGTTGTAAAGAATACATTCATACACAATTCATCCGCTGACGCACAATCCACAGTACATCCAAACTGAACAAACTAAATCTTTCAACTGTAAATGACACATGCACATCAGCATCTACATTTAAATCACATTAAAACTGCAGATGTTTTCATGACCTTCAGGTCTGGACCAAAAAAGGTTGAGGGTCTAATTCTGTTAGCTGCCCACAAGCGTTTGGACAGAATGAGAAGTAAGAGGTTTTCATAACCTTGTGTTATAACCTCTTCCTTTGGTTGGAGTACCGGTTTACAGCCCTGGGATGTGCTGTGGAGTATAGGTTAGTGATGCCAGGCTGGGCTGTTCCTGTTATTTCTAACACCAGACAGCACGGCTGTGCAAACAGCTGCAAATGGCAAATGTTATTTCCTTTGAAAATATTAACTTGGAGATTAAAGCAGAGGCCAGTCATTAGTGCCAGAGTAAATTATCTTAATTATTACTCAGATTTTGGAGGTTTATACTTATGAGGGGATGACAGGATTCTAACCTTGCATTCATTTTGGTTAGGGAGTTATTACCAAAGCAGTCTTTCTTTGTGTGTTGTGGACTTGAAGCAGGTTTATGCAGTCACTCACTGAGTCTGCATCGCTGCAAAGAACCTCATCTTGTGCACAAGAAAATGTAAGATGGAGCTGGTGGAACAGGTGGATCTGTACTGTATCTGCAGTTTAACTGCATCAGTTTGATGTTGTAAATGTGGAGCAGGGCCAGCAAGCAAAGCTAATGATTTATCAATTGCCATCAGTTTTTTTTTTTTGCTTTCGGGTGGAAGCTGTATGATAAGATTGCAGATACAAGCAGCTGAAATGAGTTACATTCACAGGGTATTTTGTACAAAGCCTTTGGGATAAAGCCAGGAGATATCAGGAGGGGCTCAGTTGAGTCATTGCTCTTTTATGGTTGACATTTTACTGTGTAATGTCTTCAGGAGTTCTTTCTGATAAGGATGTCTCCTACTGTAGAAACCCCTCACTGTGAAGGTCCGCCTGCAGCCAGTCTGAGTGGGAGGAGATCCCTGGACAAACCAGTACATACAGTAGAGGGATTCAACATTTCAGCTGTCCGGGGAGTCCCAGAGACGATTCAGGACATACTGTAGCTAGAATAAGGATGCATGTGCTCTTAGTCTGCTGCCACCATAATAATATAGAACTGTTTTATTTCCACCTTTGCATCCTGAATTGAATTTTCCTCATGATGTAAAATTGATGCGCAATAAGTTCTGTGACGGGAAGCTAAAAAGAATAATCGGGGACTAATTTATGGTAGAATAATGCAGGTAGAGCATGTCAATGAAGAATAATATCTGTCCAATTCTCAACAAGTAGAACAGTAAAATATTTTATAGTCCAAATAAACTGTGCTCTCCAGACTTGTGATGTCACCATTATTGTAAAACACCAGTGGAGAGAATGCAGAGCAGAGTTCAGCAGATGAAAGTTATCAATCAGAGGGATAAACAAGGAGACGAGTTTAAATCCAGTTAGATGGACTCCTCCATCTCTCAGCTACAGTCAGCTATCTGATAAGAGAGATGGGAGGTGAGGTGCTTACTATCATCAGCCACTCAGAAACTAACTCCCCATTCAACCAGTGAGGTCAGGATGGGGATTTGGATGCTGGTGGTTTGATAAGGAGGCACGCAGCGGGTTTTGCAACTTTATTCAGATGTTAATAAGACCAGTGACACGGAGCTCACAGGACGTAAAGACAGTAGAAGAAGGTGGTTTAAATATTGCATAAGTTTTTAGTTGACAAGCTAACAGTAGCACAGTTTGCTAGGTAACACTGGTACATTTTAGATTAGTTTCTTTGACATTAAAGGTTGTATATACAATATCCATAGCATTAATATAGCATCAAACAACTATATGCTATGTACAGATATAGAGGAGTAATGTCTACCTGAGCAAAGGAAGAAGTCGCTCTCCCTCTGTGTGTGTTGTAATCCAAGCTTCTCTGTGCTTTGTTGACGTAGCCGGGCTAGCTGCGTGTGCTTTTTTGCTGCATGTTTTAGATTTTAAATTTTGCTTGTTGTTTTAGATTTAATATTTTACGTCCGTCACATCCTGCAGTTAAAGTAATCAGATGGCTTAACCTGAGGTAAACAGGTCATGTGTTGCTTGCAAACTAAATGCACATTAACTGACAGATGTTTGTTTACACCAGCTGTTAAACCAGTGAAGACAGAAGTTTAGCTTCCTCAGCCAAACAAGGATGAGCAGGCAGGTTATCTCTGTTTCTATCAGGTTAGCCATCCATGGAGGAAGATTAATCTCCTCTCCATCCCACGCTGGAGGAAGTCTGAGGCATGTCTGGGTTTGGGACTGTGCTAATTGGACCTACACTGGGCAGGTTTTATAAACTGATAAAGAGTCGTCTATATTGTTTACGGTGAGAAAAAGAGCTTAGCTTTATCAAAGCTTTACAGTTTATTATTACAAAATGTTAAGTGGCCACAGGCCTATATAGATGAAAAGAAGAAGTGCGGAATTACAGGACAATGTGTATGAAATTATGTGCAACATATCAAATATTCAACTCAATATAAGCATGGTATTGCTACAGATAATCCGACATTGTCATCAGTGTTGTCAATGTGGGAATTTGAACTTTTTTTAAAAGTTAATCAGATAATCAGATAATCGTTATCTGCCAATCTGAAGTATTTGTGGTTGTATGTGTATAAATCTGTGCGTTGCTAGGGAGCGTTTCACAGGAAAAAGCCGGACTTTCTTTGCCGGTTTGGCACCTTGTTGTTTACCTTTGGATTAAGCATCGAGCCTTTAAGAGCTGGGTCAACACTGCCTCGCTTCTTCATCAATCACTCTATGCCTCCATCCATCCGTCCGTCCGTCCTCCGTCCACGGTCTCTGGAAAAACACTCACACTCCTCAGGTTGTGGGGTTGCAGTCATATGTGTAACAACAACATGATGCTGCAGGAACGGACACATTCCCGACATTCCTCCGAATTTGTGCATGTGTGAAAGTATGTGTCAGGCAAGGGAAGAGGATAGAAAACAAGCAAAAGAGGTGGGAAAGAACAGTTTGTCAAAGGGGGAGAAGAATGAAAAGAGATGAACTGGTATTTTAGAAATGCGTGGAGAGGACCAGAGAAGCTGCTTGAAGGAGGGAGAACGGGTGGTGGAGAGGATGTGAAGAAAGCAGAGAAGGGGGGAAAAAGGAAAAGGGAGGAGGAGGTGGAGAACTGTGAGAGGAGAAGTAGGAGGGAGTTAAATCCTTCCAAACAAACAGAACTCTGTCCACACCTGTGGCTTAGGACTGTGTGTGTGAATTCATAGACCGTGTGTATACAAAAATACATGTAGTCAACTTGATATGAACAGCCTGAAACAAAGATGTCCTCTGTAAAAGACGTGTGTCCCATCACAGATTGTGTCACAGACAGACAGACACTTGAAACCACAAGAGGTTCACTGTATATATATACTGTATGTCAGACTTCACTTTCAACACTTACTCATCATAATCACATCCCATGTCAGGACTTCTATCTTTAGTCCTCCATTTGAATGCCAACAGCAATATTTATATGTGTGCACGTGGGCGTGCGCGTGCAATTACCGTCCGCTCAATGCAAACAGCAACAGCTGGAGCTGAGAGCCGCACGCTCCCCCCCCCCCCCCCACCCACCCTTTCTCCCTCCAGGATGAAAGTTCACTGATGGATCAACAAACCAGCTGACAGTCAGTCAAAGAGCAGTGGACCCTTTGGTTCTTAATAGTACATAACGTTTGCTGAGAGAACATAATTTAAACCCATTTACAGGGTTCAATATTGTTTTTTTAACTTGCGGTCGGGCAAGTGGGTCAGAAACTGGCCCCTATACAAATTGTTTTATTTATTAGCTGTTATCAAATAACAACAAAGATTAAAGTTAATTGTCATGTTTAATTTTATTTACTGTAAGTAAATGAATCTGGAGTTTTTCCCACATCCTCTAATGCCACACAACTAAACTCCTGTTTCCAGGATAAGAGAAATTCTCGCTTCAGCTCATAAACTTTGTCTTTATCCGCCGCCATTTTCTCGCGAGTGCACATGTCTCGTGTGCATGTGTCTCTTTAAAAATCTGAAAAAAAACATACCTTTATTAAAAAGGCATATTTTAGAAACTGCTCAAATCTTTTTTCAGTGTTTTTTAGGACTGTCAAAGTTAACGCGATAATAAAGTGTTAACGCAAATTTGTTTTAATGCCACTAATTTCTTTAACACATTAATGCAACTTATGATTGTTAGGTTGTAGCGGCTCATCTCAGTGAAGATACTGGCATCATATGAGACTAGAAAACACTCTAAACTTATGCTAATTTTCTCCTCTTTACAGACATGCCCACTTTATGGTAATCAGATGCTGTTGTTGCCTGTTGGGCTGCAGTTTGCCATGTTATGATTTGAGCATATTGTTTTATGCTAAATGCAGAACCTGTGAGGGTTTCTGGACAATATCTGTCATTGTTTTGTGTTGTTAATTGATTTACAATAATAAATATATACATGCATTTGCATAAAGCAGCATATTTGTCCACTCCCATGTTGATAAGAGGATTAAATACTTGACATATCTCCCTTTAAGGTCAGCCCTCGTATTTATATATTAATATTATTTTGTGTTGCTTTTATTTCGCCAGTGACTGTAACTGTAAGTGAAATTATAGCTAAAGTTCTTAAAGTATGGGCCGGATGTTAAATGTCTGTCTATGAGCTGTACTGCCATTTTAAATCCAAAAGATTTTAAATCAGTGATTGATGGGCAGATAGGCCATGCAGAGAGACAGATGAAGAGCTGCCAAACAGTTGAGTGTACGTGTTTGAGTAGAGAACTGTAAATCTTTGGCAGCAGTGTGGCGTTATTATAAAACAGATTTTTATCTTGTTGTGCACCTGGTAGTCTTGTATAGAATACTTGACAAGTGCATAGAGAAGGTTTGGTGTGTCAGCGTGATTATATCACAGAAACAGATGGTTTTGAGGGACCACACAGCTAAGAAAGTTCTTGATTATATTTTAGAGATTTGCAGTTAAGTTCTAGAAATGAGTTTTGACTTATATCAATGCACAAGGTCACAAAACTGGATGTTTTTATTGGATGGAAAGGTGATGATATCATTTAAACATGCATGAAGTGATGAAACATGTGACTGGTTTAGACGATCGTTCACTCTTTGAATTTAATGCATGGTCCTCAGGTAAAATGGCAGCCATCTTGGAAGCATACAGAAGAATGATATTTATAACTAATCCTGTGTAGGTAGCAGTTGCTGGACATGACCCAGTGTAGAGGAAGGAGAAAGTAGTTTTCCCCTTGAATGTCCGGATCTGATGTGTAAACCTCAATGTGTTCCAGCCGTGCTGAGCGAGGCTGAGATGTGATGTTTCCAATCTCAGGGAAATCCTATCCATCTGTGTTTAAGCGTGCGTGTGTGCACATGTGCACGGTCATACAAACTGATCATTTTTTTTTCCTCCTTTCACGACCCTCTCTCCTCATCCCTATCGCTCCTCTTCCTCTCTCCTCCTTTGCCTCTTTCAACCAATCACTCTCCTGTTTCAGTCCAGGACATCCAGGAGAATAAAGCCAATGTAATTATTTTTTACTGAATCCGCAAACAAAACACAAAGTAAAAACAGATGTAGTGGTTTGTTTTAGACATGCAAAGCAGCTGAAACCAAGCCCAAGGAGTGGGTGTGACATCCCATGAGTCTCTGGGGCCGAGCACATTCTTTTGGCCAAACCCAGATACTAACACTCACCTTCAATTAAGCTCTCGGACTAAGTGCAGCTCCTCTGTAAACACAGTGTTTCTTTTTTCCCCAGATAAGACAAACATGAGGCGGGCTGTTATGTGGTCCGTTATAGAGACGAAGCAGAAAAAGAGGAGATGTGTGTGGAATCTATGCCATGTCAAAGCAATCTGCAGCAGCTGTAAGAGCTTTCAGTGGGTATCCAGCCAACCTCAGTTAGTGCCCCGTCCGCTAAACCACAGCCGGCCTAGAAAAACACATAGCATCCATGACCGTAGACAGTATTTATATCACCTTTCCCTTTAGGACATTTTTGCCAGCCTTAGAGCAAGTGGTTGTATTAACCTTTAACGTTATGCACATGGTTTGTTTCACAAAACTGAATCTAAATTAAGAAATTGGGCAAAAGCTGATTTAAATAATGGTAAAAAGTAAAACTCTGAAATTCAGGAATTGCAATCGTATATTTTCAATTTAAAGCCATTCTAGTCAGTTTTAAATTATTCATCACACATGACATTTTTAAAGGTTTACGTTGGACAAATTCTGTTTTTTTTAACATCACCGGAGTAATATGTAAAATCAAAAACAAGTCATCGATATGTTCACTTTTGTGGCATTAATCTTTTCCCATACGAGATACTGATGGTGGAAGAAAAGGTGGTAGGTATAGGTCACCATTTATGGTATTTTAATAAGTTTTTAACTGAAAACCAATATTTGACATTTTTCTATGTCACCATATTTGTATGGTTAATATGCAATATACAATTTGATTTGATTTGTTCATGCAGACAATCTGAATATGATAAATGATTCCTAAATACATAAAATAACTGTATTTGCTTTATGTATAGTAAATGCATAATTGTATCAACCAGAAAAAGTCAGAAAAATAATATACATCTGTGAAATTGAACAAAGAGCTGTATTATTTCCACAAATAAAGTGGTGAATTCTCAGCTTTAGAAGGTAATTTTAAATTGTATTGGAGAGCTTTAAGAATCCAACTATTTTTTTCATGATGAAGAATGATGGCGTTAAGCAAAAACCACCTAAAAACACCTTAAAAAAAAACCCTTTAGTTGTCTTTCTGAGCTTGTTGTGAAACTGAAATAGCATCAATCAGCAGACTGTTACAGTAACACATCACAG
Source organism: Sebastolobus alascanus (assembly GCA_916701645.2). NCBI lineage: Eukaryota > Metazoa > Chordata > Actinopteri > Perciformes > Sebastidae > Sebastolobus > Sebastolobus alascanus. The sequence goes on along the minus strand of CAKAOJ020000340.1, from coordinate 900,179 downwards.
ACAGGACAGGAGTTTGGTGGCGATGACAGTAATGTTTGGTGTTGCTGTCAAACACTGGCAGAGACGTCTGAGTCATCAACCCAAGAAAGATAATTATTTACAAAGGTTTGGACCGCTGCAGGTCCACTTTTACTTACTAAGCACTTGTAGAGCCACGACGGGGAAAACCTGTCTCGGAAGCAGTTAAACGCTTACAGATAAAACTAAAATAAAATTACCAACACAAGAAGTGGTTGTGCCAGTCAAGTTTTTGGAATAATAGCTGATGTGTTGCTCATTTTGCCAGCCTTTGTCAATGACATGGCTTCATTTGCCTTTTTTTATGTTTTAGCCCATTTACAAGAAATTGTGTGTCATTTACATTACCAAGACTTAGCGTATATTACTGCCAAATGTTTTCCACCAATGGGGTTTCTGTTGGTATTAAAGCTGTCAAAGTTAATGCGATAATAACGCATTAATGCAAATTCGTTTTAACACCACTAACTTCTTTAACGCATTAAGGCAACCTGTGAATTTTAGGTTGTAGCGGCTCAGTTTTAAAGCTAGAGTGAAGATACTGGTATCATATGAAACTATAAAACCTGATGAATCCATCGGTACCAACCAGGTCAGACTAGCTTGCTGTGAAGGAGGATAAATAACGCTCCAAACTTAAGCTACATTTCGGTGAGGAAAAACTGTCATGTCCATTTTCAAAGGGGTCCCTTGACCTCTGACCTCCAGATCAGTGAATGTAAATGGGTTCTATGGGTACCCACGAGTCTCCCCTTTACTGACATGCCCACTTTATGATAATCACATGCAGTTTGGGGCAAGTCATAGTCAAGTCAGCACACTGACACACTGACAGCTGTTGTTGCCTGTTGGGCTGCAGTTTGCCATGTTATGATCTGAGCATATTGTTTTATGCTAAATGCAGAACCTGTGAGGGTTTCTGGACAATATCTGTCATTGTTTTGTGTTGTTAATTGACTTACAATAATAAATATATACATATATTTGCATAAAGCAGCATATTTGTCCACTCCCATGTTGATAAGAGGATTAAATACTTGACAAATCTCCCTTTAAGATACATTTTGAACAGATTAAAAAATATGATTAATTTGCGATTAATCGCGATTAACTATGGACAATAATGCGATTTATCACGATTAAACATTTTAATTAATTGACAGCCCTAGTTGGCATGTTACTCTACATTTCCATATGAATTAATTGATAAACCCTTTAAACTTGCTTGTGTGTGAATGATTATGCAGAGCAGACTGATTTCAGATTGATCTCACTGCTGTATTACTTAACTGGAAACTTTTAGAAATGAATAAAAAGACAACCATTGTTGATGCGCTGCACATTGATGCAGTGTGGATACTGCAGGGACTTGCATTGCGTGACACAACAACATGCCATGCTGAAATGTGCTGAACAAATGGATATAAAACACCATTAAGTCTCTGCCAAGCAACAGCCACACCAACCAGTCACAATTCATTTACAATTTAATCTAAGGAGGAGCCTTTCTCTTTCTCTTAGTGAAAGACTCCAGGATAACATGAAGAGTTCGGGCCACTAACAAGTCAGGAATGTTGGGAAGGAAAATATTGGCTTCACTGACAATGAAGACAATAAATCTGATGGAAACTCAACTGGACAACAAACAAAAAACATACACCCATATTATCTTTGTGTACTGTTGAAAGTGATGAGAGTCAGCGGGGAAAAAATTCCCAAGAAGTTTCAAATTATAAAGTTTAGCAACTAAATCAAATATTAGATGAAATAAATCAGTGTGACACCTTTCCACAACTTTAGCTAATATTAGCAACAATCTATCTCACGTTGTAAATCTCATATTTTATCCAACTAGGTTATTCTTATTTCTTCAAACACATCACATCATATCTCTGTGATGTATTTGTGTCTGTCCAAGTTCTTATCCTGGATATGTTGTTTAAAGCTTTTACAGAGTGATTGAATGCTCAATAAACCTCAAAAATCCACATTCAGACAGCAAGATTTGTCTCGTAAACCCTTTTCTATCACTACCCAAAGCTAGAGAGACAGAAATCAAGCAAAAAGCACGCGCGTACAACAAATGTTTGTAAGCCATCCAATTTCTACAGCTGTTTCCAAAGCCCTTTGACCACAGAGCCTGAGATCAGTTAAACTTAGTGAACAATTTGTCAATACATCATACCATAAAATATATAAAGGCAAAATCCAAATACTGACTGATTTGGGTTTTCAGAAGCAGCCAAGTGTGGGTCTCCTGGCTGATCAATACTACACCGTGCTGGACGGAGTGAGGAAGTTGTCATCTGGATCCAATGAGCCGCTTAGAGAAAGTCTGCTTGTTGAACTTGTTGAAGGGGCTTCCTGACAGAGTTACACAAACTCAATTCTCTCTTTTCTCCTACTCTTTGTTCTGGGTCTCTCCCTTTGATTTACCTTCTCGTGCCTTCTGCTCTCTCGGGTTCTTTCGGTTCTCTTGTCCTCGTGTTCTCGTTCCCTCCCTTTTCTCCGTTTTCTGTTTCAATCGATCTTCCACTTAGCAGAGAAAATGTGGTTCTAATCAGACACTTTGCTGAGCCAGTCTTTGTTGGCCAGACGCTCTTGAAAACACCTCAGGTTCATTCTGAACTGCTTTTCAAACCTTGTCTTTGTGATTTCTAATTGAAGTTAGTTACATTTTATCTCCCACTAAGGTGCTCGTCATGTCCTTAAAGAAAGCCTTTGTTATTCAGTTACCCCAAATATTCTTTGAAATGTTAATATTTCTCATTTTGCCACTGAATCCTGCAACTTGCTCTCATCAGTTTCCATTTCTATTAATGAAAAATATTATCAGAGATAACATGTAACTCAAATGTTACTTCAGATCAGTGGGATACCTCCGAGTCTGAGAAGTGAAGCCAACGCTGAAGTGCCTTAAACCTGCATCCTGTCCACCAGCCAGCAGGGGGCGACTCCTCTGGTTCTATAGAAGTCTATGAGAAAATGAGCCTACTTCTCTCTTTTTTTATTACCTCAGTAAACATTGTAAACATGAGTTTATGGTCTCAATCACTAGTTTCAAGTCTTCTTCAATACAGCATGATGTTCATTTAGTAAATTATGGTCCCGCGCGCCTATAACAATAACCAGAGCTCTAATGCTAGCTGTCCAGATTCAGGTTAGCAGGGTTTATTCAGACAGCAAAACAACATGTGAAATACAAGTTGGACAGACTTTTGACAGAAAAAAAACATGTGATTGTGATTGAGCAAAAACAAAAGACTCGGGGCTTGAGAGCAAAATATGTTCTCAAGAATAATGTTGTTTCAGTTCGTTTCAGTTTGAGAACCACTGTTTCAGCAGCTGGGCTTAATAAACGCTGCTAATAGTTCGTAGTTACCCACATTTTTACTCTCCCTTTAAATGTTGAGTCCTGTAAAGGCCTCAGTTTCATTCCCTGGTGTAACTTACATAAGAGGGAAAAAACAAAGCACAAAATCCGAAACATTCAATATCACAGCCATAAAAAATGACAAAAGGGCAAAGAAAGCGACGTTGAGAGAAACCAAAGCCACACATGAGATCTATTAGGGAAAAAAAAAAAAAAAAGTTTTACACTTGACATTTCCGCCGCTGCTGTTGTGAGCACGACCTGTTGCTGGGGACAACACGATCTAATGTCTAATGGCTGTCAGATGATTGCATGGAGGATTGTCTGTGAGGAATCAGTGCGTGTGTGCATGTATGTTTCTATATTCCAGAGGGGGTTAGTGGTCAAGGGATCAGCTGTATCATGTAAGGCTCTCCAAACAATAAACTCACTGTTTTAATCCCCAAAATCCTTATGAGAAGGGCAGTCTCTCTCCCCCCCCCCCATGTGTCTAAACACATAGTGTGCTCTGTCATCGCCTCTTCCACCACTGCGTAAACGCTGGCTTAATTGGAAAAAAATTCCACCATGAGCAGCAATTTTCCCAAAGTCTTGAAATAAAAGCCGAAACATTTGCTGTCCAAGAACGAGCCAAAACACAGAAAAAGGTCCAAATTCTCTGAATAATAAATCATCCAAAACGCCTCAGTACCGTCTTGCTGTCAATGTGGTCGGGAGTAAATTTATTGGTTGGTCCTCAATTAAACCCAGAAAATGCCCTGTTTTGTTCCTGAGGTTCTGGCATTCAACCCTCTTAATTTGTTTTTCTTTCCCTCTCTTTTCCCTCCCTCTATTTCAGTAGAAAAACCTTCATATGTGAACACAGAGGGACGCAGAGAGGGAGGGTGTCCGTGCGTGCGTGTCTGTGTGCGTGTGTGTGTGTGTGTGTGTGTGTGTGTGTGTGTGTGTGTGTGTGTGTGTGTGTGTGTGTGTGTGTGTGTGTGTTTGAGTTTGTTAGATTTGGGCTTTCAGACTCACATTAACAGAGGTTTTCTTATAGTCTGCTTTAGGTCATGAGTGAAGGTGGCTGCCTCAAGGAAGAACATTTGCTTTGTGTGTGTGTGTTTGTGTTTGTGTGTGTGTGTGTTTGTGTGTGTGCGCGTGTGTGTGTCTGCACAAAGGGGAGGTAGAGGGAGGCACATGGGAACCTCGGTCATGATGAAAGAGCAAACTAATCTCCACCTTGGTTTGGTCTGATGAAGGCTTCATGTAAACATACTCACTGTAATAAATGACAGAATTCCCCGGTGAATCTCTCCCATCCCTCTCTCCTTCTCCGTGGGCAGCCATATTGCTGTTTTTACCTGTTTTTTCTGTGTCTGTCTGTCTCTTTGTGTCTGTCTGCCTGCCTGCCTGTTCTATCTATCTGTCTGTCTGTCTGTCTGTCTGCGCAGGCCTCAGCACCCTTGTTCAGAGCTAATCTGTCTGTCTGTCAGTGCCTGGTAATTGGATCTGTTTAGGGGGTCATCCAGCCCAGGTGGGCGGGCTGGGGGAGTGTGTCTGTGTGTGTGTCTCTGTGTGTGTGTATTTTGTCTAGGTGTGTGTTCATGTGTGCACTCGGGGACAGGAATGCGTGTCGGACCAGGAACCAGTGCTTCCCACGGCCGTGCCACCCGTGAGCCGTGCCTGACAGACATACTGAAGGGCACACGTCATATTCAGGGAGTCTTACAGGTGCACTGGAAACTTAATTCCGTTGTTCAAGTGTACGCCAGCTTCCTACGGCAATTACATTTCTTCATCACAGTTGCTGATGTTAATTTTATCGGTGTCCAATATTCATTTTAATGTGTTCCCCTTCTTTATCGTGGAACTTACCAAAATGCATCCTGTGCAGGTTTTGATGTCGTTTAACCGAGATGAAGGCAATCACACATTTTCCAGCGCTATTGTGATCCAACACATCCATAACCCTCAAGCCGGATCAAGGGGTGTTACACTCAATAGGGCATGTCAGGTTTATCGTGATGGAAATTGGAGGGTATTTAGAGTATATCGACGTGGTTTCCAAGTGTGTGAGCCTCCTTTCCTTGTTTTTGTCTAGAAAACCTGTGCTGTGTTGAAATCGCAGATGGAAAGGCTGATATCATTGTGTCCACATGTAGTTTCAGGAAAGTATTTCCTGGGGATTGTATGCCTCAGTTGAATCTAATTATATTGATAAGGTCCATACATATACCAGAGGAGCGTTCACCAAGAGAGTAACACGCTCCTCGGGAAACCAAGTGGAAGATACTGAAAATCAGCAACATGCGGGAGGAAAAACAAGAACATTATTTCCATGGCCTGAAACGAGATCCATGCAACGGACTGTTTTGTACTACTCTGTTAATGATTTGTGCCTCCTAGGGATGTTAATAATTAACCGTTTAACTGTTAACTGACATTAAGAATTTTGACCGATTAATGCTATCAGTTAAATTGTTAAAAGAAATATTAAAAATTAAATAAAAAAGCTGAGCAAAACTCAGAGGAGCTGCTCGTCACTCAAAGGAGAATAGCTGGTCCACCTAAAGTGAGTCTGAGCCGTGTTGCAGCTTGGCTCGGGTCTTGAGAAGTTGGAGCATTTATTCACTGACAAATAATCTGTAAACACACTGCTAATGCTACGTTCACAGCTATAACTTCACTGATAACTCCATACTCACCATCGTCAAAACATGCACGGTCTGTTGATGACTGGATCCTTGAGTATTGAACCATATTTTTAAATCTAGAGAGAATCAGCTTTAGGTGTTTATTATTGATAAACCCAAACAAATCAGTCTTTAAAGCAAGGGTAGGCAGAAAGTTTTGGGCAAAATCCCATAATAACATTTCAGCATATTGTAATACAAGTGTTCTGAGAGAAAACTAGACTTCTGCTCCTCCTCATGTCTCTTTTTTCAGACTTTAGAAAATCTAGCCTGTGACGGGAGAATTTGACCAATCACAGATGATTTCAGAGAGAGAGAGCGTTCCTATTGGCTGTTCATACAACGGAGGCAGCTGTCAATCACTCGCGAACTCCAATCAAATGGTCAAACTAGGCAGCGCTGATGAAATATGAATCAATATTCTGTTACTGTAATGCCTATTTCTCACGTAAAATGTTGTCAGAATCATCTTGAAGTTACTGTTTAGCTGTAAAAGGGGAGAGTGTGCTCCGGCTGGTGGGCGGTGCTTGGTATTTCCTCAACTGATATCAACATGACTGCCGGGTCACAAACTTTCTCATTTTACAGCTAAACAGTAACTACAAGATGTTTCTGAGAACATTTAGGGCGAGAAATAGGCATTACAGTAACAGAATATTGATTCATATTTGTGATTGACAGCTGCTCAGAGACGGCAGACTCCAGATCAGCTCTTACTGCTTGTTTTCTTCCGGTCTGTGAAATCTTTCAGATGCCGTTAGGAGCACCACAGTTCACCGGAGGACACAGAGAACATGATTTTTCTCAGATTACCTGTCTCATGCACTACTGTCAGGATATAGAATAAATATATATATAAAAATAACTTTTTTTAATCCTATTTGCTCCATTTCTACCTGCTGCAGCTTTAATGAAATGCATGTTTATTTTTAAATATACGTGTACATACTAAACGACTAATTTCCTATTGTAAATAGATCCCTAAAAGAGATATGTTTATTTTACCCTGTATAAGACTGTTAATCTCTCCTCTGCATCCTAAATAAAAGCAGCCAGACTCTTGATCTTCACTTCTGTTTAACGTGCAACAAATTCTGTGTTGCCGTCCACTCTTGTGTGACAGATAACGGTGTTTAGAGGAGAAAGCTGTGAGCTTACAGTGCCAGGTCAAGACTATGGCAGTTTGTTGTTCTGCTGTCTCTCTGTCTGTGTGAGCGAGGTCGAGCTGCAGGGTCAGACGAAGCCACCCATACTCTGCTGGAGAGAAATGATCATTTATCACCTGGTGATTCACAGGTATTGGGTTACCAGAGCAAAGGGAGGAAAGCTCAAAGGGTCGGAGGCAGAGGGCAGGAAGAAATGTTACAAAAATGATATTAGCATGTATAAGTAAGCATTTCTGTTTTCAAGTGTACGCCGGTGTCTATATGACACAAACAAGTGAACAAGCAATATGAACAAAATGAAGTACTATATTTCCGATTATATCTCTGAAACATTCCAGTTGAGTTAGCTCACCTTGCACAGGTGCACTCAGACCGAACTGATGCAGGTGACCGATAACAGTTTTCTTTGACATAATTCCAGTCATAAATACAGCATGCTTTTTAATTTAAGGGCCTTTTCAAGATACTGTAGACTACTGAAATTAACAATGTCAGTGCACATTTTTATAAAGCCAGACACCGTCATAATTTCCATAAAATCAGTAATTTGGAATAAACGTCAGATCTGCAGTTCTGCAGACTGGAACACTTAAAGTGAACCTCAGGTTCACAACCAGGAAATTCCACAAACTTCTTCTGAATTTCCAATTTATGTGGAGTCATGCCTTTTAGCATGTTGGAGAGTGAGACTGTCAACACTCTGGATGTAACGGGCGTAACACACCCAGCTCCTGCTCGGAAGAGCTCACGGCAACAAAACAACTCCATCAAAAAAAAAAAACCAGCTACTGGGAAAAGGTCAGGATGGAAATAGTGTTGGAGCGAGGCCAGTGCATCTACAGTATTTCAGCAGCAATGACAACAGCTGTTAATTGGTAGCAGGTAACATCTGTTCATGGGGAAATTAGGATCAAACCCGAGGCCGCTTACTCACGTCCTCCAGGCTCTTTCCCTCTCTGTGTGTGTGTACTGATTGTGTAGTAATTTGTAGTAGGATGATTGTGAATGTGAGTGTTGATCTGTGAGAATTGGAGGAGACCTAGATGTGTGTGTTTGTGCCTGTGAGGCACAGAGAGCATGTGTTCATCCATTCATCCAGACATACTACTGTGTGTGTGTGTGTGTGTGTGTGTGTGTGTGTGTGTGTGTGTGTGTGTGTGTGTGTGTGTGTGTGTGTGTGTGTGTGTGTGTGTGTGTGTATGTGTGTGTGTGTCGGGTCGTCCTCTGAAGTATCCCGCTGACAGTAACCAAATCCCTGTGGATGTGTCGAGCCAGCAGACAGATCAGTGAAGGCTGCCTGTCAGGAGCAGTGACCCCGGCCTCCTGGCTCTTTAGCTGTGCATCCACCATGGAGACTGGAGGTCAATGACAGAGCTGGGGGATTGGAGGCAGGCGGGAATGGGCGTGGTGGGATTGCTAGTAAAGATGAAAGAATGTATGCAGCAACGCTTACCGGTACAGACCATCGGAAATCACCCTCCAAATTCAAGCGTTTATATGATCTATATATACCAAAACAAGATTAAATGACCTTTTACTCCTCTCCCAATAGAATGATTTACTAATGCGTCCCTGTATCCTGATTAGGACCGGGACGATACACCGATCTCCCGATTCAATACTATCACAATACTTGGGTGCCGATTTGATATGTATTGCGATTCGATGTTATGACTAATTGCGATTTTTGTTAACTTTTTTAACACTACACCAAGGGAAAAAGTTGAATCATACACTTCTAGGGACTCTTACTTTGAAAAATATCTAAATTAATACATTAAAATGTTTGATTTCCAGCATGTATGTAGTCCGAGATGTCCTGAAATGAAATGTATCAGTCATTGTCAATCATTGGCATTATTTATTAAAATTTTTCCAGCAACCCACAAATCAAAGATTAGTCATTTCCCTCAAAAGTTAGTGGTATTTTATTTTTAATTTATAAGGGACATGTAATGTTTTATGCTTCTGGTGAATATAATCCAATCAATCTTATTTCCATAGATGTATTTTGTATATACAGTTCCCTTTGTTAAGATCTTATTTTGTAAGCCGGACGTAGTCATATACTTCCTCTAACTTTGCCAAGTCCGTTGTTAGCTCCCCGTCAGCTCCGTTTGACTGTATTTAACATAAATGTCAGTATATGGGTGCTCTACAGTTGTAGCGTCGGCCCATTTGACCACGGAGATGAGAGCGACGGCCGGCTCGACCGCACGTTACCGCGATACGATAACGTTTCCTGTCCGTGACAGAGTTAGCATGCAGCTTTAGCCGTGATGTCTAGCTCTGCTTTTCCTGCAATGTGTGAAACCCAAAGTGTTTCCATCCTTTACTGGATGTGTAGTGTTTACCACTTCGGATTTAACATGTGAGGGTGCAGGTCGTATCCACGACGACCCTCAAACGATTTATACTTCCTTGTTGCTGCCATCTGCGGTTTGTTTTGGTTGACGGATACGGAACGGATATGACGTCACGGTACTCAGACTACAACAATACAGCAAGACTACAACTATTTCAAAATCGTAAAAAAAAAAAAAATAATCCTGATGGACATCATCTGTATCACACAGAACCCAAATGTGGTTTACTCGTGTATTTTGGTCAAATCACTGTCAAATCCATCAACATGAGGAACATCTGTTCCACAGTGCTGTATACAGTATAACAAATCAAACAAACCTTTTCAGTGCAGAGGGGAAAGCAGGGATCAGGGTCCAGTCCCCAAATACAAAGCTTCCATCTTGCCATTTCACCCCACTGAGCACAACTGACAGGATCTGCTGGTGGGAAGCCATCAAGATCATGTTCTTGTCGCTGCAGTATCCCTGCTGGATGGTTGGGGCATCTGTGCAGAAAAAGAAGGGATGCAAAGGGGGAGTGATGTGCACACCCTCCTGAGGCCAAAAGGGAGGAAAGAGGAATTTGCAAAGAGAAGAGCTGCAGAAGAAATAACCAGGACCAAGTTGAGGAATAAAACATATTTATTCTTTAAGTAGGAGGAATGCAAAAAATATTTCATAACAAGATGTGCCAGGAAAAGCCATAGTAAGGACTGATCATCTAGCAACACTTTAAGGTTGACATTTGTGGTTTTGAGTGAAATGTCTGGAGAACTATTGGATGAATTACCATGAAATGACAGGTTTGCAGCCCTGAGCTAGTTACAGCCTCACAGAGCCTCTAACATGACTGTAAACTCTTGGTCTTATTTTGTAATATGAGTCTTGTCGGGGGGGTACGGGGTAGCGCTGAGGACAAGGTTGTGGAACAGTTTGTGTATGTAGAACGGGGGACCTCCATCTAATTTGTGTATTTCATTTCAAGAATTTGACTTCTCGTTTGCCACATTTATTTATCGGATATGGTGCCATTACTTGGTTTAGTTACGGATGTGGGTTTGCATAATACAGTGTGTGTTGTCCTCCACTGCAAAAGTCAGCAGTCATCACGGCTTATTTAGACATTTACTAATCAGGACGATTCTTCGAATGCTCAGATCGTATTTCAAAATCTTTGTCTAAACCCCTTTTCTCTGATTGTTCTCTCTCCCGTGGCTTCCTGTTTCTCAATCCATCTGTTTTGTAATGAGATCCCTGCATCGTTATGGGTTATAGAAAACAGTCGTGGCTTCCCAGCTATGGGACTGTTTATCTCCTCCGTACACCACAGCGGACCATGTCATTGGGATAAAAGACAATAGCCTTGGCTTCACTTTCACATTTCCTGTGAGTCAAATCCACAGTCTGGCAGGTCCAAACCTCTTATAGAAATGTCACATTGTTAAAATCTAATGTGATTTATACTTTGGGTCCAAATATGAAACATACACCGCTTGAATCTTGTGAGGTTAATGTTGTTTTACCATTTTGTTCTGGCTGAAGGATGATTGATTACACAGTACAGCCACTGAAAGTTACGTTTGGTTCGGCTCAATTAGACTGATGGTCTGAGTGGAAACCTAAAATATTTCAGTTGAACTGAAATTAATACTCGCTATGTCTAATTTGATAAATCTGTGTTATATACACAGTATAGTCGAAGGGGGGATTTTACATGTCTTCACAAATATAAATATTCGTATAAATATTTTAGTCGCACTGAGTCACTCAAGTATGTACTGATGAACCGAAATGCAAACATTGCTCTTGTGGTTTATATGGTGCAGTATTTCCACACGGACTGTCCTGCTTTAAAATTTGCCCAAATGACTGATACGCATTCTTTATGGCACAACGTCACTGAAGCAGCATTATGTTTGTTGACTTAGAAGCATCCCATTGTGTTTTCCTCAACCACAAGACAGCCAGTGGGGAAAGGAAAACTTAATGCCCATAACGCTAATCTGCTTGCTGACAGATTTTCAGATGCTACGGGACCAGTTGCTCTTTTAAAATACATGATTGATGCTTGAATGCTGATGTTAGATTGACGTTTAACTGATGGATTGGTAGGGTCTATACTATGTACATATGTGGCCTTACTATGTTCATCCACTGGGAATTGTGTCCCACATGATAATAACAGCTGAACATGTCTCCAAATCCAAACTATAAGTTAGCATCTTCTCGTGTGCTTTAATATTCAGTAACTCTGATATGATGTGAAACCTTTCCTTTCTTCACATCAGTGGTTTGGTCTTTGATTCTCTGTCCTAACTCGATTGGACCCACCGGTTTCAGGCTGTAACTTCAAAAGATTCCCTCAGGCTTGAATCGGGTCGGTTTGCACCAGTTTCTCTGTGTTTTTTCTGTCTGTCTGTGATATGATAGTTTTTGGGCTGTGATGAAAATTCTGCAGGAGAAGGCAGAGATCGAATGTCGGAGATCGTGTCACAAATGTCTGTTACCACACTGAAAAGAATCTAGCTGTAATACATTTTTTAATATCTTTAAAAACTTATAATTTTTTTACAGTGGAAATTCAGTTTTTTTAATCGGGCTTGGACACAAAACTGCTGCTGTGGTTCTGGCTCGGGTCGATCATAAAATATGACGTCAGACATTCAAAGCTTCATTCGAAAACTTTAATAGAAGCTTTGAATGTAAAAAAAACACATTTGGTACAGCCCTAATATATATATAATTTATTTATTTAATATATTTTAACCCTTTTATTGGCTTTGTGTATGTTGTCTGGTGTTAGGCTACTGGTGCTCTGACACCAAGAGTTCTCTCTTTTTCTTTATCCTGGTGCGCCGTTGTCAGATGCTCATTGTGTCTGGATGCCTAATGTAGACTATATGTTATCTATCTATGCATAATGTAGACATATCTATATGCCATATTGATAGGTCACTGCCGACCCAGGCAAAGACTTCTCCGCACATTAAGAGGATCCGATGTACAGTGCCTCATGTGTTATGCCTTTTTGACATCGTGCCCTACTTGAACTCTCTGAAAAACAATCAAACCAGACCTCCTCCGTGAAGCATCACGAGTCCCTCCTCTGTGTTTGAGAGCCTGTCAGTTCGCTGAGCCACAGAGCAGGCATATACTGGCCCGGCCCGGCCCAGCTTGGCCCAGACCAGGTCTTAAATTTCACCCGCGCTGAGTATTGGGTTACAAGCATGTAGCTGGGGGGAGTAAATACCATCTTTATTGCAGCTCATCCATTTGGTTTTTGTCTTATTAAATTATGAAGTAGGCATGACAACAACAGGTATGTCTGACATACTTTCATCCCTCTAAGTTTATATTGGGTCCTTTTGGGAATAGAAGTGGGGGAGGGATTGTTTTGCCCTTGGGGAGCAGCATAAAGCCTGGTCAGTAAGCTGGGGGAGTCTGTCTGTGCTTTTAAACCTAAAAGACCTCACATGAAAACACACCTGCGGCCTGTAACAGCCTTCTCATTCCTCACTGCTGAACAATGACTTGCTGTGTGTACAAAAAGTTGTTTTTCTAAAATGATAGAAAAAAACTATTCATATCATAAGTAATTCAAGTCTTTATGTCTTACTTTAAAATAAAATATCATACATGTACATTATTAGCTACCTTTGCAGCATCAAAATGGTTAAAAGTAAAGTGAAAATGAGAAAAGCATTAAACATGTTTATCAAAAACATACCGTTACGCTACAATATGCTGTGGCTTCCTCTTCATGCCAAAGATAGAGAGGAGTAGAGATAGATAGATGGCTGATAGATTTCATTAAACACCTCTCTTTACAGATAGAGGTTTAATCTTGACAGTATAGAGGTGGTGGCGATGGTTATCATGTTTCTACACTGTAAACGGTGGAGCTGAGGGCTCCGATACACCAGGGCAATATCTCACATCCACATCATGTGTAACCTTTAAGTACAGTAGTAACCTGGAGGAACATAACGTTTAACTAGTTCAAGTTTAAGTTTTAGGTTTAAAGGCCTTAAAACATTTTTTTTCAGTCACTTTCTCTAAGAATGACGGGGTCCTACATGAACACAAAAGTTTCGAATGTCTAAGTAAATAATAACATGGATGTTTTTTTTTCTGAACTTTAACTTTGATTGTTGCCATAGACTGTATATTAGATATGGACGTAGTCACCGTGACGTCACCCATTGGTTTGTGCACTGTGTACAACCGAACGCCGAATAAGACATTTTTAGGCTACCGAAAGTATCTTTCAGGATCTGAAAACATACAGGGTTAAAGTTGTAAGAAGAAAACACAGATAACTCCCAGATCGGACAACGCCTTGGTAGCGACCTGTCAATCACAAGGTAGCCCCGCCCTAAAGCATCCCCTGCTTTATGGTCTATCTGACTCTAAATGGGACCATAATTTACTAAATGAACATCATGCTGTATTGAAGAAGACTTGAAACTAGTGATTGAGACCATAAACTCATGTTTACAATGTTTACTGAGGTAATAAATCAAGAGAGAAGTAGGCTCATTTTCTCATAGACTTCTATACAGTCAGAGGAGTCGCCCCCTGCTGGCTGGTAGAGAGAATGCAAGTTTAAAGCACTTCCTCGTTGGCTTTACTTCTCAGACCTGGAGGACGCCCTCTGATTGTTGCTTATTAAATTATGAATATTTGTTGTTATAGAGAAACACTTAAGATGTGAAACCAAGTGTCTTTGGGGCTTTAAAGCACGCTACATGTTTAACAGGCCTTACAATAATACCGCCTTGAATTTCATGCAGGAAAATTGATTTGAATCACGTCTATTCGATTTTTAGCCACAAAAGTCCTTCTAAGGTCAAGATTATTGATCTGAAAAATTGATGGTTTGACACACTGATACAGTGAGACACAGAGGAGGATTTTTATTTCTAAAGCATAGCCTGAAGCCCATGTTTATCACATCCTCCACAGTTGTTTTACTGTGACAAAATCACATTTCCATCAACTCCACCCGTCAGAAATAATTGATGTAACAAGTGCCAGCTAAAATGAGTGAATTATGGCCTCACAAGCAATTTTGAACCAGTAGCTTATTTATAATAAGTTATTTAATTTAATCAATTATTAATGAATATGTTTAACCCTGTGGACACCTGTTTTGCTCATATACCTACTTGATAGAAGGGAACCATTATCGTGAACAGATTTAATGAATCATTTCAATGCTTTACATAACTTTTCTTTGATATCTCGTCCAGTTGCACAACTATGGCGTTGCCTTAAAGTCCGCCCGCAGCACCCCATTTAGCCTTCACCATACATCTTGCCCTTACACAAACATATTGTACCATATATAATACAGTATATACATTCGTTTAATGAGTGTGTACACCAAGTCCAACAAGAAATCACGGGCAGAAAAAGGAAAGGTCAAGTTCCCTCCACATGCGCTGAGAGACTGACCTCGATATATCAATGTTGTAATTAAAGCTACATTTCATGTCTCGGTGGCTTTCCCCATAATATTTACACTCCTGTTGCTGCAGTTCAAGAGAATTCCCCCCCGTATGTGATACAGCGGGGAGGAGAATTCAAATAAACATCCACTCAGAGGTAACAGGTTTAAGATGTCGCCGTCAGACAGTCATCCATCTTGTGGTTGAGGTCTCTGTCACCTGCACTGCAAGCGACTGTGTGTGTGTGTGTGTGTGTGTGTGTGTGTGTGTGTGTGTGTGTGTATGCACACACTCTGGACTCGTTGTGTGTGACTGTGTGGATACATCAGGAAAATGGCCGCCTCCGACATCCCTCGAGAAGATCAAACATGGAAATAATTAAGCCGACAGTAAATAACGTGGAGATGAAACAATAAACAGTGAGCAGCACTGAGACAGATGTGGCAGACGAACATCAGGCCGCGCTGTTTGAAGTCTGATTTCACCAACTGACTGTCAACAATAGAGACCGTACGTTGAGTACAAGCTGGAGATGAGCTGCAGCTACTGAAGCCTCTAGTAGGAGTTAAGTGGGCCGAACGTGACCTTAATTCAGAACGTGTTTCACATGTGGTCTCCAATTCTAACAGTTCTAATCCCGGATATGCTTTGTGTGCGAAGGATGTTTTTTTTGTTTTTAAAAAAAGTTCTATATACAGTGTTCAGTATCAGAGAGACAGCTGCTTAGTAAGTGACTGCACTTATTATACTTACTTTTATGTTAAACATATAAAGCTAATGTACAGTCCGTGTTTTAGCACATTATCACCTCACAGTGAGAAGATGTTTCAGCTGTGTGGGTGGAAATGTAGCTCGCCGATAGTTTTTGGAGCTTCACGACAAAAGCCACAGATCAGAGCTAAATTGGCGTTGGCTCGGTGATCGCCGTTCAAAGATGTGAGCCGAGAGGCTCGCCGATGCATCAGCTAGCAGGATAAAAGGATGGAATGTTTTGTTTTATAGATTTATTGAAGCACTTTCATCGATTAGAAAAATATAGTGCACTGTTGTTACATCAAATTTATTGATATTCATTACATTTTTAATATTTTCTTATGAAGTGTTGAAATTTTATTCATCCACCGCATCAGCATTTCTCATCGTGGCATTATTGACCATTGCTCTCTTTCTATTAACTTTTTAAAGATGACATTATGCAGCTTTTTGTCTTTATGAGTTTTACAGTTGAGAATTACAGATAGTGCCAGGTTTTTAGCTCACATGGCAGATGTACAGACGGTGCTTTAACCGGTGAACTAGTGCTGTCCCGAATACCATTTTTTGGGCGTCGAAGCTTCGGTGAGTAATATCCGAAGGTATTCGAAGCTTCGCTTTGCGGCGTGGCGCGGCACGCTGACATGTTCTTCTGTCTGTCTGTCTGTCCGTCTGTCTCCATTTCCACCGTTTCAGTACCCGGGGGTACATGGGCTGTTCTGGGATTTATACTTTATTACATACTTATATATAAACAAAAAAAACAGGCATCAGAATACTGATTTGGAGGTTGAATACCATGGTCGCTTGGAAGCATTCGGGTCAGCTCTACGGTGAACCCACCGAGGACCTTGAACCTTCTCTGTTTTGCATTTTGTGTTGTGAGTTTAGAGAACCTCAGCAAAAAAGTAAAACCAGACATTTTCCCCTCCAGTCCCTCTGTGGGGCATTAAAAACTGGACAGGTCTGCAGGTTGAGTTTGTGACTTCCTGCCAACTCTTGATGTGCATCGCATCGCTTTGAATTATCACACCGATTAAAATGCTGCAGATCCACCAGGCTTGCCAGAGACTTTCCACTTTATGACCTGCGAGCAGACAGAGTACGTTGGTAATAAAGTGTTTAACACACGAGGATTTCTTGAATCATTTTTTATTTCTTCTTTTTCTCTCAATCTGTATTTTTTACTCACTTTACCTTCTACCTTGTTTTTATCTGTTTTTACACTTCTGTCCATCTCTGTCTGTCTCCTGTCTTTTACAGTGTATATATCTCCAACACTGACAATTGACATTTTTTGAGTGGTAATTGAAAGTAGCCTACTTACTGACATTGACACCAACATCTACACACAAAAAGAGACCCCGTTATAACAAAAGCCTGAACCACAGGTTGATGATGTCTGATGATAATGTGCTATAAATGCTAACTAGTGATCCAGAGTTGAAACGCAGCTCTCTCACAGCTTAGATGGGTCTTACACAAACACACACACATGCTCTCACAAGAGGCGGCGAGTCCTCTACACTGACCACGGCTGTGGTGATAATAGCAGCCACATGTTCCACGACTTGTTTTACTGTAAATACACATACACACCAAGACACACACCGAACACATTCAGAGGAGCATGAGAACTAATGCAGAGCCATGTGTAGGTTTCCGCTGTTCTTCTCCAAGCTTTGTCTCGTACCTTCTCAGTTCCTATGTGTCTCCCCATCCTTCCACTGTACATCCCATCCTTTGTTTTCATGTTTCTCCACCTCTCTCTTCATGTCTCCATGTCCTGGCATTTATTTATAACTCCCTGGATGTGAGCAGTGTTATCCTGCATGGTTTTGTAAGTCTAGAAGGGTCAAAGGTCAACATCTCAATGTAGTCTCTTAATTTAACTTGCCAAGATGCTTATTATTCTCTACATATGTATCACTAAAGGGCACTTATCATAATGGAAATTGAAGTTATATCAAAATGCAATGGCTTGAACATTCTGTGCAGTGTATAATACATGATGCAGGAACTTTAATACGCAATGGATGAATATTCATCAGCAGTGCTCGAGTTAAAATGGAGTGAAATCAACATGGACACCCTGACTCAGACTGTATAACACAAGATTATTGATGGCTACAGCTGCTGGCAAGACTTTCTAAAAAGTCAGTGATGATGACAGAGTGATGAAAAGCATTCCCTCAGAGTACCTGCCAGTAGATAAGTTGATAAATAAAAATACTTTACAGTTGTTACACATAAAGATCTACTGGCCTGATTGCAAAAAGGCGCAAATGGAAAAATAAAGAAGTCACATTGTCTGGCAAGTGTATGTAGGTTTTGGCTCAAAAAAACAGCTAGAGAGTAGACACGTGTTTTTTACATCGCAATGATATCAAGATGCAAAGATTTGCAAGGTCAGTGCACACAGAATAATTCTTTATTTATGAGGAGAGAGATTGCTGTGCACATTTAGTTTGTGAAGAAGGAACTTTGAGCAGTCAATTGGTAAGCTTTGGCTGCTTGTGTGTTTCTACTACTTTCTGACGCTGGTAGAATTATGGGTAAAATATTGAATTCAAAATATTAGTGTAAAACCCCATTCAGACATTATTAACATTACAGGGGGAGATGAGGAACAGAATATTCATGGTGCTCTTTGCTAATTTAACCCATCGCTCTGGACAGAATTTTAACCACGATAAAATAAAAATGTAATTTCTGTTATCATATTGGTTCCCTAACAGGCCTTTATGTTGGTGTTAGCATGTTTCCAGAATAGCAGAAACACTTAGGACTTCCTCCATTTGCTCACTAAAGTCAAATTTCACACCAAGGTTATTTAAAAATATATATTACAGGAGGACCAGCAAGTTCACCATAATTGGGGGTCTAATCATTTCTGAGGTGGGGGTGAAAAATTAACCACATTCACGCTCCGGATGGGCTTAAATTCACTGAGTTTCAGACGCTGTTTGACCATCTGACAATTATTTTGGTAGAAGCATACTGACGCCTTAAAGATGGGGTCTGCGATTTATCCAGTATACACTTTTTGTTATATTGGTTGAAATGGTCTTTACACCCCGACAGCAATCCGTTTCTTATGAGCACTGAAAAAAGACCGGAAAAGATCCGTCATCTGTAGCTGCTGTAATCCTGTAAAAACGTCTACCAGTCAGTAAAAATGGTCCCGGTTGTAAGGAACCAATCAGATGCCTCCCTGCCTCCCTGCTCGTACTCTAGCCTCAGCGTGCACCAGCGTGAACTCAAAGCGCGTGTCCGCCGCACGTTCACTGGAGAGTGGAAGAGAAAACTCAGCTCTTAAAACACCGGACAACGAGAACGAACTCGTACCACTATTACCATATTATCGAAAAATACAACTTTGATTTAGTTGTTTATGTTCTGTTAGTTTACTTTATACAATACTGCAGATTTAAACTATTTATTCTAACAGCTCAAAGTGAAGTCAGACAAACAGGATTATCAACGAGGGGAGACGGCGGATAGAAAACATTGCCGAACAAAATTTACGTTACTCAAACTGCTTTTTCAGTTACAGAAACAAACGAGTGGACTGATCTCCCTCCAGATATTAGAGTAATGTTAAAAAGGGTCGTGTTGTCTCAGCAGGTATCTCTCTCTTTCCCTCCCCTCTCTGCTGCTCTGTGGCCGGCTCTCCAGCGAGCTGCCGCCCCCCCCCTTCCCCTCCGTCAACAAGGAAATAAAGCCCCTCGTCTACGAGACCGGTCTCTTGAGAGAGCTCCAGCTCATAGCGGGGTCTGTGTGAGTGAATGCCCGGGTGGAGAGGTGGCGATCCCGGCAGGAGCTAGCTAGCTGTGCCGGCAGTTTGTGGAGCTTCTAAACTCCGACAACAGTGGAGAAAATGTTTGATTCACCATCTAACATCGTAAAACTGTCAATATTCTAAATCTACACCGTTGATTTCTCGCCTCAACATTTTTCAGAAGTGAATTTAGTGATGAAATAGCTACGAAAAATGTGAAGTAGTTACGATGCGGCGGTGCTCGTGCATGTGTGTGGGGGGCGTTGCCTTATAAGGAGTTTCGAGGGGAGGGGGGGTTTAGAGGGAGCTCCTGAGGCGATGCGACTTTCAAATTATGCTAGTTTTCCAAGATCGCAGACCCCAGCTTTAAGTGATCAGTGTTGGTGTTCTTGCTAAATTTGTAATATTGTATGAATGGTCTTCTATGGAGTTAATCATTTGTCTTGTTGGTTTAATAATTTTTAAACCATTTTTTAAACGAAATCATCAAGCATATCTCATGTTTTTGCCTCCTTTTATTTAGTGAATGTTTACCATTCTGATAGGTTTAAGGACCAAATTTAATGAAATATGGCTGTCCTCGACCAAAGAAATTCTTTGCCGTCTAATCGATTGGTTAATTTAATAGACAGAACTATAAAACTGAGTTTTTCCTCAAATAATCACACAAAAGCACCACTTTAAGCGTGGAAAAACATAAAAAAATTACTAATTTACTAAAGAAATCTCATTCGACTCAAAACCAAAACGGCCAATTAGTCGACTATTCGACTAAGACGGGAATTCCCTACAATAAAACATCCTTAATGAGAGGTTTTCAATCACCAATCATGTACCCACGGGCCCCAAATGCCATCCATCAATCTTTCCATCACATTGTATATATACCTGCCATTTCTGTGGCTTTTATCACAAATGTAGATGTAAATTATTGATATATTAGAAAGACTCTGGACTGAGTATCGGAGGAAAAGAGAGCATATGGGAGATGGTAACTTAAAACACAGTGGAGTATTGACATTCCTTCACCAATGACTGATGAGTCCATTTGTGAATAGGATGGAGAAAAAGCAACAAACTAAAACGCCTATCAAGGATTCAGCAGCGCAGCGCCGCACGCTGCTGCTTCATGTATGTGTGTGTTTGAGGGAGAAAGGTATCAATAATTCCCATCAATCATCCACTTCCTGCCTCAGTCAGCAGCTGGTATGTAGGAGAGCTGTGAGAATCATTAATTACACACACACACACACACACAAGCTCACACACTACATCATTACTGTCAACAGCTGCTGAGCAGGCCTTCGAGTACCCAAATAACATCATTATCACAAGTATTCTTCAACAATGTGCCCCCTTCCAGTTCCCCTGGCCCTTTGCTCCACAAGGAACCAAAAGGAATATGACTGCACTCCCCGATCTGATCCCCCCCCCCCCCCAACCACACCACGGGGCCCTCAACACCCCCCTGCTCTTCACACTACTGAGGTGACCTTTGACCCGGGGGGACGTGTCAGAGAGAAGTCGGGGCGAGCGCCTGTCAGTGGACGGTGGCTCGGGGGGGGAAGAGAGTTCTGGGTAATGAGTGAGAAGTGTGTGTGAACGTGTGTTTATGGGTTCGGGAGAGCGCTCGTGTCCAGGTTCTTTTTTCTGTGTGCATTCGTTTGTACGTCCACAGTTGACGTGGGACTGTGTTTTATGTGTGTGTGTGTGTGTGTGTGTGTGTACTGTACGTTAATGTGAAAGAGCGAGGTTGTGTGTTTTTGCGAGGCAGATTTAGCTCATTTAGGGGTGAAAGTGTTCGACCCGCTCGTTTATCACCGGTGACAAAGTGTAAAAGTCAGTAAGAGATAGAATTTGCTCTCAGCTCATAAATCACGACGTCGGGCTGGCCCTTCAAACACCACACGCACACACACACACACACACACACACACACACACACACACACACACACACACACACACACACACACACACACACACACGCACACACACACGGTTCATAGTTAACTTAAATGGTTTTCTCTCCTTCTGTCTTTTTTTTCCATTAATGCCGTTTCTCTCTTGGACCTGATATCTCAATCTATTTTCTTTCTTTCTCCTTTTTCTCAAATCTGACTTTCTATTTAGGAATTACTTGTCGTCAGTTGTGCAAATAGTTTTAGCCTTCAGAGGATTCAGAAGATTATTCAAGGGTTTAACGAACATTATAGTGAAATTAGGGTTGTCCTCGACCAAAGAAATTCGTCTAACACTCTATGATTTTGTCGACTAATCGATTAGTTGATTAAATCGACGGATCTGTAAAACTGAGTTTCTTCAAAAAGAATCAAACAGCACCACTTTAAATCTTGTGTTTACCAGAGATGTTCTCATAAGTTTCTGAAATAAGTTATTCAGCATGAAAGAAGCCTAAAAAATGACTAATTGACTAAATAAATGTTAGTCGATTAAGATTAAAATGACCGATTAGTCGACTAATCGACTAAGAGGGGGCAGCCCTAAGTGAAATACTCTGCTAAATGAGTAGTGTGCAATGAATAATATTTATTATAATACTGTAGGAGTTATAAAAAAGCAATTTAAAAGAAAGAATTTAAAGATAAAAAGTTAAAAATATATGTAAAAATGTTATTTCAGCTAAATGAATGCAGACTGAACATCTTCTCATAACTGAATTACATAAAATGCACATTGACGTACTTAATTACAAAGATAAGCATTTAGTAAACATTATCTTTGGTAAATCAGAGAGTCTATAATTATGTAATCTCAAATGACCATTTTTGACTCACTGAGTTGATGTTAGTGTTACTGTAATTAGAACAGATTTCTGTGTGTTTGCCCCGTACGCTTTTCAAAGAGAGAACTGTCTGCTCTTTTCTGATGTTGCTTACACGACCGAGAGCTCAGTGACCCTGAGAGGCGCTCGAACAGGCCTCTACAACGAGCACAGAAACACACATCACAACATCAACAAACTCTTCCCGCCACAGACTCCCCAACAGACACACACATACTGTAGTCGAGCCCCTACTTAAGCTGGCGGAAGAGCCTGCGGAGGATGTGGCGGGTCAAAGAGATTAGTGCAGCTCCCTGATGGTGAGGTGTCAGAGTAGAGAGCTGAGAGAGGGAGGGAGGGAGGGAGGGAGGGAGGGAGGGAGGGAGGGGAAATAGGAAAACTTAGAGACGGCAATATGTGAATGAAAAGAGGAAAATGGTTAGAAAGGTAGAGAAGAAAGACGGCATGAATCAATAAGATAAGAAAAGAGTAAGAAGGTAGTGATGGTGAAAGAGCAAACCAGGATTAGTTTTAATAAGTAAGAACCAAAGTAAGATGGTTAAACTGAGGAATATCCACGCCTTTCATAACTTTTTCTCCAGTTTCCTACATCCACTCACCCTTTTGTTGCAGCGTTACATTTTCTTCATCTCTTCAGAAATCCTTTTAAATGACATGACTAACGTTAATGATGGATACCTGTATTCCTGTTGCTTCACCTTGTTGATATCTCCTATTACTCCTCTGTTGTTAGACTGGTTAAAGTGGACTAAGCGGTCCTGGCTGTTGGCCAGAGGAACTGGTACTCGAGCGGAGTCATGCAGGGTCAAGAGTGCCAGTCCGATAGAGCTGATCTGGCTGCTCTGCCACTTACAGATTATAGAGAAATAGATATAGATAGTTATTTGTGACACTGAGCTCATCTTTTTCTGAAGGACGTGATGCACAGACAATACAGACGGCCAAATTTCATGCAACTTGTGATTTTTTAGGTTGTAGCGGGCTCAGTATTAGAGCTAGAGTGAAGATACTGATATCATATGAAACTAGAAAACCTAAATTTTGGAGAGGAAAAACTTGTAATGACCATTTTCAAAGGGGTCCCTTGACCTCTGACCTCCAGATCAGTGAATGTAAATGGGTTCTATGGGTACCCACGAGTCTCCCCTTTACAGACATGCCCACTTTATGATAATCACATGCAGTTTGGGGCAAGTCATAGTGAAGTCAGCACACTGACACACTGACAGCTGTTGTTGCCTGTTGGGCTGCAGTTTGCCATGTTATGATCTGAGCATATTGTTTTATGCTAAATGCAGAACCTGTGAGGGTTTCTGGACACTATCTGTCATTGTTTTGTGTTATGTATTAAATATATACATACATTTGCAGAAAGCAATTATATTTTATCCACTCCCATGTTGATACGAGTATTAAATACTTGACAAATCTCCCTTTAAGGTACATTTTGAACAGATAAAAAATGTGCGATTCATTTGCGATTAATCACGATTAACTATGGACAATCATGCGATTAAATATTTTAATCAATTAACAGCCCTACTATAATGCAATGTAATTTATTTAATTTTTATTCAAGGTGTTGGACATTTAAAACATTTCTCAGTTAATGGCTTAATCATATGTTGAGAAATGAGTCTTTTTTTGGAAGAAATGAGTCCAGCAAAGCAGAATGAGCATTCATCCATTTCATGGCACAATGTTTCATAACCACATGTGTTATTTTGATAATAAGTGACAATCTTAATCTCGGGTTCGGGTTAGACCAGTTGAGCTATACCTATCTTGACAAAATATGTCCAAATGTTATTGTGTACCATGCTTCTCGCACTCAAGTCCTCTATCAAATGACAAACCGCTGGTCTTATTTACTGGATCAAAGTACACAGTTCTGCTTTGTGGTGGAACTCTACACTGAAGTCAGCTTGGGTAAGGTATGTGAACGCAGCCATTTATGGCTCTCTTCTATCCCAGCGGTCCGTCTTTTTACCAACAATCAAGGATCTTTAATCTAGACAGCCCAGCGTGCCAACGGACTGAAGTTTAGAAGGAAAGAATAAAAGATGAACAGAAGGAAGAACAGGAAGACGCTTACTGTAAAGTTCAAGTGGGGACGACTGACGTCCTGTAGAGTGGTATCAAGTGGACGGACGCTCAAGTGTTGACCTGACCTCAACATTATGATGGGTCGACTGTCGCTGTTCTCCATCAAACAGCTGTCTTACTGTATACATGAAGGTTACAGAAAACTCTCTTTTCAAAACTGGATGCTTTAAAGATCATTTCAAATATTTCAGGTTTATAATATTACAGACAGAAAAGCAGGGAGAGATGGTAGAAAAGGAGGCACAGTATGCAACCATGATGCAGTTTTGTTCCAAAGTGGGATGCTTATGTTTTATATACATAATTTATATACAGTGAATACCATCAAATTATACATGTCCTGCATTCAAAATGTTATTTCAGTAAAAGTACAAAAGTATTGGCATCAAAATATACTGTACTGTACTAGCCCATTTCAGAATAATATATATTACAGTATATCATTGTATTATAATTATTATTATAAATGTATCATACATTAGTTCATTACAATACATCTGAGAACATGACCGCCACAAAAGTGTTTGCTTGAGCAAGTTAAAAGCACGCCGCCACAGTACACGATGATCAGGATGATAAACCTCTGCCTCCAGAAACAACCACGTTGACTAGAGTCATGTGTAGACATTCAAAAAATATTAACATGTATTACAAAAATTCAACTTCTTTAATCTGTGCTCACATCTTGCAGCAGTATTTGAAAGAATGAGATGCAAAGATAAAAGACAATGATATTAAAAACAATACTTAGCGTAGTTTATTCCTCTGTTCCTTTTGTTGAGGAGTTGTCATAGTTTTCAAGAACAAGTATGTCTTGAATCTGATCTCTTCTTAAAATTATGATAATTGTGACCAAAACTCTAAATTTGTTTTAGATTCATTGGGCTTTATGTTTAGATTTACGAAAGAGTTGTTGGTGTTTTTTTACTTAGTCAATAAGAGGACTAAATTTTAAATTTATGTTCTTCAGACTTTGCCATCACATTATTACCATAAATCTATTTAAATACAGGATTTCTGTCTAAAATCTACTCTTAGAAGGTAATCTGAAACCATTAGTTTAAGAAAAAGAGAAAAGGCCACCTTTGTTCTTAAAAAGAAAACATGTTTTTAATGGTCCTGATATTCTCTTAAGTTTGTTCCTTTGGGTCACCAGAAAAACTTGTCTGTTACTTCCAGTTCAGTGTTGTTTCTTTCACAAAATGTCAACTGTGTCAGAAACACAGATCAGATCAGAGCCTATTGCATTATGGCTGTGGTATAATAACATCAAGTGATGGCTCACAGCCTGATACTCTGCAGTCCATGTGAGTCAGTAGGTGAAATTGACAAAATACAACTGACACATCTCCCTTTAGTAACATCCCTATCCCTTTAATATCATTCCCTACGTAACCGTGATCTCATCTTGGTATGAACATTTATCACTATGCTAATTCGTATCATAAGATTTACGTCACACTAATGATAGAAAATGTGACCTTGGCTCAAAAAGGTAAATCTGAAGAAAACAACCTTTTTCTCATTGTGTTTAGGATTCCCTGATGTCATCTCTTATCCCATTCATGTCTCGATGTTGAATCTAAGTCATAAATCACAGTCACATGTTCTCAATGACAAGCAGATGCTCACTTTAAGTTCAATAACCACATTGTGCTTCATGCTAGATATATCAAAGCACATTGGTCACAATAGTGAAAACGCTCCTGGCTCACAGATCTAAACGTGGAGAAAGATGTCTCATCCTCTTTAAATTATGTATCATCCCACTCTTATCTTTAATATCTGGCTTTAAAGCAGATGCCCACTGTGATCATTTTGCCTGAATAAAATCAGGTTAGTCACAATACATCTTTCTTCATGTATTCCAAATGTCTTAACCACAAAGTTTGAAAAAAAATTAAAATAGAAATAACCCTGATGATGTCATCAGGGTGTTGTGTTTGATTGACAGCAGCTGGCAGGCTGCCAGGTTGGCGTTGTTACACCGTATAGAAGAAAAAAATACAAAAACCTGATAAAAATGGCCGTTGGAACTGTCTGTTTTTCTGTACAAGAGCAAGTCATCAGTGCTGCTGTAGTATCATCCGACCCCGTGCCTTACTCATCTTCAAATAAAAGCCAATTCATCACAATCATTTTGCCTTAATGCCTACCAGATGGCCAGTTTCCGAGTTCACAATCTCCACAGAGCCCTATAATAGTATCAAGTTACTTTGTATAGCAGGACAAACGTATGTCAAGGGAGGTTAGTCTCAACAGCTTTGGCCACCTGCCCAATATATGCCAAGCAGAAATGACACTGTGGGTCCTTAAGTGAAGCCTAACATTCACCGCCAACGTAGACGGTCACTGTGCTCGGTAACAGCATCAAATAACGTCATAAATTCGTCCCTCATGATCCAACGAGTGCAAAGCCTTTAACGTGTTTCCTCTGTGGCACCCGAATGCCTGCTTGCAGTTAACAAAAAAGTGTGTGCAGAGCGGTATTCATGAAGGAGGAATGCTGGTGTATAATGCAGCTATTGATCAACGTCTGTCCACAGAAGTATCAGCTATCAATGCTACATTCCTTCTGGACCAGCAAACGTATAAATCACAGTTTTAATATAAGGCTATTGACAAAGGATGAGAGAGTGGGTCATTTATTGTAGTCTACATCATGTCGGGGCTATTTGATGTATTCTGAATATCTTGGCTGGTTAACTGACTTCTTTTTAGTAGAAGAAGGAACATAAAAATATGACGGAATGATTTATTCAAGTTAAAAGTTAAGTTAAAACCCCCACATTTCTCAAGAGTAAAGGTCTTTGCACACCAAGTCCGTATTTTTTGTATGCCTTTTATTAATCATTCAATAAAAAACATTATCCACAGAAACCTTGCACACTGAGCCCGATGCGTTCATTATACTATTTGTTGTGGAAATCTGCAATACAAGACAAAACTGAATTAATTACGTGGGTGCAATGGATAGAGCTAGTCCCAAACGGGGCTAATGAATGAATAACATTAACAAGAAGCTATCGTTTAGCTGCCTAGAGCTCAATCACTACTGTCTAATCTTTACTACATCCTTTGTTTTGCAACCATCCCTGATTCCAAGCTCTTCTGCAGTCACCTGCTAACATTTAAATTCCGCATCTCTGTTTTTTTTTTAAACTTCTTTATCATAAAGTGCTTTGTGCTGGGAGATGAAGTTTATCATGTCATTTTGGATGATGATGTTTGCACGGACGGTGGCTCTGAGCGGTCAAACAACCCTCTTTTGCCGTTTGATGGATGCGAAAAAAACACAGTAAATCAAACCTGTTCTGAAAACTTTAATGAGAGATGAAAGTTCTGGATTAGTGTGTAAAGATGATTGACACAACGTGAGGTTGTATTTATTTTTAAACGTGCGACAATTTCTGAAGAAAAATATGGACTTGGTGTGTGAGCGCCTTCAGTCATTGAAGACTGACATATTTCTGTAACTATTCTCTGATTTATATGAAAAAGAAGACTAGAAGTCAAACAAATGAAATGCTGAATGTCACATGCACCACTTGGCTGAAGTGGAACTTGACCCTTTGTTCCTATTGCTTTTTGACCAGCTGGGGAAGTCTCTGAGGTCAAAGGTCAAAGCTATGGGAAAGAGAATCAGGTCATGAGTTGTTAAGTCAGTCAATACCCAAGAGAGACACTTAAAGACAAACTCTGAGATTCAGGACTCTTAAACAGCAGCTTCTACTTTTTATATCACCACACTGCACAGAACTTCCTTTGTTTTATTATTTCGGTGATGTAAAATCTTCTCTGTTTCCCTTTTTTGCTTCCTGCCTCTTCCTCCGTTGCTCTTCCTCGCACCATCTCTCCCTCCCAGCCGGTTTAAAGTTGCCTCTATGTTTGTTTTGTTTCGTTTCCTCCACCTCTTCCTCCTCCTTCTCCTCCTCCTCTCTTCTCTAACCCCTATTTCTGGGTGTTGTGAATCCGAAGGAGCCATAAAAAGGGAAACGCAAAGCTCTCAGCCATAACAGCAATGCATCCCCTGTGAAATCCTAGACGGCCATTAAGCTAATGGGGCACTCTGGCCCAGCCGGTGGTATAACTCAGTTGGTGATCTGTAGGGCGGGGCCCGGGCACAATGAGGCCCCGTGTTCAGTTTGTTGGTGTAAACATTGCACAATGAGTCGGCTTCACAAAGCATTTGAATGGGCAACTCTCACGTTAGTAGAATTAAACACAGGTGTCAACAGCATGAAGGCTCTGAGTTTCCAGAAAATCATTCAGAAATATGGGCCTACTGTATTTTATGTGAAGAGTGCTCTACAGTGAGACGTTGTGAGGAAAGAGAGCTCAGATGAGACGAGCCCACCCAGGATATCTGAACTTCAGCAAAGCACAGTCAGCATCAGGGACGACGCCGATCCGTCCGTCGCTGAGTTGTAATTTCATAGAGCTCGTCTGAGTCTGTGTTGTCCGGCCGGTCCGGAGCGAAGGGCTCGGTCGCTCCCTCCTCGTGAGAAAGGGCAGCCCAACTCAAGCTTTTACAGTCAAAACCATTTACTGTGTTTACTCATGGTTAGCAGGCCGGCACGCACACACACACAGACCTCAGGTGGTGGAAGGAGGTCACTCACTCAGTCGCTCTCTACCTCCCTCCTTCTCTCTCAGTCTGACTGCTCAGTTTGTTTTTAACAGGAGGGGAGGGGATGATACCGTCCTCAATTACAGGGGAAGTGCTTTTTTATGGGCCTCTCTGGCAGTATACACAGACACACACAATGTGAGTGTGAATTCAGAGCAATGTTAATTTCTTTATAGAAGAATTTACAACAGACTCCCCCCGTACACTGTATTTCAAAGACAGCCAATGACGGTGCTAATCTAATTTTCACCTTCAGGTTATTATGGGTGTAATGTGGCCTGTTAAGTGAAGGAAATTAGCAGCGCTGGGGGTTAAAATTATAGTGCTACAATTTTAAAAGCTGGAGACATTCAGTGAGGAGGCTAAAAAAGGAGAAGATTTATAGGAGAACGTTTTTTTGAAAGATGAGGACAAATTTGCAATGAAATGAGATTTTTCCCATTGCTGAGCTCCATCCCTCCAGTGTCCAGAACCCCCGAGAGGCCGGATCACTAAAGCCTCCACCAAGACATGGGAAATCAGTTACATTCTCCTCCTCCTCCTCAACAATGGGAGAGCGGAGGAGTGTGGGTCCCGTCCGTTCTCAGGGTTAGGGGTGGAAATTCCAGTGCAGCCCCAGGCTCCGGATAGAAGGAGAGACTGAGCTCCGTCTGCCCCCCCCACCTCCTCGTGGCCCTCGGGGGGGCTGGAGGGTAATGAAGACTGGGCGGCGGGGGCTCGTCGAGGTGGAGAGACCCAGAGAGTGTGTGTGTGTGTGAGGTTTCTTGGGGGGGATTTCTTTGCAGACATACAGGAGGGGATTCCAGGGCCTGCTCTCCTCGTCACCTCTAGTGACCACAGGGCTAATTACACAGCAGGTCACACACACACACACACACACACACACACACACACACACACACACACACACACACACACACACACACACACACACACACACACACACACACACACACACACACACACACACACACACACACACACCACTGTCTCACATATCCATTTTTACAATACTAGGGAATGTTTATATTGTTCTTTAATTTCATGTTTATACAATGTCGTCCTTACATTGTGTTGTTTTTAGCGTTATATCTCTAGGGATGGGAATGTCTGTCGCAGGGATGATAATTTAGTATTTTTTTTTTTTTTTCCGATAACGACTCTCGTTTTTTAACCAATTATTAACCGTTAACCGACAAGATTAGTATGTCGCATGCAGCGGTGCGCCAGCTGCAGTGTATGTCTGCTGATGGTACGTGTCCACAGGCTCCGTCATTTCCACGCTTGCCATTCATTGTCTATGTGAACGGCCGTGCAATGCATTCTGGTAGCGTGGCGTCGCGATTCGAGAAACGGAGCGTCGCGTCGCCCGCTCCTCATTTGCATAAAGTTGAGGGCTAGTCTACTTTATGCAAATCGCAGGCGTCCGACGCGACGCGCCGCCTCTCGAAACTCCCGAGAATCTTTTAAAATAAACGTTGTCGATCCAAAATAAAGACAGATTTAGCAACTGCGTGGCTTATTTCTCGCCTCAAATGTTTTCAGAAACACATTTCGGTGAACTACTTTCGTGAAATAAGAGAAGAAAGTTTCCAAACGAGCCTCCATACTGGTTCCGGTTTGAAAGCTGGGAGCAGCAGAGCAGCCTACGGAGGGAAAGCGTTCGTCCAATCAGGTGCAGCCGGAAGAATTTGAAATAAAGCCGGGAAAACGTCACCGCCCAATTGGTCAATCATCTATCGTGTCACCGCCTAGTAGCACGCCCACCAAGCGTCCAATCTTGGGAAGCGTCGCGTCCCCTCGCGATAAAAAAACGCCCCTGTGGACACGTACCATGAGTCCCCGGTCCACCCGTCTGGGAGAGTTACTGCAGCAGCCACGGTGCTGCGTGCACGGTCGAGGACACATGCAGCCACTTTCCCAGTAACTCTCTGGTGTTACTGGGAAAAGAAAATGGTGATTGTTAGTTGTTAAGGTGACAACACACGTCAGTGGGGCCGTAAAGTGTGTTGCTCCGCCATTAAGCTTTCACAGAGTTGAACCGACGTCTGTTAAAGCAAATTCATACCTTCTTTTCTTACTTAACTTACTTATAAAAGGAAACAGCCGGTATGACGGGACTACACACACGCACACACACTAGACGCCAACGCTGTTGTTTTACACGTCATGCCCATTTTCACGCTGGCATGAGTGAGTCCGTGACTTAGTTTAGTTTTTACGGAAGTCAGCCCGCTATGACGGTTGCAATGGCAACGGTACACATAAAAATGGCCCCCGCTCTGACCATCCTGCTACGTTGATTTCAATGGGAATGTCCGTTCTACTCCTATTCTATTTCTATGTGTTATTCTCATTGTGTCATATCAATCACAACACTGAGAGCTGAGATAAATCACAGAGACATTAAACTCAAAACCATTCGCTAATCTGTGATTACATAAGAACCCTCCTGTCAATCACTTCCTATTCAAGCAAAGGCACAAAGAAAACACTTCCTGCTGTTTTGTCTGGTGAGTTTTGATTTCACATGATTCAAGACTCCGTTGTAGTATGAATAGGATGTTAACTTTAAAAAAAATCTACTTAAAGTACTAATGAAAAGGAAACACAGCAAGCAAGTTTCTTTCTCTCCTCCTCACCCACCACACACACACACACACACACACACACACACACACACACACACACACACACACACACACACACACACACACACACACACACACACACACACACACACACACACACACACTAACGCCCCTGTCTCCATAAAAGCACATTAACACTAATATTGTGCTAACATGCTAGTCTCCCGGGGTGGGCGATGCTCTGTCAGGCGGTGGCAGAGCAGAACCAGCAGCTTTAACTCTATTTAATTACTACTCTCACAACAGTTTACTAGCCCGGTCCAACCACCGCGGGCCATCCCCGACATGCACACACACTTAAACGCAGTCAGACAGACCTACTGTATGTGCTACTGCACACTCACACATGAATCCATTGTAGTCAAATAGGAAATACATAAACACACATGGCTGTGTTTCCTATGCGGTGTAGAAGATATCCCACAGGTATGACCAGGGAGCAACAAAACAGCAGGAAGTGTACTTTTACATCTTCTACACCTATCTGATTAGCCTGCGAGGCTCTGTTCGGCCTGGGAACACCTACAGATGAAGCTACTGTTTCACAGGCTTCTTGCACTGCTGCAGCTCTGGTATCTCAACTCTGAGATGAACTATGCTGTACATATTGATATAACACAGCAATGACTCAACCTCCTTTTGCCCTTTTAGACAGAAGTGTTAACTGGAAAATGCTCTTGCGTATACGGGGACTTGCGTCAGCACCAACGGATATTTGTTTGGAATAACTGAAGAGAAGAAGAAGAGAGTTAAGAACAGTGATAGCCACTGAGGATCACTAGTGCTGCTTACAGCAACAACCTCTTATCATTTTCATTTCAAAATTTATTTCGAACATGTAAAATAATAATCTTAATAAAAAAAAGAGAATCATCATACAACAAGTGGACTGCCAGAAAAAAAGCAGTATCCACATACAATGAAAATCATAAGCAAAAGAAATTGTCAAACCAAAAGTCAAGCAAATCATTTCAGGGTTACTACTTTAAACTAATGAATATTTTCAGAGCTGCAACTAACGATTATTTTCATTGTCTAGTAATCTGTTGATTATTTTCTCGATTAAGTAAGGGATAATGTAGAGCTAGCGGGTCATTGTTGTGAAAGAATCCCCGACAGGGCGATGCTGCATTTTTCTTTCACAACAATGACCCGCTAGCTGTACATTATCCCGCTTATTACACGGCTTCTTACTTAAGAAATCAATATTTTGACACAAAAACGGTCCTACAGAGTCCGACAACAGAGCTGCGCCCATAACAACGGTCTGCTATACATAGCAACGGTCATCTATACATAGCAACGGTCTGTTATACATAGCAACGGTCTGTTATACATAGCAACGGTCTGCTATACATAGCAACGGTCATCTATACATAGCAACGGTCTGTTATACATAGCAACGGTCTGTTATACATAGCAACGGTCATCTATACATAGCAACGGTCTGCTATACATAGCAACGGTCATCTATACATAGCAACGGTCTGCTATACATAGCAACGGTCTGCTATACATAGCAACGGTCTGCTATACATAGCAACGGTCATCTATACATAGCAACGGTCTGCTATACATAGCAACGGTCTGCTATACATAGCAACGGTCTGCTATACATAGCAACGGTCTGTTATACATAGCAACGGTCTGCTATACATAGCAACGGTCTGTTATACATAGCAACGGTCTGCTATACAGAAATTACAGACCGCAGAACGCCGTGATTGACCAATCAGAATCGAATATTCAACACAGCCGTGCAATAATCAATTATAAAATGTCAGAAATTGGTGAAACATGTTGATCAGTGTTTCCCATGACGTCCTCAAATGTCTAGTTTTCTCCATAACTCAGAGATATTCAGTTTATAGTCAAAGAGTAAAGAAACCAGACAATATTCACATTTAAGAAGCTGGAATCAGAGAAATTTGCCTTTTTTTTCATAAGAAATTACTCTGATTAATCGATTATCAAAATAGTTGGCGATTAATTTAATAGTTGACAACTAATTGATTAATGTTTGCAGCTCTACATATTTTGTCATTATTTTTTTTGTGATTCATGAATCAAAGATCCTTCAACCAAGTGCTGGTTTCACTTGATCTACACCATAATAATTATAACATGCAATGGATTGAATCAATATTGAGTTTAGTAATTGATCAGTACTTCCATACAATGGGCTCTGTAACAGATTAGAAGATTCAAGACTACACTAGAAAACACTGAACTTCCTGTGAGTGCAGGTGTAGATGCATACTGTATGTGGGTGAACCTTTATACTGGTATGTGTGCATGCTTGTGTGATAGAATGAATGTTGTACAGTTTATACAGTTTTTACGTCATCAGGATGAGTTATGAAGACAGGGAAAGTGGATGTGTGTGATTTCTTCATAGTGGGGGGGGGCTTGTACCAACAATTTCTGGCTCAGGCTGTTTCCAGTGTACGAATATGTGAACACGTCTGTATTTTTTTTTCTTGATGGATAAAAATGAATTGTCTGATAAAGAAATATCAGTGGGTTTGAGTTTCCTTCTCGTTCTTCTTCGGGCAGTGCAGCATTAGGAAGTAGGATGTTAAAGAAAAGCTACAGCTGCAGTCTATATAGGTAAATAAGATCAGTTTCTGAGCAGCGTAGTCATCCTCCTGTGTGGTGAGACTGCCCGATGTGAACAGGATGAAGGCGAGGCGCAGGAGGAAGTAGTGGATCTGTGGTTGTGACCACCATGCTAACTCATTTGTCCCTGACAGTTTGGAGCCTTTGGAGGGAACGCAGCTCCTCTTTCATGTCGTCGTGCATGAACATCCCATATAATGAAATCAAACCTTCTATTTATAAACACGTGTGATCATTAGTGTGTTCGTGTCTCTGAGTGTCTACGATTTGGAGTACTAAACCACTGTCTATAAAATTTGTTCTGCAGCGAATCGTAGGAAGTGTCTCTCCTCATGGAGGGGGATGGCAGCTTTACGGACGCTGGAGTAATAGCGTGTTCTTGCTTGAGTGTATGTGTGTGTGTGTGTGTGTGTGTGTGTGTGTGTGTGTGGTATACCGGGGGAAGTGTGTGTGGCCGTCACGCCTACACAGCCACAGGCTCAGCAGCTGACAACCATGCAACGATCGGCCCTGATTCTGAAATCGAGGATCCTGACTTTTATCTTGGCCAAGAAGACGCGTCTGCTCTTCATTTAACCTTTTACATTTCCTTAACATGTTTACTGTAGATACATGAACGGAGGGTTTCTGTTTACAGATGCAAAGCATGAATTACATGTGATTTTAAATCCGAATGCTGGAAAGCTAAGTTGGTCCCCAGCCAGTCTAAGCAATAGTAGCACATTTAATTACTGTAAAACACCCAATTCATCAATAATCAGCACATAAGACACATGAGTCAGTAGTGCTTGAGACTCAAAATAATAGTTTATCTTTGATCCCTCGGAAGGCTCGGTAAAGATCATATTCTGGCCACACACGCTACGAAAAAGCACATTAAACCGTCTGAAATCTCCATCTTCTACCATATCGTGAGCTGTCAGCGAGTCCTTTGTGGTTACGTTTCTGGAACAGTTCTTCGTGAGACGGGTGGCCTCCTGTCCCGTTCTCTTCCTCTGCTGTTCCAGGAGAAAATTCACAGTGACACGATGAACTCTGTCGTAAGTTAACAGATGAGGCATCACTGTTGTGTTCGTGACATTTCCACTGGGGAGGATATGATGCCGTTGAGTCATTTCAAGACAACTGCAGCAGTTTAGTGGACATCCTCAGGGGACGGAGTGTGGAAAGCCGGGGACATACTTGGAGCTTATGGAAACTACAAATACTAGACACCCCACATGTATCGAGTTATTGTAACAACTGAGTAAAAACAGTACACAACACAATGAAAGACAGGTGGAGTATGATGAGGCAGACTCTAAGCACACCTGCATGTGACTGGAACAAACCAGAAATGGACTCTCATTAAAAATTAAGTAGCTTTGTTCACATATGCTGCAATTTAGGTGGAAAAGGCAAAGAAACAGATAAAAATGAAAAGTATGAACTAGATGTTGGTGGTCAAAGGTCAAGGTCACTGTGACCTTGTGAGAAGGGTATCTCAGGAACGCCTTGAGGGAAATTTCTTCAAATTTGGCACAAAGGTCAAAGGTCACCGTGACCTCAAAAAACACGTTTTTGGCCATAACTCAAGAATTCATATGCTAATTATGACAATTTCACACAAATGTCTAATAGGATATTGATTAAGTGATGGCATTTTGGACAGACATGGATTTAAACTGCAACTTGACTGGTTGGCAGTAATTCTAGTTATTCTATTCATTGCACAATTTGCCATACAAGACAAAACTGAATTAACTGCGTGGGTAGAATGGATAGAGCTAGTCCCAAACGGGGCTAATGAATGAATAACATTAACAAGAATCTATCGTTTAGCTGTCTAGAGCTCAATCATCACTGTCTAATCTTTACTACATCCTTTGTTTTGCAACCATCCCCGATTCCAAGCTGTTCTGCAATCAGCTGCCACAATCTCTCTTTAAATTCTGCATCTCTATTTTCTTTACTGTGTTTGTCATAAAGTGCTTTGTGTTGGGAGACAATTGAATGAAGTGAATCAGCTCATCAGATTCCGTTTTAGATGATGACGTTTGTATTCACGGTGGCTCTGAGTTGTCAAACAACTCTGACTGATGTGAAAAAATGCAGAAAATAGAACCTGTTCAGAAAACTTTAATAGTTTCTTTAAGTTTCTGAGTTTCTTTCACACGTTCTCTGTGTAAACGTGATTGACACAACGCGAGGTTGTATTTATTTTTAAACGTGTGACAATTTTGGACGAAAACTACGGACTTGGTGTGCAAAGGTCTTAACTTTGTGAAGCACTTTTCTTGCTTCTACTTCTTTCCCTCTTTCTGTCAGTGTCAGTTCTGCAGAGCGATGAGGTCCAGAGGCTCTGTTTGACGTCAGAGAGGCCAGCAGGGAGAAATCCCCGGCCTTCCCACTCAGGTGTTTGTTTTCCTTCAAATGTTCTAAGAGGAAACAGGTACCAGGTGTCTTCTGAAAACGTCTGTTTCCTGTGGAGTCCGGGAACCAGACGGGCACAGTGCTCAACCCGTCCTCCTGCGATGCTGACACTGACACTTTTAGTGTGACTCATACACACTGCCGGCCCACAAACCCTCACACAGACCAGATGAAACGGAGCGAGCCAGACTCAGACACAAACACGTTGTTTGGACAGACAAAACGGACAAACATATATGCAGATTCTTGTACAGACAAGTGCAAGAACCAGATGGAAAGACGTACAGCCTTATGTTAGTGTTCGTGCTCATGGGGATGCCACATTGCTTTGCTCTTACTTCCATACTAACACAACAAGTATACTATAAGATATCAACACATCAGCTGTGATATGGATGACTTTGAGAACACAAGAAGACTGAGCCAAGCTCATAAAGCTATGCTGCTGCTTCTTCTTAGAAAATTCACGTGAATAAGTGAAAACGGCGGTCATGATGGTGATGTCAGGTTTTCAACACCTCTACTTATTCCAGAGGCTGGTGGTTTCAGAGTCACTGCAATTTGACCTGAAAGGGAAAAAAAAGTACGATCAGACAGGATATTATCTAAGTGCAAGTAATAAATGTAGCATAAAGAGATGGAGAGCGAAGGAATTTGAGGGGAGGCCGCGGCTGGTGAAGAGCCTTTGAAAGGCGAAGCCGTCAGCGCCCTTCTCTGTGACCATGCAAGCTACCGATGACAAGGCCAAGATGGCATCTGCTGATAGGGGCGGCTCATCAGCACCTTTATTTCATGGGCCACAGATGGGGTGAGAAGGGGAGGGGGGGGCGAGGCATGTATGCATGTGTGTGTGTTGTGTGAGTGTGTGTTGGACTGGTTACCAAGGAAAGTTTAACTGCACCATTTCACATCAGCCACTTCTCTGCCAGTTGTAGGACATGTACAGTACAGGAACCTTTAGAAACATGGTGTGGCATCAGATG
Organism: Sebastolobus alascanus; assembly: GCA_916701645.2. Lineage (NCBI taxonomy): Eukaryota > Metazoa > Chordata > Actinopteri > Perciformes > Sebastidae > Sebastolobus > Sebastolobus alascanus. The sequence goes on along the minus strand of CAKAOJ020000340.1, from coordinate 862,412 downwards.
AAAACCGGAAACATGCTGTTCACAACAAATGATGAAATCAAAGTCTGAGCCAATCAGAACCCACCATGTCTTCTAAGTGTCTCTCCCGTTGAGCCAATAGAGTGGTGCGGGTTTGATGTATTTTTGTAGGCCAACCAGGAAGTTAGCATCGCCCTTAAACAGGTCACTGGGAAAAAACCTATTAGTATTACCCACCACAAGAACAAAACATGGTGAGGCAGCTTTTAGCTGCTACGCTGCTCAACTGTGGTACAAACTTCCAGATGAGGTCAAAGATGCACCAACAGGAGCCTCTTTCAAATCCAGACTCAAGACCAAACTGTTCTCAGACGCTTTTCTTAGTTGATCAAATGCTGCACTTTACTGTCTTTTGATTATTTTATTATCCTTTAATTTTTTCTCTTTTAACTTGTACTTTTATATTACTTTATGTGTTTTTATCCTGTGCACTTTGTGCTTTTTTATCTTGCTTTTATATATGTAAAGCACTTTGAATTGCCTTTGAGTGTGAAATGTGCTATATAAATAAACTTGCCTTGCCTTGCCTTGCCTTAAAGGGTTCAACATTTTGCATTTGTGGCAAACCCGATTAAATCTGCAATCAGTTCTTCAAGAACTGATCTCTTATTGCGTCGTATATGTGAGTTAACTCCTCACACCAGCATCCTGATCCGATGGTGCGTCTGTGAGGTGGTGAGGGCCGACATGAGGAACATGTTAGCAAACAGTACAGAGACATACAGACTCAGTGTTCATCTTGACTGGGGGGACTAACTCTCCAGCCTCATGCACACCGACTCCCCCAGCCTTCGACACCCCATTAATACACCACCTCGCACACACTCACATTTGGTACAGGGGTTTCAAAGCAGGTAAATAAACCCCGGGGATTGAGGACAGAGGCAATAAATAACAGCAGGATGACAGATCCGGGAGGTGGGGGGGGACAGACGGACAGGCGGAGAGGGCAAGACGGAAAACAGAGATGTTCATTTTCACCAAACCATCAGTAATGACCTCATGGACCAATACATCTTCTTCTACCCCTCCAGTTCTCGCTCCTCACTCTTAAACAGCGGTCACCCTTTACTACCACTTACAGTATATCACAAAAACATCTTCTGTCGTTTCCATCAAGTTACAGAGCTTTCAGCTTGTTATACGAGAGGCATATTCTCCTAACGTGGTGACAAGGCCTTTTAATTTGTTTGAATGTAGCTGTGAGACATAATGGATGCAACCTAAAACAATTCTAGCATTTTCTATTCTGCAAGTGTTCTGGTGATGGTGTGGGGGAAATGCTAGTCAGCTAGTGTCCAGTGTAAAACTGTACGAAAGACAAATATTTATATTCAAACTCAGCTATCCCATTATTAGAACTGAGAGCTAAAATATCCAATGTCTGCAATGCGCTAACAACAAACACCCTCTAAGGTTTAGCACTGTGCAAAAAAAACCCCCAGAGCATGTTTTAACTAAGTCCAGTGGACACCAGAGTGCTGCCAGGTCTTTTTTCTTGCAGGGAAAGCAGATACACCCCTTTGTTTAGTTTGGCACCAGACGTGACCTCTAGTCCCGGCCAAACATGTTCTGTCTTGGACTGAACAAGCACGAAAAGCTGCTCGTACACACGATGACATAGACGTATTTTACACAAGCGCATATGTTCATACATACACATGCATAGGCGAGGGAGCCGGGGGAAGTGCAAACACACACGCTCTCCTAACTCGGCACACAGCAGCTGCTGGACAGGAGACACGTTCACCGTTGACCATGTGGACAAACCACAATGCACAAGGTCTTTCTCTCAAGAGAGTTGCATCTTAAGATGTCTTTCTGATCAGGTCAAACACCGTCACTTGTCACAGATCATCAGCAGCATGTGTTGGCCAACAATCATTGCATGTAAAGCGATGGCATAATTACATTTTTGGTGCACCTGTGCGTGTGGAGTCGGCCGCTGTTTGTCTGTCAGTGTTCCACTGCACCCTGCCATTAAACTCCACCCGTCTTTCATTTGGTGCGTTAATCTGTCTTCTCTCACGTCCATCCGTGGATCCATCATTTCCACATTCCTCACTCAGCTCTCCGTCCGTCCATTCACCCAACCATTTGTCACTTTGCTTTATTTTTTTGTGTGTATGTTTGCACTTGCCTTTCTGACTGACTTCCATCAGCTTGTCTGTCTGTTTTCCAGTCTGTCTATAAGTCTGCGTGTCTTCCTGCTTCTCTCTCCATCCATTTAACTGTCTGTCATGACAGCAGTGGCCAAAGATACAAATACAGGTCACAGCTATGGGCAACATTTCGATGCACTGATTGCAGCTTTTTTTTTTAATCAACATTTAATGTCCGCAACATCAAAATGCATTCAGGAGAAGACGTAATGCTCGCTCCTCTGGTGTCTCCCCACATCACTGCAGTTTGACACAACATGGCAGCAGCGGCCGAAGCTCTGCCAGCTGTGGCTTCAGCTCATTGGATCCACAGTTTGTTTTCCCATGAGTCATCATTAAACAGCGCTCAGGTGCACCTCTGGCAATCACAAAACACATCCCTCCCCTTCTTCACAGTCTCCCGCTTTTCTCTTTGCCGCTGTTTTTCTTTCTTCTCGTCTTCTTCTTCCATCTCTTTCTCTTCCCATCCAACTTATTTTTTGCTGTTCTTCTCCTTTAATCCTAGCTTTCACCTTAGATATCCAGGATAGTGGTGTTCTTGGGCAACCAGACCTCTGTGTGAAAGTCACGCAGGTGATTTGGATAATGATACCTCTGAAAAACCTTCGGCAGCTCTTTTTCTGACTGTGTGAGTTGGGAAATGCCTGCCTCAGAAACAGCACCGCTGGGTGTTTTTTTGTTGGGTTAAAACAGTAAACAACGTCATTATGAGCAAAAAATACACCGTGGTGTTTTAATTGTAAAAGTCCTTATGTTTTGCTATTGATATTGCAAGGTCAAAAAACACCCTGGCGTGCTGCATGAAAGCAGCTTTCTACACGTGGTTTAAACCAACATGACTAATGCTTGTTTAAATGGAAGGCAACCAAAAACATCTCTCACAGTCCCGCTGTAGGTGTAGTTCAAAACACTGTGTTTTCCAAGTGCTGACAAAGCACACATAATACACTTACACACACGGGGCCAGCGCTGGGTCAAATCAAGCGTTGCACCGAGTGTTAAAGGCCCAAAACCACAAGTCGTTTGTGCAGCAGTGTGACGGACAGCTGCAGCGCTGGCGGAGCCTTCCAAGGATAGCACCTCTACCAGAGAGGAGAATATCACTGACCTCATCAACTTTAATCACACTTATTGCTTAAGACCAGACATCTGTCCAGTTCCCGGGACTTTTAGTCCCAGGAACTACTTTTCAAGGAACTAAAAGGTTCCTTGAAAAGACTCGCAACGATTAGGCAAATTAATGTGCTGACGTATGAAAAAGCAACATAAGACGAAGGCTGCTGGTGGTCACAGGAGTAAAGCCACTCTGCAGCCTCTCCAGTGTTTCTGCCTGTTTCGGTTTAGTCGGTTTAGTCTCACTGCGATGACATTTACTGCTGCATATATTTGCTGATGCACGTTGGATGTAATGAATGAAATGCAGCGGAACTAAGAGTGTCTGTCTCCAGAGTGTTTGCCCTCGGTGTTATAAAAAAGGCCCCAGAAAATGTCCCCGGAACTTAATTTAGACTCTGGTCCCTACGTTCGAAACGCAACGAGTTCCTCAAAGGGTTCCTAGTTCCGGGGGAAAGTTCCTGCGTTGGAAACAGAGCTTTACAGACACAGTCTTTCTTTCATGCAAACATACAAACCCTACTCCTCAACATTCCTTTAGTTCTGGAACAACATGTACTGTATGTGCAAAACAAGAAACTAAATTCCTCTGTTCATGTGTATCTTTTTATCTAGATGTACAGTTGATGAAATCCAAAAACGTACCCTAGCTGTCTCTCTCCCCCTCCTCACATCGCCTCTTTCTCTCTCTCTCTCTCCCTTTTCCCTTAAAAATAGTTTTTTTTATACAAGTGGTTCTCTCACACGGCCAACATCAACATCTAATAAAGCCCAAAGATAAACATGGACCTCGGTCTACGGCAGAGTTGATTTCATCCCCAGGGAGCATCAGCCAACTCCCGTCCATCTGCCCAAACACAAACCTGCTGTTTTTCACGGAGGAAAAAAGAGAACATCAAAACAATGCTGTCAGATCAACGTTAGTTGGACTCTTTAAGAATATGATTATGCGGCGGTCTGTGAATATCAACTACCACGGCTTGTCCTCAGTGTTATTAACTCTGCGCTGAATAGTCATCACGTCTGCTTTCTTGACATGATTTGTTTTATCGCAGCCAAAAAAAGATAGAAAAGTGGCCAAACAAAAGACACAGAAGTATGAAAAGAAATGGCTTTGAGTTTGTTAAACATCATCACTATCACGGTCTGTCTTTCAGCGTCCTTGACTTTGTAGCAGCGAGAACAATTTTAATGTTGGAATGAACAGCAGGTGTTCCATGTCATCTCAAACAGTGGAAAACGCTTTCAGTCGTAAATATACAACCTTCACAGAAGAAAAGCACGGTTTCAAAAGGAAAACATGAGGGGGAGAGGCTTAATAACATCTTTAGTCCTGAGAACAGCCGCTAACTGGAACAGTATCGCAGCTAAAACAATCACATCTGTGTCCCGGAAATTAGCTGATAACCTTTTGCCTGCTTTTGTGGTCTTTCTAACCTAATTGTGCTTTCACATCTTGAGGTTCTTGTTTCAAGGACATACTGTAGTAGCTCTGTAACAGGAACTCAAGGTGAGCCGTGAGCTAATGGAAGGTGTGCGTGTCTCTCCAGCTGTTACACCTCTTCATGTTGAAAGTTGAATTATTGAGCACCTGCTAAATACACATCAGTGAGTGTTTCTGGGTGTGATTATGATTGTTCATTCAGGGTATGTGACCATGGACGTGAATATGTGTGCGTCAAGCATTTGTCTGCATACAGATGTGTGTTTCCTCGTGTTTTTCTGTGCACGTTACCGATCTGCAGCCGACCTGTCGCTGCTCAGTGCCAGCACACAGATGTTTGGCCACTGTCCTTTCAGCGAGAGCTGGTCTGGAATCTGTAAAGATAAACAGAAAGAACAGTTCACACAGAATGAAGAAGTCTGTGATGTCTGATGGCGGGAAAGTGATACTTGTGTATTGTGCTTTCAAAGTGTGAGACTTCTACGTTTATCATTAGAGGACACTTCCTGTTGTACTCCAGGAACACGTGATATTAGGATGGTTATTTAGTTTTAATACTCAACAAAGAGAAGTCAACCCTGTACTGTACTCAAAGGTCATTGATGTTTAAATACACTCAAGCAGCAGACTGACATTTAAATGCTTTAGTATTTCAATCAGGTTTTGTTTTTACTTACTACTTTTAGAAACAGTTGTATTCAGTAACATGCTGGTGATATTATTTATGCACAATCTACAATTTGTATATTTAAGGTTCGGAGCAGTGTTTTATAGTGGAGGCGTCCCACCTCGCCTGACATTAAGCGGTCAGTAGAAATGATTTCATTCTTATGATATAAATATATAATATTAACCTCATTAAAGACACAGTGAAATAATTAAACACATTTTCCATTTTCTAATCATGTGTCCACGTGTTAATTATTCATTTATATCTTGTTACAAGGGCTGTCCTTAACTAAAGAAATTCTTAGTCGACTAACAAACTTACGATTTTGTTGACCAATCGATTAGTTGATTTAATTGACAGATTAGTAAAAGAGTTTCTCCACAAAGAATCATGCAAAAGCACAACATTAAAGTTTCTAACTCTAATCTAATCTAATCGACTAAGAGGGGGCAGCTCTACTTGTTACATAAATAAATGTGTAAAACAATCCTTTTTTATATTGTTATATCAAAATCCATCTAATTTATTTACCCGTGCATCGTAAAAATGTTTTTGATGACTAAATGAAGCTAAAGACGTTCTAACTTCTGTTTCACTTTAAGCTTTAGGGAAAGCAAACATTGGTTCTACATCACACAGCAAAGAGGAGTGTTTGAACCGTCTTCTAGTAAATACACTAATAATGAGATAAGATGCATCACAATCTGACTGATTCAGTTCAGCAGGTGAAGGATCCATCATATTGTACGTTCGCTTCACAGTTATTCAGAGCAGCCAAAACATTCTGAGTTTTACAAGTTGGGAAAAGTGGAGACAAACGACTCAATCAGTCATAATCAGGTGCTTTACTTTACTTTACTTTACTTTATTTGGATCCCCATTAGCTGCCACCAGGGTAGCAGCTACTCTTCCTGGGGTCCACAAACAACAAAAACATAACATATAACAATACATATAAAACATTTAAAAAACAACAACAGAAACGTAACATATATCATATAGCAATGCATATAACACATTTAAAAAAAAAAAAAAAAAACACAATAAAAACAAAAACATGAGAAAATAAAATAAAAGAAGAAAAACAAACAAAAACTGCAGAGAAAAACAAACAAACAAAAAACTACAAACAAACAAAATCAACCTGCAATCCCTCATGTTGGTTCAGGTCGGCCGCCAGGGTAATTTTTATTGTGATTTTTTAGTAATTTCTTAAAACTTGCCTTGCTAGGTGCTTCAGTGATCATAGTAGGCAGCTTGTTCCACATTGTGATAGCCCTATACATAACAGATCTGCACACTGCATCCGTTCTGGGTTTTGGCTTGACTAGATCACCCCTAGTGGCCTGTCTCGTAGTGTGACTGTGTTGATCTCTCACATAATTTATTTGGGAGTATAGACCATTTGGTTGTTTACTATAACAGATATTCCTAAAAAAACACATTAAATTGCATGCCAACCTCTCCTCTACTCTGAGCCATGAGAGCCTGGCATGCATTTTGTCGATACTTTGCCTCACATGTAGCGGACAGTGCAGTGCGAGCCTTGCAGCTTTATTTTGAGCTATTTGGAGCTTGGACAGATGTTTTTTGGCTGCACCCGACCAGACTGCTGAGCAGTAATCAAGGTGCGATACAACAAGTGCCTGTGTCACTAACACTCTGGAAGCAGGGGTAAGAAAGGATGAACATCTTCTAATACATGATATTCCTCTACCCATTTTCTTAACAGTGTTTTCAATATGTTTCTCCCATGAAAGCTGTCCATCAAGTGTGACACCAAGCAAATTTGCCTCTCGAACCTGTTCAATGTCAGAGCCCTTGAGTGATAGGCACAGCCGATTATCATTACTAGTGGCACGGTTGGCCCTGAACATCAAACTTTTGGTTTTTGCTACATTCAAAACAAGTCTATTCTCACATATCCAATCAAGTAATAGTTGCAGTTCGGATTGAAGTGTACTCCTTAACTTAGTTATGTTACTTGACGCAAAATATATAGTTGTATCATCTGCGAATAGCGTAGCACTGCACTTATCCAAAACATAAGGCATGTCATTAGTAAATATTGAAAAGAGTAGCGGCCCTAGGCAGCTCCCCTGGGGTACGCCACACTTTAAATGTTTAGGGGAGGAAAAACTACCATTAAAAAACACAGACTGCATCCTATTAGATAAATAGGTGCTCATCCAGTTGATTGCTTTTGGACTAAACCCATATGCAGTTAATTTTGTTAATAATAACCAATGGTCTACCACATCAAAAGCTGCACTAAAGTCAAGTAAGACAGTTCCAACCATCATTTTCGTATTGTGCTCGTATTGACCAGCTGATCAGTTTCTTGGGGGGATTCCTTGTATTTGTCTTTAGTTCTCATCGGTGCCCACAAGGATTTTCACACATTACACACAAACCCACATTCAGCACAGCAAGCAGTCAGTGTCACAGATTAAAAAACCACAGCAAATGACACTTGTTATCTTTGCACTGTCAAAGAAAGAGTACAAATACAATGACAAGGTGTTAAAGATAACATCAGTGTTTTGAAGCGTTGTGTGTGTGTGTGTGTTTTGTGTGTGTGTGTACGGTTGGGAAAGTTGTGATAGGAAGCTTGAAAGTGATGGGGGCCCCTTAGAGTCTGGCTGATGGATGGATCAACATGGAGGCATCTCTGGAGATAAACTGCAGAAGAGGAGGAGGGAGAAAACAGAGTTAGTCAACAGAAGAGAAAGATAAAACACATTGTGTGTTTGACCGTAGGGCAGTGGAGGAAAGACAAGTGGTTCCCCCCCATTTCAGACCTCGAGGCACAAGATGCTCCGCTGCAGCCCTCGTTGTACGATTGTCTCTTGTTTAGTCAAAACCGCCGTAATTCCCCGTTAAGCCTCCCAGAGGATGAACAGTAAGGAGCAGCGCTTCACAACAGCTCCAGTGATACAGAGAGTTCAGTGTGTTGGTTAAGTGAGGGGGATCGTTCAGCAGACATGCCGGAAACTACATGTGCTGCCAATAATACTTTAAAGGAAGACCCTGAATTAATTGGAACCACAGAGGATATTAAACACGTGTCACGTGTGGCAGTGTGTTCCTCTTCCTGCAAGTGTTTATCATCATTGGGTCGTCCTCAGACGGGCCTTCCAGCTATCTCGGTTCTCCATACAACCGGCTAGCTCGCCAGCACTCTCCACTCCTGCATCTCAGTACGTCCATGTATGTTTGTGTGGGACGTCCCCGTGATCGATGTCCATGCGTTGGCTCCCACAGCACCAGCATGCTTGCTGGGAGTTCTTGATGTCTTTGGCAGTGACCGGCAAGTCTGATTCTCCTGGCTGCCACTTTCTCACTTAGCCTTGGTAGTCCCTCGTACAGATGCTTGTTGGTAACATGCTCGTTCTGGTTGATATTTAGTACCACACGCAGCATTCTGGTGTAGCACCCATCCAAAGAGCAGTTTATAGCAGACTGATAATCACAAAGTGCAGGCGTGTGCAAGAAAACCCTCACGATTACAACAGGAAAACCGATCATGTTCATCAAGAATCAAAAGCAACGATATCAGAACATCCTCAACCTGCCAATTGGAAACCAATAATCTTAAGTGGCTATCTGGTACAGCCTGTGCTCTGTGATCACATCCAGCTGAATCGTGCTGCTAATAGTCGTGCGGTGGCTAAGAAACGCAGCAGCTGCAGTTACATGATGGCAGAGTTTTTGCCCAGGGTCACAACAACTACTAAACTCTTGTTATGCTCTTTTTCGTGCAGACACTCGTTTCTTCATCAAAGAGAAACACTTTCTTTTCTCCATCCAATATTTTCACGTGTCCCTTCTGTCTTCCTCCTCATCATAACCCTGTCTCTCTTATTCACTCTACACTCCCTCTGTCCATGGAGCTCTGCTTTCCATCCAATATGTCTATTTGTTATTTTGTCTCCTAGACGTTAATGTGGTTCTGTGATGACAGGCAGGATAATGAGAACCCTTTGGTTGTCAGCGTAAGAATGATATCATCATACATGCTAGTATTGCTTTAGTGCCAACCTGGAAGAAAAAACTACATGGAAGACAAATGGAATCCAAAATATTGTTTTAAATATTTTTCCATCACGCAAACCAAATAGCATGAGTTGGTAACCTGTGTGCAGTACAGTAACTCTGATCTTTGTTGGACTCTTGATCACACAGAATAAAAAAAATGGGTTAAACTTAAACTGTAAACAAGTGAATCATGGGCAGAAAAGTGAGAGAAATACAGTAAAATGATGAGAAGGTAAAACACAACAAAATCAGGGGAATAAAAGAACCGTAAAACAATTGTTAGAAATGTATCTGCCATATAACAGACTGCTTGAACACACTCAATGTGTGAAATGCTTTCAGTTGACATTAGAACTGATACTGAGATGTGAGCGCATCTCTCTCACTGTCACTCGACCACATACTTGCAACGCACACATTATTACACATTACATTATGCTACTCTTATACCAACGTATGTAAACACACCCTATTTTTTCCCTGATAACGCCACATTGTGATCAACAAATCTGTGTTGAAATCGACAGGACGAGAGGTAGTTAAAGGGAGGTGCCGTTGATTTACATTATGATGCGTTCAGGCTCTATTCAGTAAAAATTAGTATTGGGCGAAGGTGAATTCTAACGTTATCATGATGTGTTCAAATGTAATCTCGTAAAATGTTGTTTGTGGTGAGAAACTTGAATAAATCCAGTTGTTTGAATGAGATGTTCTCACATCAATATAAAATAGATAATAGAGAGAATTATGACCTGTTGAACTTCTTAACAAAAACCGTTATACAAACGGTAATAAAGGACTGGATGTTGAATTACATGATTTATTGTTTTACTTTTTTTTTTTACCGTGGTATCGACTTGGTATTGAGAATCATGGCATTTCCCTGGTATTGGTATCGACTACTACATTTCTGGTATCATGACATCCCTAGTGTCGGCCTCTGGGAACTGACAAAACACTTCAAATGTATTACTGCAGCGCCAAAAGGCGTGGTGAAAACTTCTAAATTTTGTGTAACCAATGTAAAATGTTAGTCTGGAGCCCTGCACGAAAATGCATAAAGTTGCCAGCTTGCAAGTCAGGTTCAGGTGGTTGATTAACGCATATTTTGTGGGGTCGGGCGGTGTGGATTGGCTCTCATACCAGGCTGGGTGGGTGCAGGTAATAAAAAAACCCTGACCAGCGCATCACTACTGTACATATTACTTTTGAGGTGTAGGAATGTAGTGGTTTTTGAGACCCTTTAGGCTCACCGGCCCAGTGGCATGAGTAGGTGTGGCACCAGCAGCCTATAGACTGCGAGCACAATAGCCACACACACCCTTAGTGACTACCAGCGTAGAGTTAAGTATGCCATCTCCATTCTTCATTCTCGTTCCCCCTTCTGTTCCACTTTCTCATTGCCCCTCTCAGTGTGAAGCGCATTGTTGCACCGGGCTCCTGCAGTGCCAAGAACCAACCTTGTAAAACCCCCATGTCCAATTTCAATTCTCCAGCTCCTTCCACCATTCGCTTTATCTAATTAAATCTGCACTCAGTGGGTCCTTGGCACTGGAAAACTGCATTGTGGGGTCCCGGGACAAGCAAAACAAATGGAGACCCCAGCATGTGGAGATTAGAAGCAGACCCTCCATGTGGCTTTTGTACGTATGGAGAAAAAGCAGGAGGGAGGAGGAGGGAGGGATACAGGAGGTGGAAAAATGTGGAAAGGTAGAACAGAGGAGAGAGCGTAAGGTGGATGTGGTGGTGGGCATGGAGATGGGAGAGCGAAGGAGAAAGAAATGAGCGATAGACCATGAAGAGAGAGGTGGGAAGTGAAGCTCAGGAGTGGAAGAAAGAGATGGCAAGATGGGGAGGAAATGTGGAGCATCTGGGCGTAGAGATGGTGGAGTAAAGTATCTGGTGCTGGATTGATAACGGAGAAGGGAAAAGAGGGAGAAGTGACTGGAGAGACGGTGGAGTCCATGTCGAACTGAAGTTTGAACCATATGTCAAAAAGTCCAAAGAAAGAAAGAATAAAATGTGTCAAACCTTCTCTGGCTTCCCTTTAACATTAACATTAAACTGATCGACCACAAAAGTCCTTCCATCAGCTCATATCCAGCTGTGTAAACATGTGGATGTGTTAAATGAACCACAAGCTGAGTGCCCAGCATCAGGGTATCTGCTAGGCAAACAAATAAACACAGACACCCTAACCTCATAACCTGCTGTTATGTTATGGTGAGCGCGCACACACACACACACACACACACACACATACACACACACACACACACACACACACACACACACACACACACACACACACACAATTTGCACACATATGAGCTGTGCGAACAATCATACTAGCAGCACTAACACAGAATAACATGCATGGACACATTGGTGCTCACACACATGCCTGCACACATGTACAGAGGCGGATGCAAACACACACACACACACACACACACACACACACTGGTGCTCTGCGTGTGTAACCAGATCTGGCGTAGCAGTGGTTTCTGTGGTGGTGTTTCTCTCAGCCCATTACCTGTCTAAACAACAGCTCTCTGTGAGGACTCTGAACAGAACATCTGTCATTCACAGAGTCTTCGGGGAGCGAACAAGACGACGCCGAACGGGTTCATTCATGGCAAAAAGTGCAAGTGCACATCGAGATGTTTTTATCGTAAATATTTAAATGAATATTTAATATTTTTGGTGAACTTTAAATTTTGACGAAATAGAAATAATGGTAGTGGAATGTCTGCTCCTCCCAGTAAGATGATGATAATTAATTTAGGCTACACTAATGATGACCATATTTTTCATGACATCTCTAACATCTGTTAAGTGATGTTTCTTTGTGATTAATCACTGGTTGTTTGTAATAGTTATAAAACTGTGATCTGTGTTGTCTGCGTAGGGATGCACCAATCCAACTTTTTCAGTCCCGATACTGATATCGATACCTGAACGTCGGTCGATACCGAGTACCGATCCGATACCAGTGTTTAATTAATCAGCTGTATGCCTCTCTGTGTGGAAGTGACTGGGATCATTCTGTTATGTGTAAGGAAACATCAGGCTTGACTTAAACATTGCTTTCCTAACTTTATAAAACAAAATGTAACAAATAAATACACAGATATAAATTTACCGAATTCTTATTTATCAAACGTAAACCTTTTTAATGCAACAAACTGGTCAAAACTTAAAAAGGAATTAAAATTCCATTATATATAATGTATAAAGTATATAAACATAGAATTGAATTGAATAGATCGGCCCCATTGTCACCGATATTTGAGTCGGTATCGGCCCGTTATCCGATCCGGTATCGGTTCATCTCCAGTCTGATCCCTGCAAACACATGGTGGCAAAAAAAAAAACGTGTTGTAAATGAAGGATCAACAAAAGCGGTTTCATTATAGTGCAGATCATTAGATCATTGGATCATTGGATCATTAGATCATTAGATCATGTGCTGCAGAACAACTCTTTCACCAAATCTTATGAACGATGCCATGTGAATGATCTGCAGTAGATTAGATCTGCGGGCACTCGCAGACAAAAGCGAGAAGACTGCAGGGCATGTGAGGATGACACAGACAGTTTTGTCTAGTTTATGACTTTATTTTAGAGTTGGCAACTATTTTGTTTACTGGTTGCATATTTGATCCGTTTTGGATTTTGTTTCATTGTTGGACAGCTGAGGAACGTGTCATCGCATTCTGACATCTTCCAAGATTATTTTGTTGGTCTCTGCAGAAACAAATCATTTCTGAAGTGTTTCCTGGTCATCATGGTAACTGGAACAGGTCTCTAATAGCCAATCAAAATGTGTAAGTGTACCCATGATGTCATAGAAAGGTTGAGTTGCTTTTAGCTGGGTTTACAACGGAACCTCAGCCGGCATCAAATAAAACAGCAAAGGAAATAAATTAAACGTATTAGCAAGAGAATGATTAAACAAACTAACATGAAGTGGCAAGCTCTGCAGTTTGTGGGGTCTGTTTTAGAGGTGAGCACGGTGTTCTGGAAGTTTATTGTGTGACTAAAGTTGTTGTCCTCTAGCCAAATTTTGAAAAACAAATCCACAGAATAAAAACTTCCAAATGGTGAAAGAGGAGAAAGAAAAGCAGTCAGAACACGTGTTGGAGTTTTCTGTTTTTAATAGATGTCTTTGGTGATTTGCAGTGCCAAGTCTGGTTAGTTTCACCCAGCTGGTCATTTTTTCATCCATTTCTCTCTCTTCTTCTTTTTGTGTGCATCTTGCGCGGTGTCTTGCTTTAAGCTGCTCACCTTTAGCGCTCTAATAATTCAGGCTCAGACACGCAGCCACTTCCTTCACATAGTAAAGAGCACACAGATGAATGGCGGTCCAGGGGATGGGGAAGATCTTAGCTGGAATTATGAATTCCTTTGGTCTTGAATGCAATGATGGGTGGTGATTTACGTCCACCTCTCCCTCTGCCGTTAGAAGACACACCACGGCATCATTTGTTATAGTTCCTGTCTTTGTTCAACAAATATATGTCTTCTCTGAAAGCAATGCTTTCAACCTTCCTGAAACAACCGAGATAATGGTTGTGATTTGTGTGTTTGAGAGGGAGTTGGACACTGGTCACTCTAGTTTTAGCAGTATTGCCCTCTACTGGTGAAGTGAAATAGACTTTTTGATTTAGATATAATGATTGTAGAAGGAAACATATGAAGTAAATATGACTGTCTTCCATGATACACACACATCTCTCTACATGTGAGGGACAGCATTAGTTTCACTCTGTTTTGTGTTACATACAGTAGATTAACCAGTTTTAAAATTTCATTTTAGGTTGTGTAAGTAAATTATAAACTGAACTTATCTCTCGATTAGTAATAAAAAATGACCAAATTAAAAAAAGGCACTTCTTTGTCTCTCTTTTACCCCTATAGCTTCTCTGAACTGTGGAGTCAGGAGTCCGTCTGTAAATGAAATTCAGCTATGAAGCCATTTAGGGCACACACACACACACATACACATACACACACACACACACACACACACACACACACACACACACACACACACACACACACACACACACACAAACACACACACAGAGAGAGAGAGAGGGCATACTAGATCAATCCCCTCCTGCCCAATTAGGCCTGACAGTAGGATTAAGGAAGGCTGACTCCCCGGGTCACGTGAACTCTGTTGTCTGATACAGTTTCCCTCTGGAGACACACACAGGACTGATAGCACACAGAGGAGTGTGTGTGTGTGTGTGTGTGTGTATGTGTGTGTGTGTGTGTGTGTGTGTGTGTGGAAGGGGAGTACAGGGAGAATCATTTGTTTTCCTTTGACATGTGCGAGCGCTGGACGAGGTATTTGTGTGTGTGACTGTCTGTGTGCACGCACCCTCGTTCATACATGTGCGAACAGAAAACACGCACATGTTACCGTCTCTACTAAATCCTCTGGACCTCTTCAGGTGTATTAAATTACCATATAATCCATCATCATATCGTTACAATCTATCATTATAACCTTCTATCATCTGGAACGTCTGGACGCCCAGTGATATGTTCTCAAGTCACATACAAGTAATATTGTTTTTAGCTATAATAAGGTCTAACATTTGCATTTCATGCTTTCAAATGACCAGGATTGATACGAAATCTATGCAATTGCTGCACAGTCTGTTACAAATCTACAAAACGTGGTGGTGATTGTGCCTGTGGCCTCACTGAACCGCAGCGGTATCCATGTTTCATTAGTAACACTCTATCCATATTTCATTACCATGCTGGTCAGTTATTCAATACCTACAGTAATACCTGGTCAGCAGGAGAGGCCTCGCTGAACTTAGCGAGCACGCAGAAGATAATGGGCCTCAGTGTTGTCTGTGGACCAGCGCCAAGTATTTTGTTTTCCATAACTGGAAGAGGAGAGGGGGAGAAAGTCGAGGTGGTTACTCAACCGTGTGTCAGGATATAATGTATTACCCCAGTTAAGTGGCATAAATTGTTTATTAGCAGCTATTAAGTCATAGTGAAACCCAAATACGTGAGGGGGGGGGCTGCCTGCAGATACACAGATCTGATAATGTCCGTCAGGAGGTAAGAGGGCATGCACATATACACATGCACACGCAGATATCCACATGCACACGCACGCAGATACAGGTGTTTGTGTTTGCAGTAGCGTCGCTTTAAACTCTTCAGTTTAGAAACAAGTTCACAAGAACCAGAATCACAGAGTCCGACGAAGGATTGAAATAATAAGCGGGACGAAGGAAGGAAGACAAAGAGTCATCTATTTACATGGAGGTTTGCGTTTTCAACAATTACCAAATAAAATACAAAAAAATTTAAGATTAGAGTGTAATTACAGATCAAAGAATGAACAGTAAATGAATAAAATAAAATAGTAAAATAGCACATTTATCTTGCCTATAAGCAAAAAACAGTACACCACACCAGCAGAAGGAGCAAAGCTTTGAAATAAAGATAAAATTTCTTAAAAGTAATATACAAGTCGACAGGACCGGGCCGAAATCTGCTCCAAACAACCAGTCAGATTCATATATATATATACATATATATATATCACACTTCATGTATAAAGTCCACAAACTGAAGGCATTCAATCAAATGACTTTTGACGGAGATAAAAGGATTTAGTGAAGCGCTGATCAGAGTCAGATAAGAAGCAGAGATACTGAGCGTACATACAGGCTTATGAGTGATGGAATATGTTTTTATCAGTAAGACTTGTAGCAGGTCATAAACTAAACTACACATGAAAAGTACATTTTCTAAAAAATATTGTAAGTATATTTCTGCAATGAAAAATGTAGATATTTTGTAGAGCTGGGATGATAAACCTATCTCCCATATTGCGATTCGATATTAAGATTTATTGCGATTTTTGTTAACTTTTTTAACACTAGACCAAGGGAAAAATATCGGAAAATATCTAAATAAATACAGTGAAAAGTACTCTGACTACAACAATAAAAGCGGTATTCTGGCATTCAGTAATCGATTTCAAAATCGGAAATCGCGTGGCATCAACATGCACACTGTGAATGTGTGTGTGTATGTGCATTGCTGTATGTAAATGTATTCCACAGCCTGCTAGAGTCTCTGTATGTTATATGTGTATTGTGCACAGGAGAAGCAGTTCATGTATTTAATTGTTTGTGTATATGCGTGTGAATGCATCCGTCTGGGATATTCTTTGACCAGAGGAATCACCAGAGACTCCATTACAATCAGCCGCAGATTGGGCGTGAACACATCGTCCATTTCTCAGACTCTCCAACGGTTGTAAAATCATGTTTCTTGTTTCGGCCCGAAATCCCTGGTGTGACGTGAAACAGTCCCAGAGCTCACTGAGAGCTCAGCCAGCACCGCAGTTGGACAGCGGCTCAGTGCTCGCAGTGTAATCGAACATGAAAAAGGCCTTCTCTCTAAGCATTTCCTCGGCCCTGACAGCTCGCTAATGAGGGTATTGATTGCAGCAACACATGCTGATGAAGGATCAATGGGCCAGGCGCCGTACAGTGACATCTGTTAACAATGCTGCATGATTAAATTAATATGTGGCTTGGAAACTCAATCTCTCTCTCTCTCTCTGGCCAATCATGCTGGAGGTAGCTCCCATTGAGAAGAAGGTAATGTTGCTTGTCCATGTCGGGATGCAACATGTTCCTCTGGAGCGCTGGAGTAATAAGTGAAATAGAGAGTGAGAAAGAAGAGCAAATGGGCCATAAAATCAGCAACAGTAACCTCACATTATGTAGCCACAGTGAGGTTTTTTTTGGAAAGAAGAAACAATCTTCAAAGAAAAATACTAATACGGTACACATTGGATACAGCATCAATGTTGTAGTCACAAAGTGTGTTCAAATCACAGTAACAGTGACCAAGCATCTAGCGTTGTGCCTAGTGCAATTAATCAAATTTCAATTTCAATTATGATTTTGGCTCCCAACATTATGAAAACAAGATAATCGTCATAAATTATTATTGTGCTGCCTTCCGTTTCACACTGATGCTCTTGTTTTGTCTTGTGTTGTAAATCCAGCGCACCCCTTTCCTTACAGCGGTGGGCTTCTCGGTGTGGGAGGATCCCCTTGTGGGAACTCTCCCCTCGTCGGGCGTATTTCCTCTGTACCGCGACTGGCTCTAGCTCAAATTGTTTACTAGAGCACAAAATCGTTTATCTAGCCTCTTAGTTTTGCCCTCAAAGTGCACCAGATTGATGAATTTAAAATTAAAATGTAGGCTACAAAATGTTCTTTCTAAATGCATGATGATATTTCCAAAGTCAAAGAGTAACTGTGTTAAATAATCGTGATCTCAATATTAACCAACATAATTGTGATTATGATTTTTGCCCAAATCGAGCAGCCCTAGTTGTGCCTGTTAAGTTGGCTCACCTATAAGGTGTTGTTGCGTTTGCCGTTAACTTAAATACAACATATCATTTTTAAGGCTGTCAAAGTCAACGCGATAATAATGTGTTAACGCAAATTCATTTTAACGACACTAATTTCTAAGGTTGTAGCGGGCTCAGTTTTAAAGCTAGAGTGAAGTTATAGGCATCATATGAAACTAGAAAACCTGATGAATCCATCGGTACCAACCATGTCATACTAGCTTGTTGCTTGACCTCTCACCTCAAGGATATGTGAATGCAAAGTTCACTAATGGGAGATACTCTTAAATGCTTTGTGATCTACTTTTAGACCAAAAATGTAGGAGTCTTATAATTAGGGTTGCATGTTTTTATTTTTTAGGATTTTCTCTTAATTCAGAAGTTAAGTCACTACTTAAAGAAATAGTAACTGCACCCAGCAAACAAACAAGACATAACATGTTAATTAATCAGCGTTAGAAGTTTTTTTTACATAGAGCCAGGCTAGCTGATTCTCAGTCTTTATGCTAAGCTACGCTAACCGTTTCACGGCTGTAGCTTCATATTTAACGAACAGATGAGTGGTATTGATCTTCATCTTCATCTAACCCTCACCAACAAAGCAAATAAGTCTATGTCCCAGAATGTCAAACCATTCCTTTAAACCTTAACATATTTACAGCTGCTGGTTTGTAAGAGACTGGGAAACCTTGGGTGGTCTGTATTAATACTAAGAGAACTATAAAACCATAAACCACGGCCTCTCATGCCGCACATAAAGACACTAGTAAACACACACGGATCTCCTCCTGTCTCACCATTCTTGGCCTCCACCTGGGATTAGACCAGGAAATTGTCTTGTTTTCTGCCTCTCATCCATCTTCCCCGGCTCGTCACGAGAGGCTGAGCTGGGTTTCCACACCGGAGCCGGAGTAATACAGCTCCACTCAAATACATGTTCACAACAAACACATGAGTGATTTCTGTTTGCAAACTATCTGGATTGATGCAGTCGTCAAACCGTCCTCAGTACCTTGATCCTCATTCACAGAAGAGAACATGACTGAGGTCATCAGAAAAAGGGTGAATGTTTGACCTTTGTCTAGATACGTTTCAGTTTAATAACAGAGTGACTCTTTCACTCTAAGAATGACGGAACAAAGCAGGTCTGAACTTACATCAGTGATATGTTACCAAACATCTCCCTCTCAGCAACAAGAGAAGCATTCTTGCCAAAAAACATGAAAAGGCACATAATGTCTGAGGAGGTTTTTCTCCCACTGCTACCTATTATTATATTATGAGTCTGCTCCCTTGACCATTGCTTCAATGCTCTGACTCTCTTAAACTTCAAAGTTCCCCTTCTATACTTCACTTTGAAGCCTCGCAACGTTAATTGAAACTGAGTTGAAACATTACAGAAATAAAATAAGGGACCTTCATTCTGCAACTGGGGAAACAAGAAGCATCACATTGCTTCTTTTTGATATTTTTAGACACAATAGACCAACAATGTGTCTTTGGAAATACATTTTCATTGATGCGTCAGATTCATAAATTGAGATGAAGTTGAATGCACTTCGGCCTCAAAGCTTGTTGGATGGAATGAATAGAGAAAATATGTAGATAAAGCCGTCAGCATGAGCTGCAGTTAATTTATATACAGGCCTCCCCCTGCCCGGAGCGCACATGCACACACACATGCACACACACATGCACACACACATGCAAACACACACACTGCCAGATCGCCCACATTTGACACTAACTTGGCAACAGCATATTTGCCAGATATTTGTCCGATTGAGCTGTAAGGTAGAGATGTTAAGATACTGAAAAAATATGGACAGGTTTACATGCACACATACACACACACACATTCCCCATTTTAACACACCGCAAATGTCCCGAATACCTCTGAACCTCATCCAAGAGAATTTTCCAAACTCTGCTAATGATTTCAATGGAAAGTAAAAACAAACAGGTTTTCCTTGTGCGCCTGCATGATAGCCATTTGGGTGCAATTTTAAGCTATTAATACTTCATTTTCATAATTGTGGGGTCATCTCTGGGGTGTCTGGATATTTCCCCAACAGCTGGCTGCGAAGCAGAGTTTAGTCTGGCCCGGGAGATAATCAAAGCTCGGAGTCTGGTTAGAGTTACACCGTCAAATCAAAGGTGATTTTTTTGGCACTTGTTTTATTAAATTATACAATGAAGACTGACAGACAAGATGAGAGTGACAAGAATAGCTGTAATATACAGAAAAAAAGCCCTTTTTAGTGAGGCAGTGTATGTTCACTGAATCACCAATAATATAAACCTTATATATCTAGAGGGAAAACAATCAACACCAACCATCTTTTAGCCTTTAATGTAAATAAAGCATTAAAACAGCTGTCATGCTGCCGGCTCAGCCAAAATCACGGCAGCCTAACTGCACTGATTAAAGGGAGAAGTCATTTCATAGCTTTTTATGCCCTCCTTTCATAACCTGGAGCAATACGTCTTAATTTACAGAAATACTTTTAGACATATGTTTTTCTTCAAGGTTTACAAATGATTTCACAAGAAGAAGAAGAAGAAGAAGCATATTGTCCAGTATTAGAATTATATCCAAACCTAGAAATAGTAAAACCACCTACTGCTTTCCATTAAGAGAGTAAACAAGCACATCGGCCTCAGTAAACTCTCATTAACCTGGGTGTGACTGATGACCTGCAGAGAGAGGGAGGGAGAGAGGGAGGGAGGGAGGGAGGGAGGGAGGGAGGGAGGGAGGGCTGAGTGTGAGGAACCCTGAGAAGCAGACCAACTCTCATTTCCCAAAACTCGTCCAATTACGACTCAGCACTTCATCTACTGGTTGTCAACATGGGATTGTTAAGTTTAGAGTGTTGAGGTCTAGAGGATCATCCGTCTGTCCACCACTGTCAGACTCGGCTGCACAGAAGGAAGGGAGGCCGACAGCTTCACGGCTTCCTCGCAGAATGCAGCCAAGTGTTTTTGCGTTCAATCAACCATCAAACGTGGCCAGTGCTGAGGGAAAACAACAGAACGAGCCCAAAGCCGCTGCAACCGCCCCGAAAGCCCGGCATGTATAAACACAGCACAGCTCCTCAGCTGCAGGACTCGGAGGAAAGTGTGCTGTTGGAGACTACGTTGTGACATTTACTCATTCATAGAAGTCAGCACTTTTTTCACTTCACATCTGAGGCGTCCACAGTTTTAGGTCTTGTGTGATCGTTGTATTTATAGTGGACAAGATTATGACAGTTGCTGGGGGAAATCTGCTAAATTATTAAATTGGAAATGATTAATACAAAAACAACTATAAGACTTTTGTGAGAATAAGACTGGATTTCCTGGTTTTGGATCAAAGTCTAAATCAGGTCCAAAGTAGGGCCCGCGGGCCAGAGTTGGCCCACCATCAGGTTCGATTTGGCCCGCCATATGATGTTTTTTTAAATACTTTACTACTTTACTAGGAGGCTGTAGCAAACCTAAGGAATCCATCGGTACCAACCATCGCATACTAGCTTATCGGGAAGGAGGTTAAATAACGTTCCAAAGTTAGGCTGAATTTTGGTGAAGAAAAACTGGCATGGCCATTTTCAAAGGGGTCCCTTGACCTCCAACCTCAAGATATGTGAATGTAAATGGGTTCTATGCGTACCCACAAGCCCCTCCGTTACAGAAAAGCTCACTTTATGATAATCACATGCAGTTTGAGGAAAAAAACATGCAGTTTTTTTAATGCAGTATAAATGTGTTATTTTCACCTGTTCTAAAATGGTATTTTTGAATATTTCTGCGTGCTGGGGTCCCTAAACAGTGTTGGAAATGCATAAATTGGGTATCACTGGAAATGAGTCCATTTGTATTGTACAGGTGGGTTTTAAGGGGTTAACTATGTAAAAGCTAAAATGATATTCAATTAGGGGAACGTTCGATCCTAGTACCATTTTGCATGTTTACAATACAATAGATGTTTACTTTTGGCCCCACATTGAGTTCCAGTTTTGGCCCTCTAAGGGAAAAAGTTTGGGCACCCCTGGTCTAGATGAATGAACTGAATGCATTTTGAACATTGTATTCACTTTTTAAACTCAGTACCACTAAAGGCTTTTTAGTACATGCTTTCTAGTAATACAAGACATGTGAACACAAATGCTGGACTAGCAGTGACATAAGAATGTCTGTTCTCTGCCACCATTATCCATAAAATCACATGTCCATTTATACAGTTTATATGAGGGGAGGCTTATGAGCAGAAAAGAGCTAGCTCTCACTGGGTAGGCACTAACAGAGCTATAAAAGCGACAGAACAGTCGCTAATTTTCAACAAACCCCATGACCCTCAGTGTAAAAACTGGAGGCAAACAAATGCCAATTAAATCATGGAAAAATATGTGAAACCTTATGGCACCGGAGGCTACATCAAACCGGAATGAAGGAAAGAGTGGGCCGATGTAAAAGAACACTCACTGTTTCTCTCTGTTTCTCTCTCCTCCATGTCTTTATTGCTGGATTAGACCCTGTAAAGCAGTGCACCTTGCAGACAGGGTCTCCTTTTACATGCAGCCAGGGTCTCCACCTCAAGGCCTGTAAAGTCCAGCCAGCTGGCCGGAGACAGATGAATTTAACTCATTACATTACAGAGAACGAAAGGAAGTCAGAAAGACAGAGCTCATAGACAGAGAGAATATTATAAACAGTTGAGACAGAGCAACAGGCAGGTAAATAAGCAAGCCTAAAAGGCTGATGGGTAGCTCGGTATCATAGCCTTTTAGCCATGCTAGTGAGTATATGGATGTCAATTGCATGCAGTGTTATTTTTTCCAATTCTGAAATGGTGTATTTCTGGTGTGTTCTTTATACAATGACAGTTTTCCTAAAATTAGATTTTAAAAATCACAATATATCGCCTTGCTTACAGTATCACAATATATTGACTCGTTACCTCTGTATCATGATACGTATCGTATCATTCTTGCCAATACACAGCTCTAAATGTCAGGCTGTTGGTTTTGTCGGTTTGTTGGTTAGTTCGTCCACCATTTTGGTCCAGACTGAAATATCTCAACAACTTTTTAATGAATTGCTGTGAAATTTTGTACAGACAATCGTGGTCCCCTAATAACTTTGGTGATCCTCTTACTTTCCTCTAGCACCACCATGAGGTGGACAGTTTGGCTTTTTAGTGAAATGTCTCCACAGCTATGGATTGCCATGGAATTTGGGACAGATATTCATGGTCCCCAGAAGATGAATCCTAATGACTTCACAAGATGTTAGCATGCTCACATTAGCATTTAGCTCAAAGCAATGCTGTGACAAAGTGCAGCCTTACAGAGCTGCTATATGAATTTAGACTCTTAGTTTTGTTATGTTTCAGAGCCGGTCCTATAGGTGTAGTCTAGGTGAATGCTAAGGACAACCCAAATGAGGGAAGAAAAAAAATCTAAATTTACAACTTTTTTTTTTTTTTTAGTAATGCTATTTGAATACTATTATTTTGAAATGTTACAAAAAAAAAAAAACACGACAACATAACTACATAGCCTATTAGATAAGGAAAGGCAATATATCGATATTATATTGATATCGTGATATGAGACCAAAAGTCGTCTTAGATTTTGGATATCGTAATATCGTAATATGACTGTTGTCTTTTCCTGGTTTTAAAGGCTGTATTACAGTAAAGTGATGTCATTTTCTGAATTGACCAGACTGTTCTAACTGTTATATTATTTGCCGTTACCCACTTAGTCGTTACATCCACTACATCCCGCTATTCAAACAGCTTTCTCTGTCGTTATGCATGTAAGTGAACCCGCTAACCACAGAGGCCACCAATTTCCAGTAAGACGCACTCAGCCACTGCCAAATAGTGGACACGCATCTACATATACATGCAGAACGAAACCCACATTTACCACATTAGAAATAAATATATATAATGTGTCTCATTACTTGAGTCATCACTGCCCTTCCAATCATAAAGGCTCTAAGTAAGACACAGAAATACACCCACAAACCCTCAGTGACCTCCCTAAAGGCCGCACATGGCAACAGGCAGCATCCGCTAATTCTTCTTCCAAGTCAACTGGCCAACAGTTGGAGGAACTAAATGTCAGATTCTGCTTTATAAAAGAGAAAACATTTCGCACAGCACCTGTTTATTACTGTCATTAGCCAGCTATCTGAACAACAGGCTGTGGGTTAAGTGCATCTGGCACGGCTTAATATAGCACGCAAACTACTGCAATGCCAAGTAACCATAAAACCACACATGTAGTAGTTAATATCCACCTCACTCCGTACCATTAAAAACTGATTAAGGACTTCAAACAGCCTCCATTACAGAAGCGGTCTTCTGCTTTGGTTTAGGAGAAAACAGTAAGGTCTCTATAAACAGTTCTGGTTTGGACTGTTGTGGTCTGATTGGTGTTCTACAGTATTAATGTGGTCAAAGTTACTCATTATGATTGCACTGTACTTTGACTGGAGCTCTGTGTGTTTGTGTAGGCAGTATATGACTTTAATGTGTTTTTCTTCTTGTATATAAGCACACAGATGCTCTGCCGGATGGATTTAATGACCCAATCCAACCTTTTCAAAGGGAAGATAGTTTTCAGATCTGTAGAACGTTGCGGTGGCGGAACATTTAGTCACTCAGCACAATATTTTCTGCCACTGTGACAGGCTTTTCTAGACATCTAAGACATTGAACATAAGCGTCCTTATAGCTCAACGGCATACTCATGAACCCTCTCGGGTAATCCTGATGTCAACTTCCATGTCCAAAATACAAAGAAACGGAGAGAAAGAAAAGCCAGAATGATTCATGGTTGCTTACTTGGATCAGGACAAATTCTATCTCACAATCGCAGACGGTACGAGGGAATTCCAGATAGACGGGCACCTGAAAATAAACTAAAACAGACTGCATTTTAAAAGCTGCAGCATTTTTCTCTGCTACAAGTAAGTGATAGGAAAAAAAAAAACATTCAGCACATGTTAGGTACCACTACTATTCTTTCACATCGTCTCCCAAAAAACATGAGGTATGCGAAACATCTGCAAAGCATTTGCAGAATTAAAAATAAATTAATAAATAATAATGGGCGTCTGGTGCTCTGCCAGGATTTTGAGTCCAGTTTACTGGCACATGGCTTCATGGTTTGTATTAATTTACCCTTGGCTTTGGCATTTGGAAGCAGGCTGAAATGAAAGAGACTAGCCCCGGGCAGAATACATCATATTTACTAATAAAAAATACATATTGGAGCCGGAGGTTTTTTTCTAGCTCACTTTTTCCATCCTAAATTACTGTGCTTGAAGTGCTAATGTGTCCGTGTCTGGTAGGAGGTTAAATTAAGTGTGCATATAATGTTCCAGCTATGCATACCAGCAGTGGATGATGAGAAGATAAGACATTAATGTTCTTATGGAAACACAACTCAAGCATGAAAACTTCCAACACTGCTTAGATTTACTGATACCAACACTTCTAATGCTTCTCAATAGATATCGTACATACGTTACATTACATTATTTTTGTATGTATCAGTGATAACAGACAATATTGGAGAGTACTGTGTGTAGTGGACCGATTTCATAGTTACGTGACATTTTCTTTTTTTTTCATGGCTTTTATATGGATGCAATTTTTATAAGCGGGCAGAATAAAGCAACCTGCCCTTTAATGAAGGCCATTTATTCACCACAGATGGTATCGCACACCGTATTCCTGATGAAAGGTTATGGAAATGTTCAAAAATAGTTTGCCAGTTTGGTGGAGAAAAGAGCAGCTTGGTAGCAGCTGCTACTGTGTTGGTGTTTTATCTGTAACGTAAATCAAACGGTAAACTGTGATGCTGAAAATTAAATTTAAGAAAAGATCAAAACCACTCAGACAGGCTTGTATGTTCTTAAGTGATTGTTAGAGTTGAATTCATTCATGTGTTTGGACAGACAAAGGAAGCTATTTAAACTCATTTTGTAGATAACCACTGTACAGAACAGCTTTTTTTTTTTGATAATTAGCAAGTCATTTGCTGGCCTCAACACATTTTTCTACTTTGTGCTCCGCAGTGATGGTGGCTTAAGGCTCTGAAAGGCGATCAAAGGCTCTTCATACACCATTAACCAGGAAGTGCTGCCATAACGACTCGAGGCTGTTGCCAGTTTTGACACCCTTCCTGAATTCCCCTGAATTTTTGCACTCACCCAGAATAAGTCCTTTCAATTCAGATACAGCCAATCTCTTCCTCATAAATATGATGTATGATAACAGTATACCAGCAGTGGAACAATGAAACTTTCCAGTAATATATACATACATTTGCATAAAGCAGCATATTTCTCCACTCCCATGTTGTAAGAGTATTTAATACTTGACAAATCTCCCTTTAAGGTACATTTAGAACAGATTAAAAATGTGCCATTAATTTAGGATTAATCACGATTAATCATGGACATCATGCGATTAATCATGATTAAATATTTTAATCGATTGACAGCCCTATTTTATTCTTTCATATATGTTATGCTCTTATGATTATAATCATATTATATAAATATATATCACTGTAGAAATACAAATGCACTATTTTTGGCCTATATACTGTACTGTACGGTATATATTGTACTGTAGTGGGATTTTTGTGATTACAGGGTTTGTGGTAATTCAGTCATATACTGTATTTAGTAGCCAGAAGATCAGCCGTGTAACAGCAGCACCTCTATGGAAGGTTTAAGAAAACTGATCTGATTTGACAACAGTGTTAAGTTTACTTAAAAGTTAATATTTTGGAAATAAAGCCAAATATTGCAGATCATAATCATGCTCTCCATTTGTAGGTAAAAAATAAATATGTGAAAATAAAATCTAAAAAAAGGGGGAACTTTGATATCATAACTGATATCTTAACATTATGAAACATGGGATTTTGAGCCTTAATTTTAATTTAAAGGTCCTATATCATGCTCATTCTCAGGTTCATACTTATACGTTTCTACTAGAACATATTTAAATGCTATAATGTTAAAAAAAAAACTTTATTTTCCTCATGCTGTCTGCCTGAATATACCTGTATTCACCCTCTGTCTGAAACGCTCCGTTTTAGCGCATTTCAACTGAACTGCAACGGAATTGCGTCGCTAGGCAACAGTTTGGCTCCATGTGTACTTCCTGTCAGCTGATGTCATTCACATACACTGCAACAGGAAATAAACTTGGACACATTTAGAATGTTCATGTTTAAAACTGTGAAATGGTCTAAATATTGTAGATTTGTGACATCACAAATGGACAGAAATCCTAACGGCTTGTTTCAAAAGCTCAGTTTCTGAATGGATTGAGCATTTCGATATTTTAACTGTATTTTTATAGCATTTAAACCTGCTTTATAATATAGAAGCTATGAAATTCACACTTTTTTACAATATGGGACCTTTAAAATTACGCATATCAGCTGTTAATTGAGGGAATTTGGACAATGTAAGTTTGTGATATCGTCTGTTATTGTAGGATTTTATATTTGGAAAGAGAAGAATAATGCAGTTCTGTACAAAATAGAACTTTCTAAAATGTTATAATACACACTTAGAGATATCCTTTGTTACCCAAGTGATACCTTAAAGGGAGCATGTTTCTGAATCCAAACATGGTTTAAGTTGGTTTTCAATATATCCACAACATTCCCCCCTCTCCGTCTCGCTCTCAGGTGTTAAACCTCTGGTGAAATAGTTTCCAGTCGTCTGAGAGGCCTGATTGAGTGCTTCTGGATGTCATTTGGGTCCAAGAATTGGCAACCTGAGGTCATACCACACACACCATAGACTGTGCCTTGCCAGAGGGCTTCACTAACTGATTGGTTAAATGTGTGACCAGTGCTGTGTCTACTCCAATTAGGGACCTGCAGCAGACGAATACAACCCGAGTTCAACTCACTCACTTACACTCATGATTACCAAAATATGTACATAAATCCTAATTAAGCACAAGTGTGTGTTCACTTTATGGTTTTTCATGTCCTTAGCTTATCGTGGAGAAAAGTTAAATTAGAGTCAGATGCACAATAAAAAAGATGTTATCTCTCTCTGTTGGTATTCCTCTCTCTTTTTCTCTCTTACACTCACAGCCTGCAGGCTAATCTTGACCCTGTGAGAAAGCATCTGTTGACTATTGGACTCTGCAACCTGCCTCGAAGGACCTCCAGAGTTGATAGCTAAGAAACATAAAACAGGTGCATGCAAACACACACACAGAGAGAAAGAGAGAGGAAATGGCCCCCAGATTCTGACAGAGAATGTGCGAAGGGGGATTTTCCCCGGTCCTGCTGAATATCAATGCATCTTATTCTAAACACCAAAGCACATGTGCAGAGGTGTGTGGGCATCGTCTGAACCACTGCATGTGGCAAAGTGGACCAATACTAATGTGAAACGGTGAGAAGTCCTCGTATCCAGCGCTGCTTGTGGGATGAGACTAACATATGGAACTGAGAATGAATCACTTCCATTCATTTTATACAGTTCGTCACTTTTTAGATCGAACTTTCTATGCTATCCCATGGCAAACATGTAGATACAAACATAAAGGAAAATAGGATGACATTTGTTTACATAAAATAAACTTTATTAATCCAATACTCTGCATATTATTGTATAGAGAATGTGTGATTCATGGTGTAATTCAAACAGGATCAAAAGATTATTTGTCTCTCTTCGTTGACTACCGTACATATTTTTTCCAAAATAAGGTCACATGGGGTCAACCGGAACGGGCTGCGGCTCTCTATACAATAATATGCTGAGTATTGGATTAATAAAGTTTATTTTATGTAAATAAATGTCATCCTATTTCCCTTTATGTTTGTATCTACATGTTTGCTTACGGGTACATCTCAGAGCACTTTATAACATATAGTACATTATGTTTCAGGCTCTGGTTAAATGTGAGATCAATCAAAGCTGTACAGCCTTTTAACTTACAGCTGGATGAATTTATAAACTGGTGTTTCATTAATCTTATCTCACAAAGCCTACAGCATCAGAGAGTCACTTCTCTACCCCCTGCTGAGTACAGTATGCATATATGTATTTCCATAGTAGCAGGTTATTGCAGATATCAGGAATGCAGAGAGAGCAATTTGTCATGGTTTTAGAAACAGCAGGGGGTCCGACAGCAAGTGAGGGTTTTAATGATTCCGCTTGTCTAGCGTGAAAGATGACGGCTTCAGTTTTCTTATCTATTAGATAACATATATCAAAGAAAGACAGGAAGGAGAGTGCATGAATTACAAACAAACAACTGTGAGGTTCTTGGCCATGATGTGGACTTTTGACTTTTTCTTTGTGTGAACCAATGAGAAGGTGCAACTTTAAAAAAGGCCTAAATAAAAATAAGAACTGAGTTAACTCAAAATAGAAAAAAGAAACTAAATATCAACTTAAAGGAGACTTTTATTGTGAAACTTTTCAAGGGAATAGACTGTTTCCTGTGATCCACTTGCAAAGAAGTTCTGGAACTCACACGATTTGTGATGTAATCTGCTCGTAGAACTGATCTCTCCTCGTGAACTCATTCCACTGCTATCTCAGAGTTTAGTCCCACATATCAGAAGATATTGGTCACTACGAGCTCAAGCAGATACAACATTGCATCACTGCACGTTGTACTACGAAGCAAACATCTTCAGAAACATTTGTATTTCTACAACCATACACAGAGTCATCGTCTGTAATTTGTGGTAGCCGGACCCGTTTCCTTTAGGTAAGTCTATTGACCTATACATGGTATAATTCAACTTTAAATAACTTTCCTGGTGGGAACTTTAATCACTGATAAATTGTTAAATTAATGCTTTTGTTTTTTCTTGCACATTTTTCACAAAGCCACCCAACAAATGTTCTGCTGTTAATGAGTGGGGATTTTAGTAGATTTTAAAAAATGTTTATTCACTCGCATAGCTGATATGGATCTGGTGCAAACGTTCACCACTATCTTATAGTGCAATTCATTTCCTGTTTGGACTTATTGTCATAGTTTTAACATCATCACTGACATCAATTGAAACTACTGCAGTCAGAAACTACATTTTACTAATTTATCCCTAATCTGACTTTAGAGGGACAGTAAATTAATTATTTTCTTATACACACAATAAGCTAAGTATTCTAAATACTGTTATGTATTGAAAATATCAAATATGAATGAGGATTGACAATATGGTAATGTGGATTAAAAATGGTATGTTATTTGTTATATATTTTTAGTTAAAATGGACGGAGGAGACGGACCCCACATTGGTCCTAATCGGGGTAAGAACTTAACTCATTTCACACATTTCTGATGTATAATCCAGGAAGGACAACAAGGAACACCAGCCAAATACTGATTTCATGTTGATTTTATGGGCAATATTCGTTAATGATCAATAAACATGTGGGTTCTTTTCCTGTCATATGAGTGGTAATGGGAACATAATTGTCTAATGATCTTGTTTGGCCAGAACGTCTCCAGCGCCTATTGATGGAGGAAATTGAACATGGCCCGCTAGTTGATGCTGGAATGATCGGCTGGCTGTACTTCATCATTGCAAATGGACTTGAAGACCAAGTCCTTGCTGTGTTGAGGAGAATGTTGGCTGAACTTGATCACGTCATTGACGGTGTCGATGATCTTGCCGATGGTGATGGAGTTCACCGCGTTTAAGTCGCTGCTGCTGAGCCTCAAGTTGACGTAGAAGTCAACCGGCCTGTGGAAGCAGAAGATCCACTGCCAGGAGGATCCCGGAGGAGGGCAAGGGAGGAAGATGATGAAGGTGATGAGATGAGCGCAAAGCGATTCAGGTGCTTGTCTGACGCCGTCTCTGACAGTGACGATGGCAGCGATGCTGAGGAAGAAGACCCAGCATCAGTGCTCTCCTCTAGCCGCTCCTCTAGCCCTTTGCCTGGATGATCCATGAAGAGGTCACAAGAGGAAGACGATGAAGGAGATGAGAGAGGCAGCAAACAATTCAGGACCCCACATTGGTCCTAATCGGGGAAAAAACTTGACTCATTTCACACATTTCTGGTGTATAATCTAGGAAGGAAAACAAGGAAAACTACTCGCGCAATATTCGTTTATTGATCTATAAATGAATATTGCTCATGTGGGTTCTTTTCCTATCATATGCGTCGTCATGGGAACATACTTGTCTAATGATCTTGTTTGGCCAGAACGCCGTCTGCGCCTCTTGATGGCGTATTGAAGTCGCTGCTGCTGAGCTCTTGTATGTTGTGTTTGTGTTTTTGTCCTCTACTGTAAACAAAAGCAATAAAGCTCTGATACTGATACTATCGTCATATCGAGACGTCATTTAAAATGGTTATCCCTTATTCTGATGACTCTGATGCCGTATGTCTTTCAAACTCTTCAAACAAATCAGTGGAAACTGAACTTAGTTATAATTTTTTTTATTTTGTATAACAACTGTACTATCCTTAAATGTTTGAGTTTAGAGATGTACATTGTTTACTTTTGACAAAAGAAATAATGAAACAGCTGACATGAACACGTTTCACACAGCAATACTGACGGAGATACCTGCTGTTTCATTTAGTGAGTACAAATGTTCAATTCAGTGGTCAAAATATGAAATGAATTGGTCACCAAGTAACTCAGAATTGAATCTTTAAACACGCTTTTAACTAAGAACTGTAAGTTCAGCGCCCGTCGAGGCTCCTGATGCAGATGTGTAGAACGGCTCATTTCAATCTCACATGTATGTTAAAGCCTGGATCTGCATCCATTTGCACACATGACAGTTTTCATACTCAATCATAAATAGTTTTAATTGTATTACTTATTAATCTAAAATGAATCAGTAGTTTGCTTATTTTCAGAAGACGTTTTTTGTTGGTCTGGTAACTTTGAAACTGAGAACTTAAGGAAATGAGCTCCAAGAAAATGACCTTCTGAGAAGAGGTTTGCTGAAAGAGAAAGAGAGAACTAGCGAGAGAGTTTGTTTGCATTCCCATATAGTGTTTATATCATCGGTTTGCCACGCAGCACAGCTCTCTAGGACTGTGTGTGTGTGTGTGTGTGTGTGTGTGTGTGTGTGTGTGTGTGTGTGTGTGTGTGCGTGAATCATGAATCATTCTCTCTAGGATTTGGGGTGAATCTTTGACGGCAAAGTGAAACCATTAGACCTGACAATATGTGAGCCAAGGACAGCTCATTCACAAAATTCAATATAGTTTACTTTTCTGTACAACAAACTTCTTCTCCCCAATTATGGGAAACCTGTTTACTTAAAAGTAATAACATAATCCACTTTATTCATTTTGTCTGACTTTAAAAGTTTAGGTTTTGTAGTAATTAATCTCAACTGTTTGCAGTAGACCGACTCCACACAAAGAATAGATAAATGAAAGCATAAGTGCTGAGTCGGCTCTGTCAGAAACCTCTACAGATATCTGCCCTTTTGGTCCATTCCAATCCAGCCAGTTAAAATAGGATTTTCTGCAAGGTGGTCTTCAATACTCAAGTTTTAACCAACAGTACCAACATCATAAATCAGAACTTTGTGGGAATAGTTTGACATTTTTGGAATTACGCTTATTCGCTTTTTATGCTGTTCAATATGAAACTACAGCCAGCAGCCAGTTAGCTTAGCATAAATACTGGAAACAAGGGGAAGCAGCTAGCATAGCTCTGTCCAAGGTAACAACATTTGCCTACCAGCAGCGAGAGCTAGGATAGCTGCTTTCTTTATGCTAAGCTAAGTTAAACCGTCTCTTAATTCCAGCATTATATCGAACAGACAAATGTATTTACTCGAGGAAGCAAAAAAAAAAAATGTTGTGCACTGTCCAAACTAAAGTAAATATTGAAAAAGGCAATGGCAACTGTTCTTTTTCCTCAGGTGAATCACGTTGTGCAAGAATAAATCTCCCTTAACTACCAGCCTACAACAACACAGCTGCAATAGCAAAATCCAGCCAGTCCATTCCTGTGGTGTCAGGGTCCGGGGTGTCAAGAGAGCTGACCCCCAACACACAGCAAATAAAACTGATTTACTGCTGCTTCGCTGGCTGCACCGCACTTTATAAAACTGTCCTGGGCAGAGTTATGACCCCAGGTAACACATACAGAGACACACGCTCGGGCACATATAAACACACACATACACAGATGCATGCATACAGTTGTTGAACACACACAGAAAGATGGATGGGAAAGTTTGCCCTGAGGTAGACCTGTGATTGTACATGCAAGCAGATACTTTAACACGGACACACATGTAGAGACTCACAAACAAACCTTTTAAGGGAAAGAATATGATACTCATGAAATGATAACCATCGTGGACGTTGTTAAGACCAAAAGTATGACTTAAACACATGTGCCTATGTTGTTCTTAACGTTTGTACTCAACTTTTCCATAAATCCTCCCAATTTCTGAGATCATTGTTCAAGTAATTTAGCTGTTTTAATGAAAGATAAGAGAAAGGGTTGCATGATGGAAGGTGCAATGAAATGAAATGAGGTGTGATGTGATGTGGAGAAAGAGAGAAGTGAAGGACAGAAAAAGCCAGGGATGTTGTGTAAGGTAGAGGTTCTGCTTTTGGAAGGGGGGGGAGAGCAGAGAGAGAGAGCAACATAGGGAAGGAACGGCAGAGGAAGGAGGTTAAGTTTACACCGGCGTTGGTTTGTTGGTTTGTTGGTTTGCAGGATTACTCTAAAAGTCTGCGATGGATTTGAATGAAATGTTTTGGAGGGGTAGGCTGTGGCACAATGATCATTATTGTCATCAATATTGAGATCATGATTATTTATCATGATTATTCATAGATTGTAGGGACAAATATATAATATATTTTTATTGGAATTTTACATGTAAATAAACAGAGCGTTGCTTTCACTTCCATGTTGTGCTACATTACAACCGTCAAACATTCTTAATGTTATTATTTTACTTTATTGTCATCTAATAGTGTTTTTTTTGCATAAAAACACAATTCAAATTAGATTAGGAAATAAATAATTGTATTTTTGTTTAAATATTTGCTTTGATTAAAAACAATCTTGGCATTAGTAGCTCTAATTATATATTCTAAGCTGCTTAGAGCTTGTGTTAGGAAGTTAAACAGGTCATAATTCCCTCTCTAATATCTAGTTTAGATTGCTGAGAAAACATCTCCTTCAAACAACTGTAGTTATTCAAGTTTCTCACCAAAAACTACATTTTACAAGATGACATTTGAATGCATCATGATAGCGTTATAATTTCATTATAGATCTTGATCAATAATGTAACTCAATGGAACCTCCGTTTACTGTAATGTGTAGCTCCGTGCTGTCGGCTGATGAGCCGGTTACTGTGCTCACTCTGAGCAGCATCATGGGGATGAATTACAATATAAGTGTCTGATTAAGTTAGTTGTTACAAATATTGTTAAGGTTGTTCCTCCACGGCTTATTTTGGACTTGCAGTTGTGACAAATTGTAGTTTTATGTCTTCTTCACTCACGCTGAAGAACTTCCATCTGTGACTCCTCGTGCCCGCCAGCTTTATGAATGGCAGTAAAGCAGTTTTATGAATAATGCAAGTGAACTTTATTGATTCATATTTATTTCATTTATACTGACAAGCAAATAGCACCTCCAATAAGAAATGGATAAAGTGCCTTGCTCAATCATGGGCACTGTTGTGGTTTTGCGGAGGAAAGAGGGAAAACGCGCTCACTTTCCTCGTCTAATTTTCCCAAACAGGTCTGTGGTTTGAAACCAACAACCTTCAGTTCCAGAGAGACTTAATTAGAGGCCGACTGTGTGAATCATCCAGCGGTGAGAAGCTCTAATGACACGGTGATAAACCTAAACCTATTAGTCAGAGGATGCAGCTCCTCCTTCAGATGATTGTACTGTGCTGTGTCAACCTCTGACCGGTTCATGCAGGATACTACAAATACATCTGGTTGTTCTGTAATGTGTGTGTGAGAGACCATGACAACACACAGACACACACAGACACACACAGACACACACAGTCAAACGCTACGCATCCAAACAACCAGGTCAGCTGATCAGTCAGTTATTACATTACTGTCAGTAATCAGAGAATCAGATAAATACAGTATGATGTAATGCCTTTACAAGTCCTCCATCACTACCCAACCCTTGCATAACACACACTGAAAATCTGATTCGGTATGGAGCTGTGCATTACACCCTCTGTGTTCTTAGCCCCCCCCCCCCCTTTCTGAAAGAGGAAAAGCAGAGCCATCAGCTCATGAGTTTAAATCACCCTCGACTAGTTCATCCCTCCAACCCTCTGCGTGGCGGATCGCTGACACTGAGCAGATGTGCTGTGTTTTATCTTGTCATGACACGGAGCTACTGAAGGAAACCCTCAGGACTCGGGGGTTCAGCCTGAATTTGATTTTCAATACTATTTGATACCTCATTAACTACAGGATTGTGTGTCATGGTAATATACTGTAATAGTCTGATGACAAAATGTCCGAGGCTTTGACACTGAGCAGATGTCTGTTGAAGTTAACTACTCGGCTTCCTCGGGGTCTGGCGTACAGGAAATCAGATTCAGGCTTTTGGTTAGAATCGCACCACTGATGCACACTAATGCAGCAACATGAGTCTGTTTGCTTCATCATGGTGTACTTGACAATGTTGCCAGACTATTCTCTCATAAACAATTAAACTAGAGCTGTCAAAGATAACGCCGTAATAACGCGTTGACGCAAATACGTTTTAACGCCACTAATTTCTTTAACGCATTAACGCAACTTGCGATTTTTAGGTTGTAGCGGACTCAGTTGTAAAGTTAGAGTGAAGATACTGGTATCATATGAAACTATAAAACCTGATGAATCCATCGGTAACAACCAGGTCAGACTAGCTGGTCATGAAGGAGGTTAAATAACGCTCCAAACTTAGGCTAAATTTTGGTGAGGAAAAACTGTCATGTCCATTTTCAAAGGGGTCCCTTGACCTCTGACCTCCAGATCAGTGAATGTAAATGGGTTCTATGGGTACCCACGAGTCTCCCCTTTACAGACATGCCCACTTTATGATAATCACATGCAGTTTGGGGCAAGTCATAGTCAAGTCAGCACACTGACACACTGACAGCTGTTGTTGCCTGTTGGGCTGCAGTTTGCCATGTTATGATCTGAGCATATTGTTTTATGCTAAATGCAGAACCTGTGAGGGTTTCTGGACAATATCTGTCATTGTTTTGTGTTGTTAATTGATTTACAATAACAAATATATACATACATTTGCATAAAGCAAGTATATTCGCCCACTCCCATGTTGTTATGAGTTTTAAACACTTAACAAATCTGCCTTTAAGTTACGTTTTGATGCGATTAATAATTAATTAAATATTTGAATCGATTGACAGCCCTAAATTAAACAAACAAATACTATATACAATTACCAATATGCTAAATGACCTTAAAACAGAATTGCATTTCTTGGAATATTCAACAATGTGTGTGTGAGGTTTGACTTTTCGATGATACGATTAGGGCCTGAGACCTTTTCAGCATCCTAAAATAATGGTTGATCGTGATAAAGTGTGAGTGCTGAGACTGAGCAGATGTGCTGTGTGTTATCTTGTCATGCTACAGCGCTACCAAAGTTAACCCCTCAGTTTTCAGAGGGCTCTGCCTGCCTGACTGCCTGCTGCCCTCCTTTGTGGCCCGTGACGGCTCTAACAGTTTCCTGATTAACAGCAGCTGTCAGTGCAATAGGGGGGATGACCGGACCCATTATTAACTATTAACTCTTTCTGTGTAAGGCCGTTTAGAGAGAACTGGGTTGCTTTATATTGGAAGTCTAATAGAATGTGTCATGGTTGCAGCAGAGCTGCAGGGTCTCTGTGTGTGCTCTACAGTAGAGTATGTTTAAGTACGAGTGAATGTTGTGAATGTAGGCTAATGCCAGAGAAACCTACACTATGATTTTTGTTTGCCATTACTGCAGAACCAACACAATTCGTCAAATAGTCACAAAATGTATTCTATTTGATTGGTGTACATAGACACAAGTTTGCCTTTTTCTCCCGTGACGCTCAGCACGACTTTCAACAACGTATTTTTAGTGAGTTTTCCTACGAATGACCAGCAACACGTGACGCACGTGTCAATTTCCACTCCAGTCTTTTCAAAATAAAACTACTCAGTTAGGTTTAGGAATAGATCGACTTGGTGAGGCTTAGGCAACAAAACTACTAAAAACTAATAAGAAAAAATAAAAAAATAGTGTGGATCTGGATTTAAGCTTTTCACTTAAAGAAAAGAACATACAGGGAAAAAAATAAAAACTTTAAATTAAAAAATTAAAATATAAAAAATATAAAAATATAAAATTTAAAAAGAATAATAAATACAAATATTTAAAAAAAATAAATTAAGTAAAGTGTGGATCTGGATTTTAACTTTTCACTTAAAGACAATAAGATACAGGGAGAATATTATAAATAAAAATAAAAATAAAAAAGTGTGGATCTGGATTTTAACTTTACACTTAAAGACTAAAAGATACAGGGAGAAAATTAAAAATGAAAGTAAAAATAAAAAAATAAAATAGTGTGGATCTGGATTTTAATTTTACACTTAAAGGAAAGAAGATACAGGGATAATATTAAAAAAAAAAAAAAAAAAAAAAAGTGTGCATCTGGATTTTAACTTTACGCTTAAAGACAAGAAGATACAGGGAGAAAATGAAAAATGAAAGTAAAAATAAAAAAATAAAAAAGTGTGGATCTGGATTTTAATTTAAGACTAAAAGATACAGGGAGAAAATTAAAAACGAAAGTAAAAATAAAAAAATAAAACAGTGTGGATCTGGATACAGGTAGAAAATTAAACATAAAAATAATAAAATAAAAATAAAAAAGTGTGGATCTGGATTTTAACTTTAAACTTAAAGACAAGAAGATACAGGGAGAATATTATAAATAAAAATAAAAAAATAAAAAAGTGTGGATCTGGATTTTAACTTTACACTTAAAGACAAGAAGATACAGGGAGAATATTATAAATAAAAATGTAAAAATTAAAATAGTGTGGCTCTGGATTTAAACTTTACACTTAAAGACAAGAAGATACAGGGAGAATATTATAAATAAATAAAAAAATAAAAAAGTGTGGATCTGGATTTTAACTTTACACTTACAGACAAGAAGATACAGGGAGAAAAATTAAAATAATAAAATAAAAAATAAAAACTTTAAATTAAAAAATTTAAATATTAAAAATATAAGAATATGTATATTTAAAAAATGTAAAAAAAAAAATTAAAAAAAATAAAAATAGTGTGGCTCTGGATTTAAACTTTTCACTAAAAGAAAAGAAAGTACAGGGAAAAAAAATAAAACAAAAATAAAAATTAAAAAATTAAATAGTATGGATCTGGATCTTTACACTTAAAGACAAGAAGATACAGTGAGAAAAATTTCAAATAAAAATAATAAATAAATAAAAAACTTTAAATTAAAAAATTTAAATATTAAAAATATAAGAATATGTATATTTAAAAAATGTAAAAAAAAAAAAAAAAAAATTAAAATAGTGTGGCTCTGGATTTAAACTTTTCACTAAAAGAAAGGAAAGTACACGGGAAAAAAAAATAAATAAATAAAAATTAAAAAATTAAATAGTATGGATCTGGATTTTAACTTTACACTTAAAGACAAGAAGATACAGTGAGAAAAATTTCAAATA
The DNA here is from genome assembly GCA_916701645.2 of Sebastolobus alascanus. Taxonomy (NCBI): domain Eukaryota; kingdom Metazoa; phylum Chordata; class Actinopteri; order Perciformes; family Sebastidae; genus Sebastolobus; species Sebastolobus alascanus. The sequence goes on along the minus strand of CAKAOJ020000340.1, from coordinate 823,818 downwards.
AAAATAATAAATAAAAAAATAAAAACTTTAAATTAAAAAATTTAAATATTAAAAATATAAGAATATGTTTATTTAAAAAATGTAAAAAAAAAAAAAAAAAAAAAAAATTGAAATAGTGTGGCTTTGGATTTTAACTTTACACTTAAAGACAAGAAGATACAGGGAGAATATTATAAATAAAAATAAAAAAATAAAAAAGTGTGGATCTTGATTTTAACTTTACACTAAAAGACAAGAAGATACAGGGAAAAAAATTAAAATAATAAAATTAAAAATAAAAACTTTAAATTAAAAAATTAAAATATTAAAAATATAAGAATATGTTTATTTAAAAAATGTAAAAAAAAAAAAAAAAAAAAAAAAAAAATGAAAATAGTGTGGCTCTGGATTTTAACTTTACACTTAAAAACATGAAGATACAGGGAGAAAAAATTAAAAATAAAAATAATAAATAAAAAAATAAAATAGTATAGATCTGGATTTTAACTTTTTACTTAAATACAAGAAGATACAGGGGAACAAATTAAAAAACGAAAGGATAAATTAAAAAAATAAAAAACTGTGGATCTGGATTTTAACTTTACACTTAAAGACTAAAAGATACAGGGAGAAAATTAAAAACGAAAGTAAAAATAAAAAAATAAAAAAGTGTGGATCTGGATTTTAACTTTACACTTAAAGACAAGAAGATACAGGGAGAATATTATAAATAAAAATAAAAAAATAAAAAAGTGTGGATCTGGATTTTAACTTTACACTTAAAGACAAGAAGATACAGGGAGAATATTATAAATAAAAATAAAAAAATAAAAAAGTGTGGATCTGGATTTTAATTTTACACTTAAAGACAAGAAGATACAGGGAGAAAAATTAAAATAATAAAATAAAAAATAAAAACTTTAAATTAAAAAATGTAAATATTAAAAATATAAGAATATGTATATTTAAAAAATGTAAAAAAAAAAATAAAAAAAAATTAAAATAGTGTGGCTCTGGATTTAAACTTTTCACTAAAAGAAAGGAAAGTACAGGGAAAAAAAATAAAACAAAAATAAAAATTAAAAAATTAAATAGTATGGATCTGGATCTTTACACTTAAAGACAAGAAGATACAGTGAGAAAAATTTCAAATAAAAATAATAAATAAAAAAATAAAAAAGGATTTGTAATGTAAAATTTAAATATTAAAAATATAAGAATATGTATATTTAAAAAATGTAAAAAAAAAAAAAAAAAAAAATGAAAATAGTGTGGCTCTGGATTTAAACTTTACACTTAAAGACAAGAAGATACAGGGAGAATATTATAAATAAATAAAAAAATAAAAAAGTGTGGATCTAGATTTTAACTTTTCACTTAAAGAAAAGAAGATACAGGGAAGAAAACAACAAAAAAATAAATAATAAAAATTAAAAAATAGTTTGGATCTGGATTTTTAACTTTTCACTAAAAGAAAAGAAGATACAGGGAAAAAATAAATAAATAAATGAGAATACTTTCAGTTTCAATAGGGCCTTCGCTGGCCCGACGTTGTCGGTGCTCGGGCCCTAATAAATCAACTCTGACTTGTGGTTTCCACACGGGACACGAACACCGGTCTGCTGGGCGAAAGTCATGTTTGTTTGTTTTTTTTCCGCCACTCTTTCGGTTCACAATTATGTGGATTACATATGAATTGATTTCATGCTGACCATCACAAAAAAAATGTGAAATCCGTGTTTATGTACACGAATCAATACATTAAATTTTGTGACTATTTTATGAACAGCTGTGCTGACTGGGTTGACAGAACAATAAGAAAACACACCAGAACCAAACAAAGACTTTGGACTATATTCAGTGCTTGATGTGATTCATCGTGTTGAGCCTCAGTCTGTTGTTGCAGGCTGATCTGCTGTATTAAAGCACATGTGTGAAGTATAGCTCACCATTACAGAGGAGAGGACACAGACAGCATGTCAGCTATGACGGAAATGTTGCCACAAGCCTTGTTCACCTTGTACCAGACTGACAATTACACACCCAATACACACAGGCTCAGTCGGGTCAATAAATAGAAGCCACTACTTTCATTCTAATTACATAGACAATATATGACGCATGTGTCAGTGTCTATCTCTGTCAGGCTCTCCGTCCCCCCCCCCCCCCCCCCCCACCTTCACCGATGTGTGGTGCGGCCCGGCCATGAGAGGTGGACTGGAGATTCCTGGAGGTCGGAGAAGGGCTGATCCCGCTCTCTGTCACCCAGCGATGAGAGGTGATCCTGGGATTAGAGCTCTGTTGGTTCAGGCTGGACCAATGGAGACAGACTCGGGCTGGCAGAGAGACAGCAGGGGGAAGGAGGGGGGGAGGGAGGGAGGGAGGGAGGGAGGGTGATAGGTGAGGGTGATAAAAAAGGAAGTAAGTATGAAGGTGAGGAGGAAGGGGTTTGGTTAAAGGAGGGAGGACAGGAAGGAGAAAGAGATGAGGATGTGCAAACAGATACATGACTGAGGTTTTTGCTGAGGGGTGAAGTGAAGGCTGGTAAATTTGATTAGATTTTGCAGACTGGTCTCACTAAATGGTGCATGAAAAACACGACAATATCTCGCTACACATTTTTTTGCTTTCCGTGTGTCACTTCATGCAATAGACACTCAGAGCAAGTACTCTGGAGGTGATGTAGTGTAAAGAGTGAGAAAGTCTGCGTGGGGAGGAGGACGGGGGGGGGGGGATGGGTCAAATAAACACGACTTTCACCCAGGAGAACGCTGTTCGTGTCCCGTGTGAAACCAAAAGTCAACCGTTGACTTATTTACGTTGACTACTTCACTTGTGTACATAACTTTATTTATGTAACCAACTAACCAAGTAGTTTTGTTTGAGTTCACCTCGTGTTTAAAAACTGCAACCGTGCGTCTGAATGTCACGAGTTGGAAATGAGAACGGCGTTAAATGACACACGAAAAGGGGAAATTAATTCTGCACCTTTCATGTGGATGTGTTGATGGTAGTCAATTGAATAATGATATATTGATGGCTGATTGCTTCTGCTCGTGGAGTCGTGCCGGCAGTGCCCACATGTACTGGGATGCATTGTGTGCAAGCTTCTGTCCAACGCTGCCTCTATACACCGTCGTCACTCCACTCAGCTGCTGGAAAACAAGACACAGGAAACTTCTGTTGGTCTCTAGGAGCTGCAGCATATTTGTGCACAATCCAACAATTGCGCAAAATGTCCTCAAAGTGGCACGCTATTTATACGCCTTCCCATGAGATCACGTTGGGATTTTGTTATCAAGACTTTTGTCTTGAGTAGACGTCAGTTTGCAAGTGTGCTCAGTCTGTGTGTGCAGTTTGTTCTTCTGTCTGTTTGAATGGTGAGCGGTAGGCCAATACTTGTACATCTTTAGAAGAGAAAAGCAAAAAAAATCCATCCTTACATTCTGATGATCTGTCGGCAATGCTTAATCCATTCCAAGACTTATTTTGTAATATTTTTTCTTTCTCACTAGAGGAAATCCTCTACCACATTACCCTTTGCTTCAGTTAGTTCTTTCCTACATTTCCCACTGTGCTTTTCTTCGTCCCCGGGGTGGAAGGAATTTGCCTAGACCTGTTGCGTCCACATCATTGAAAGGACATTTGTAACAGATGCATCGGTGCAGTTAGTGAGTCTTGACAGAGGCTCTGGAGATCTTGATTCTGATGGACTGACCGGTTTCAGACTGCTGAAAACCTTTTTTCTCTAAAATCTATAGTAGCTCCACTGTGGATACTTTGGCAAAGACTTCATGTTGTCTGTAATTGTCGGTGTAGACCAAGGAAGTCAAGAAAATGCACCAAAATATACTAAAACTCACGCAGAGGAACGATTCCAGCTTTACGTCGATCTCTAAATTGCCTTTGTCAAAAAAACACCTTCCTTAATCTATCACTGACATTCTGCCATTCTGACCTATTTTTCCCACAGGGATTATTAACCTTTCATTCAATTCAAACTTGACCCTTTTCAACCTGGCTGATACTCAAAAACCAAAGATCGTCTGAACAGAATAGAAAAAGTGCTTGACTCATGTTAAAGGCCCAACATAGGAAGCTCTGTGATCTATTCTGGACTCAGCGTCTGAGACCCGGCGCTGTATGACATTGATAATGAGGGTAAAAGAAGAGACGTGAATCAAACCAGCCTGCACGGGACCTCCTCTCTCCACAGGTGCAGCACCTATTCTGTTTCAGACAGAGGTCATTGTCACCCCCGCTGAGGGGGGGAGGGAGGAAGGGAGGGATGAAGTGACCGGAGGACAGAACCCCTCAGCGCCTCTTTGCTCTGACAATGAGTTGCTTCTGCCTGGCTAAACGTTGGGTTTGTGTGTGTGTGTGTGACAGAGGGAGGAAGAGTTGTTACCTCATGGAAGCACTATCCTCCACACACACACACACACACACAGACACAGATCTCTTCTCTCGCTCTGTGCTCTGACCTTGTACTGACCTGAGCCGGTATCTGGTTCACCTGTCCACGGGGATCTCCTCATCCTGCTGTCAACTCATCACTCTCTGTCCAACCTTTCTACCTCTGTGGCTGCAGACGGGACAGAAGAACAGAACTATCGGCTGTTTACAACAACCGTGAAATAAGCGAGATGAACATAAATAGGTTAAGTGTGGAGGGATTTAGATGATGAATTTACGCTCAGTAGAACCAGGTAGATAAACACAGAAGCTCTATAATAATATATCATAATGATGATGACATCGATAGAGACTTTTTAATCACACCTTCTGCCGTAAAATGAGTTCAACACTAACTGTGACAAATCAAACTAGAATTTCAAAACACACCTAACTGTAAAAGGTGAGGGGGGAGGAAACAGGGGGGGGGGGGTTGTTCATGAAAAATGGCTCTTTTGCTCCCTCCTGTGGCCAAATCAGTCACATATGACCAAGTGTCAATCTCGTCCAATTTACTTTGCAAATACATGAATTGTGAGAGTGAATGTGACCTGAACGAGGTATAAAGAGTATAACCTGAACCTGCAGTATACAGCACAGTAAGGTAAAGTTAATGTGCTTTTGGAAAATGAGAACGTTCGGTTGAGTTGATAAATTGATGCAAAGTGTGATCGATGTCAAGTGTTTCAACATATTGTAATAATAAAGAACCTTGTTTCTCAGTGAAACTATGGCAGGAGGTGAGAGAGAGGCATGTAAGTAAGTAGTAAGTAAAGTTTATTTAGTATGTTAGTTATAACAACTTCCACAGAACAAGGAAGAGTACCATAGTTAAATACGACCATGGAACAGTAAAAAGAAACAAACAAATGACCTCATCCAACAACATTCTCTTAAATGTCTCTTTTATTTTCCTCTTAAATTTCTGTTAATAAGGGCGGTGTGCAAATACTCTGGCATATGACCAAGAATTGATGATGTGATGCCACCAAAATAAATTAAGGATCCACCGATCCCATTTTTTTCAGTCCCGTTACCGAGTACCGATCCGATACCAGTGTTTAATTAATGAGCTGTATTTCTCACTGTGTGGAAGAGACTGGGATCATTCTGTTATGTGTAAAGAAACATCAGGCTTGACTTAAACATTGCGTTACTAACTTTGTAAAACAAAATGTAACAAATAAATACATAGATATAAATTTAGTGAATTGTTGTTTATTATTAAAATAATAAATCGTACACAAACATCTTGGTACAAATTCTTCAGAATTAACAGGAAGTACAATTCAAGTGCAAAACCTTTTTAATGCAGCAACAAATTGATCAAAACTTAAACAGGAATTAAGATTCCAGTCTATAATGTATATAGAATATAAACATGGAATTGAATTGAATAGATCGGCCCCTTTGTCACTGATACCTGATCCAGCGATTTGAGTTAATATCAGCCAGATATCCGATCCGATATCGGTATCGGTGCATCCTTAAAAAAAGGCTGTAAGAAGAAGAACTTCAGTGGTAGTAAAATTGATTATTAAATAAAGTTAAATTGGGATCATTGGACCAATAGTATTTATTAAGCCTATAAATGTCATAATTACTCTAAAACATATGATAATCTAATTCTGATTATATGATATTCATTTTTTTATGTTCCCCAAATTCGAAAGTTTCCTTGCGTTTGGCAAACAAGATGTTTTTTTCTTATCTTTGTAAGAGTGCTCTCGACTACTCGTAAAATCTTCTCTTAACTAAGAGGAACAAAAATAAGAGAACGTTGGTGAATCCCAGAAATCAGTGGGTACTAACAAAATAAGAAACAAATCGTGGATATGCATGTTTTCGTATATCGCTTCCTGCATGAGGCTCAATAAAATATAAGCAACAACATAGAATGAGGAGTATACAGTAGTGATGTAGAGAGATGTATGGAGAAGGAGTCTGGAAGTAATCCTGTTCTCAGGAGTTTTCAGTGGCTCCTCCAGCCGGAGCTGAGTGATGGAGAGAGGAGAGCACAGCCTTCACCTCTGTATGACACCCATCCATCCACCAGCGTAACAGGAGCGCATCACAGCGACGGCCAACAAAGGCAGCTGGACCGGTTTGAGTCGTGCACTCACCACAATAAAAGGTCACAGAGAATATCTGTGTGTGCATGACAGAGACATCCATGGTTTGGTCTACTTAGCCTCTGTCCTATCATCAAAGGACACAGGTGAGAGCTGCATTGTGGGTCCTGAGTTCTCATGTTACCCTTTCAACTCAGGGAGGGTACATCAAAGACGGGGCTTAGAGAGTACAGAACGCACACACACACACACACATGCGCACACACAGGATCATAAAAAATGCAAGGACATGTGTGCACACATACAATACATTACGAACACACCAACATGTAGCGTTATCTGTCTGGGTAGAAGAACACATGCACACACAAAGTGAATATAGCCGTGTGTATAAGCATGAGGTTCTGTATGTAACTCATTCCCCTTTTTGTTGGTCTCAAATTGGTCTTTTCTCCATCACTCCAACCTCATCCTGTCATGCAGTGATCCAGTAAATGTAAACTTCCATCTAAGCTATTGCAAACTTGTCCTCACTGCTCATAACATGAACGTGGGCTTATAGAAATGGATGTTCCTGCGATGCAAGTGCCCAAAAATGCTTAAGTTCTGCCCTTTCTCGTAGCTCATCTGGGATCCCATGGAGATACTAGTAATGACCTGCCAACTCATCATAATTGAAGACCCATCTTCGAGTGTTTTCCTCTTCTGGACCTGCATGAAGCAGACCTGTCAGGCCCTGTTAGCAAGACAGTGTGGGTATGCCAGGTGCTTCTTAGCAGCAGCCAATGCATGCTTTACACACCATTTGCAGGCACGTAGACGCACCAAAGCTCGCTCACAAGCACAGATATCTGCATGCCTAACCCTTTAATGTAAAGCAAAGAAAACGCATTTTGCTGATCTTGAAATGTTAAACTTCAAGGACGTGTTTAATGCAAAGAAATAAACGTCGCAAGGCAAAAGAATGGTGCTGACTTCAATTTGAAAATGAGCCAAGTAGATGACATTTTCTAAATGTTGATAGTTTTTCATTTGGTTTTCTTTCTGGCCGATGGATAAAGACAGTGAATCATAACAATGCTCACTGAGCTCGGAAAGGCTCGGAGCCGCGGTGCTTTTTAGAGATCAATACGTCAGAGAGATTGAGTGATACAGGTCAGATGTGTTTATGTGCTTGCGCTACCTCAGAGTGTTCGAATGAAAACAAACTGAGCCTCGGCCCACTTTCCCAAAAGCAACTCGGTGCTAACGCTAAGCTTTGTTCCATTTGAGGGTTTCTCACATTGTATCATAAAGTTGAACCCATTGAACCTTCTGTAGCTCGAGACCTGACGTGATCATCCGCTCTACACTGAATCTACCAACATCATTTTAACGAATTGTGATCCAACTTCAAACTCCAGTACAAACGGGTAAAAGTAACCAGCATGTGTAGAATCACATGTTGTTCTTGGTTCCTATACTATCTTCTCATACAGAGAACATACACTGCATGTTTAAATACCTTCATACAGTTCAAACTTACCCAAAACAAAATGTACAATCATCTCTGTCCAAATCTTTACAATATGGAAACTTGATAAAGTAAAGACAATATGAGTTTTTCTGAATATATACAGTCACCCACTCCCAGGTACCGCAAGTGTTAGTGTCCAGACGGACTTTACTGTTTTACTTTTGTACGGCACTTTTTAGGTGGAGGTTTTACTGGCGTCCGGTAGTCGCTTTCCGTCCAAAATGGCGGAAGCGTAGCTCAGCTGCTGGGCGCTGATGTTGCAATGGAACAAACACTTGACTTTCACTTCTTGGCGCTATACGTTCTTTGTTTCAGAGATGGAGAGAAAATGTTGCTAATAGATTAGCTACTGCTAACTGACGCCAAAGGCTCACGGCTGCGGCTACGGTTAGCAGAATGCTAAACTATCATCAACATTTTCTCTCCATCTTTCTAATGGTTTAACCTTCTGCGTGAGCCGCGAGCTCACCGTGGTGCAGCAGCTGTGGCGGCTAGCAGACGGCTAAAACTATTAGCACCATTTTCTCTCCATCTCTGAAACATCTAGCTTTATCTTGATCAAATAATGTAGATAGATAGATAGATAGATAGATAGATAGATAGATAGATAGATAGATAGATAGATAGATAGATAGATAGATAGATAGATAGATAGATAGATAGATAGATAGATACTAACTTTATTGATCCCGAGGGAAATTCAAGATTTTAATGTATGTACTTGCATATCGGTACTGAAAAGGGGTTTAAAGGTGAATTAAAAAAGGTTTTCCTAGAATCTCCAGATTAAAGTACGCAGCATTTGGGGCAAACTTTGAATTTTTATTAGAACTATTTTTTTATTCATCAGGTATTCTGTGTCTATTTTTACTCTTTACGTAAGACGTGGTCTATATAAAGGCTGATTTCTTCCTGATCTGTAACACAGAGGTGAAGCCATGTTACAGCTGAAACATGCTAATAGTTTTTATTTCTCATTTCCCCTCTTTTTCACATATAAAACACATTGATAAGACCAAACTGTGTCTCTATACTCTTAGAAACCAGAGGCATACTCTTCCTTTCTTTCTGTGTTTCTCCCACATGTGAACGAGCACCTGTGGAGCTGCTTGTGAGCCTGGTTTGTCTTTTTTAATAAATATTGCTGCTTGCTATGTTGTGAAGCACTTTTAAGTAGCTGAGGTAATGTTTTCCACTTGGTTGTAGAGCGGAGTCGGTCATGAGTTTGGCGCATTATATAACTTTGAAGTCAGATCCTCATCTGATCCAACGTCTGCTTTAGTTTCAGAGACACTATCTGCGGCATCGTCAGCTCACAAATATGCATTTAGAATGACGTGAATCATATCCAAGCTGTAGAAAGACATGTCTATTATACTGTAAACTATAAACAAGGAGCCTTTTATTGTTCAAGTCCTTTTGAGGACTTCCAAGAGCGTGCATGCTGGTACATATACTGTATGCACCATGTATCGTATGCTGCTAGAACTTAAAATATATAGATTTTTAGTAATACAATCCAAGTGTATCATGTAGGGGTTGGGGGAAAAATCAATACAGCATAGTATCGTGATATTTTGCGTGGCAATAAAGTATTGATACACGGACGTCAAGTATCAATCTTTTATTCTATAAACTCTTAACCTCTTAACAATCCGACTGCCACTATTCTGTCTTTAAGAGGTTGAAGCGGACTCAGTCTTAAAGCTGGAGTGAAGATACTGGTATCATGTGAAACTAGATAAAACCTGAGGAATCAATTGGTAACAACTGTGTTCTGTTAGCTTGTCGGGAGGAACGCGCAATAATGCTCCAATTTCACGCTAGATTTTGGCGAAGAAAAACTAGCATGGTTCAATTTCAAAGGATCTTTGACCTCAACATTTGTGAATGAAAACTCTGAGATGAACAGAGTGAAAACTGAATCTTATTAGATAAAACAGATGTTGTCAAACTGCATAATTTTCAGTTAAAAAAAGGTAATAAATCGCAATATATCATATCGCAATACTCAGCATCGCAAAATGTTTAAAATCGCAATAACATCGTATGGTGACTTAAATCTTGTGATACTATGGTATGGTATTGTGATACTATGGTATGGTATTGTGATACTATGGTATGGTATTGTGATACTATGGTATGGTATTGTGATACTATGGTATGGTGGGGCCTCTGGGGATTCCCACCTCTGATATCATGTTGATATGATAATAACTGTGTTTTGGGAAAACAACCAACAGTTTGATGAAAAACATAAAAGCAATGATTCATCTAATGAGAAAAGTAAAAGTCCATTGAAAATGTGTTCTGCCATACATCATGAATGTTTCATGAGTCAACCCTACAGTTAATGTACCATATGTAGCCCCCCCCCCCCCCCTTCTAGATATATCAGATGTCACATTATGTGCAAACTAAATCCATATCGGTGCTGATCGCTATCATCTGTGTTTACTCTGTTGTCCTCAGTCTGGTTTAGATGGAAAGTCTCTCACAAACCTGAGGTTTCAACAACAGAACAATACGTTCTCTACGTCCTCCAGCCTCTCATTACAATCATTCTCACCCCGTGATGCCATCGCATCAACAGCACACGAGAAGAAGAAAATAATCCAATGCAGAGGAATCTTAAATAGTGTTTTTTTCATTGCTCAGACACCTCCACCACAAGTCCTCCTTCTGAGCCCAACAAGTGATTTCATCTCTGATTTGTTTTCCTCTAATGAGCTCCGCCACACACGATGACTTGATATGGTGTGTTTGTTTGCACGTTTCTTCAAACACAAATGTGTTATGTATCTGATGCCAAAGTTGGTGTCTTGGCAACGCTATCACTAGTCTGAATATGACTCAAACAGCGTTGCCATCCCAGCTGAGTGCTGCGCTGGGATCAGCTTACTGTACTGTACACTCAACCTTTAGGGACAACTGCTGAAATGATCCAGGAACCATAGCCAGCCCCGAGTCTGTTTCACAGTAGCACTCTCCTCCATCTCATAACTTTCTCTTAACTCTCTGGTTATCCTTAGTGACAGCAGTAGTCAATCTTGTGGTGAGAGGGGGGGAAAAAACCAAGGACAGAAGCAGAAAAATATGGCGAGGTAAAACGAGCCAGAGACTGGCCAGACGAAGAGGGAGTAAGTAGAGAATAAAGTCGCTATCGTCTACAAGTTGGAACATAAAATTAAACAAGGGAAGTTTAGAAGTTATGGATGGATTGTAAACAAAGTGAAGCCTGTGCATATATCTACCATATACAAGCTTATGTTTAATGATGGGCTGCATAAACCACTGTAACGAAAGCTCTTACACTCTTCCAGAGACGGCCTGTTTGTTGCCTCTCGGATCAGCTCACAGGAGCTGAAGAGAAAGAAAAACCCATAACAGATTACTTACAGTGCACCTCGCACTTGCAAAAGACAAACAGTCCTTTGCAAATTAATGTTCTCTTCTTTTTTCCCCCCCTCACCAGTAATCCAAAAGCCCCGTCTGAGTTCACGTTGTTCCATAGCGATTATGCTGTGTGCATTATGCATGTGTGAGTTACCTCTCCTCGTGGCTCAGCGCCCTCTGCAGAGATAGGCAAGGAAACAAAGTGCGGCTGAATTTGCAAACTGTGAATTCTTTATGCTCGATAAATAATGTGAATGATCAATTACCAGCCATTACCGTCAGTTAACTGGACGTTAAATCAAAGAGCTTTCATTGCCAGCACATGTGCTGGATCTGATTCCCTGCTAAAGAGGGTGTCAAGAAGAAATACAGCACAGTAGTCCATTACCTCGTGGCTTCAAAGCTTCTGATGTATAATAATAGGCACAGTGTGGATTTTAGAGGGTATTTTATGCCAATTACTGAAAGTATTTCACAAAGCCAACTTTGTCTCGTTGCCCCGGTGGACGGTTACAGGTGAAATCACAACTCACAATAATGGCGTTGAATGTAGCTGTTTGCGTGAGATGGGTTTGATTAAACAGGGTTTATCAAAAGTTTCCATCTTACAGGTAGCTCCTACATTCTCCTGTTTTAAAACATACAGTATATCATGGGGGTCTCCTGTATAAACAGGACCTCGATCCTCTGCTCACACTTTGCAACACTTAAAGAGAACCCACTGCTCACCTGTTGGGGATTATCCAAGGTAATAGAGTTAAAAGTCCATGTAGGACAGAGACACTTCCGCACATCTGTTTGCAATGACCCAGCCATGTGTAAGTCACTTTTATGAGAATGACCTGCTCTTCCACTCCCGTCTACTTCACATGCCTGACCTCTCGGTTTTTAACTCTAAAATTTCACACGTCACCACCATGCAAGATGCAAGCATATAAAGGATTACATGCATGTCTGCAGTATTATGGATGCATAATGTGTACTTGTACTATTTTGAGTATTTTAAATCCGTAATTTTAGTTTATTTTTTCTCAAGTATTGTACTTAAAACGAAAGTAAGAACAAAAGTTACATGAAAAAGTGCTGATAAACTGTGTGAGAGTGGAACAAAAGAAAGGAGCCAAACAGCAGCTGCAGCTGAGAAGAATTATGTGCTGGTGTTTCTGCGGTCGAGCTTCATGTCTAACGTGCCACTCGGTAATCAGCTGACGCTGGAAAAGATACATGTTGAATGTGTACGTTCTGGCGAAGGGCACAAAAATGCACAACAATGCAATAAGATTACGGATGACGTCATTGGTTATGGTTCATATTAGCATTATTGTACCTCAGCATATAGAAGGTTTCATCTACTTTATGCCTGCTTCAGACTACAGGATATTTTTGACGGTTACGATGGTCACCGAGTCCGATTAGGTGATTGAGAGTCATAAATTCTGGTTGTGACTTGAACATCACTGGTCGTCTTTCACGACGTGCGTGATGTCATCAGGAAGGAAGCTTGATGCTAATGGCAGTAACTTCATAGACATGTATACGTCTATGAGAGGCTAACTCAGCGGGTTCTGAAGTTCCTCTCCTATTTCATGCCACCATTTTTCTTTTTCCACTCTGTCGTGGCAGTCCCTCGGGGAAACATCAAAAGGGTTTGGGTGTTGTTGCCATAGCGCCACAAATCTCTCCTCCATTTCACGATTCCACCTCACAGCACCAACATCGTTCCTTTTTCACATCGCCATTGTTTACAGTTGTGCACGTCTGCGTGGGAAGTCACGGCCGTGACGGAACACGTCGTGGAAGGCAAAACAAAAAATCAAACATGCTAGACTTTCTGTCGGGGCGTCGTGAGGCGACGCGGCGTCGATTAGATAGATAGATAGATAGATAGTAACTTTATTGATCCCGAGGGAAATTCAAGTATCCAGCATCACAGTTCCATAGTGCAAACATGTTAGTAAAAACGTCACAAGGTGAGTAGTACACATATTAGTAAAACGACACAGGTAGTAACAAGACACATGTAAGTAATACAGAGTTTAAAACAAAATATGCAATGTGCAGAAGAACTGTTAAAAAGTGAATATAGTGCAGGGTAAACAACTGAGATACAAGACTATTTAAAGAAAAAGTGAATGTAGTGCAGAAAGTGATATAGTGCTGGATAATAAAATATAGGAGAAACAGATATTAAGAAATGTCAGATATGGAATATAATGCAGGATAAGAACTGAGGTAGAGATGTTTTGTAGTGTGCAGAATTAAAGTTAAAATCATTATCGTCTACTATGACACACTACACGAGATAAAAACGATCGTTGATGTCATGACACTCAGAGCCGACACCCTACGACGGCCGGGTCGGGCTGTAATCGGGCTGATATTGTATCGTCTGAACCAGCCGTTAATGAATCACTTATCTACTGCACCACCTGGCGACCACGCTAAATGACCCAAATCAAACACACAGTACTGCGTGACCAACAGGTGCGTGCTGTGTGCAGCTAACATGCTAAAATAATAATACGCTCATGTTGGATCCTCTAGCGGTGACTTACTAACTAACTGACTACTATTTACTTTTATCTGAGCAAAGTTTTACACAAATAATTCTGAGATTTCTTTCAAGTAACTTTTACTTGAGTAAAATATTCTAGCGCTCTTTCCATCACCGACGCGACCATTATTGGATGGATAGCCATGACATTTGGTACAGACATTCATGTCCTCCTCAGAATTATTTGACTTCTCCTCTGGCGCCATCATCAAGTCAGAAATTCTCCAATATTTTGGTTCATGACGAAAGTCCCGTCAGCCTCAGCTGAACTTTTTGTTTAGTGCTAATTAACAAAGATGGTGAACATGCTGAACATTATACCTGTTTACAGCAGCATCAGCATGTTAACACTGTCACTGTGAGCATGTGACTGGAGATCTTTGTTTAGTTTTGTTTCTTGAACATATATATTGAGTTTACTTTTTTTTTTTTAAACACAAAAAACAGAAAAAAGTACTAAAAGGAAAGGATGTCCCACTCCCTACCTCCTATATGCTGTTATTACTATTATGAAAGCATGTTAGTTTATTATATTTTGTGCCACTTTCACATTGAAATTTCTTGTGCCCCAAACTTTTTAATGAGCTTGTAACATCCTGAGCCGTCCAAATCTGCATAATTTAGATCTGTTTAATGTCTACCATCATCACTATAATCTGAGCACAAACACTGTTTCCTTGCAGATGTTTCCCTCTCTGCCCTTTCTCAACTTTCTTTCCAAAGACATCTGCCTTCTGCTGGGCATACATTCTCAACATTTGTTTGGTGACATCTTAACAGTGGAAAAATGTGCCTCAGTTCTGGGAACATGGCAGTCGGCGGTGATGCCGTTGTGCAAGAGCATTCAGCTATTAAGAGCCAACCCAACATCGGTGCGTTTGGTTCTGCTCACAGACTCATAAAAGCGGAGAGCATCTAAAGCTCCCTCTTTGCATCCAAGCCTTAATTCATTCCTTATAATGTAACGTTTCCCCCCCCCACCCACCCACCGCCGCCACCTTGGGGAGTGCTGGCAGCAAATGAGACGTCACCTCCTCGCCTCCTACATGGCATGTCTGTTTTTTATTACAGGTTAAAGCTTTTTTTTTCCCTCTCTGAGCTTTCATTACACAAATGGTTCTTTTTTGGAAATAAGTATATGATGATAAATGAGCGTTTGAGGCGCACACGGTGTTACGCTGCGGGCACATGTACCTTTGATGAGGAGTGGAGGGAGGGATGAGAGGTATGAGCTGGAAGAGGGATGAAGTCCTATTTTTCTTCCTTAAAAATAAAAGTTCCCTCGAGAACATTTCAATTAGTCATCGGAAGGTAAATTGCTCAGTTTATTTGACTGAATGAGAGCAGATTTCAAGAAAAATGACTTCAATGCTTATGAAGTCAGAGAGGAATTTCTCACCCAACTCCCTCCCATTAATGCGACTGTGTGCTTTGCATGTGGTGTTGCTCTAAATGTGAACTGGAGCTGGACTGATTAGCTTTGTTGCTAAGAGTCAGACAAACTTCAAATATCTGATAACTTGAAAGACAAAAAAGAGCATGGCTGCCATCGTCATTAAAACCCGTTATGCCTCGTGAAAGTACCAACGTTTCACAAAAGCCTTTGTGTTGACCGCTCAGATCATGGTATAGCCGCTTTTAAAACAGACGCAGCCGGTTCCCAGTATTGCGTGAACCATACTGGGAACCGGCACCAGTGGAAACACCCACCAACACCTGCCAGTCATGCTCACCATGCTGCAGGTTGGCAAGCCTCCAATCATCCCTTTTTACAACAACTCTGTCTGGAAAGTTCTGATGAGGTGCTAAGTGTCTCATAAAGGGTGAGATAAAACTCCTTAACTCAGGACAAGACCCCTTCCATTCTTCTTTAACAATGTCTTTATCATTTGCCAAGGAATGTGCCCAATTCTAACTGCTGGCTTAGATGGTCACTTCAATTCCTGTGTTTTTAAACAACTAAATCGTCACCTGACTAGTTACTACTGAGGCTTTCTCAAACTTTATACTCTTCACTTCTCTGCAGGCTCATCAAGAGCTTGGTGAGTAAAAAGGCAAGTTTGTTATTTGCTCACTGAATGACTGTGATGAACTGCACTGAGTAAAGCTATTAACCTCCCATTGTTGTTTGCACTACTGGTTCCTGTGCTTGTGGTCCAGTATAATGTAATTGGAGCGCTCAATGGTGGTCCAATGTCAACATTTAAAGGGGACATACAGTATCCTGCTCATTTCCAGGTTCATACTTGTACTTTGGGTTTCTACTAGAACATGTTTACATGCTTTAATGTTCAAAAACACTTTATTTCTCTCATACTGTCGGTCTCTCTCTGGCTGAAACGCTGCGTTTTAGCTTCGGCCTCTTTAATCCCCCCCTCCTGAATAAAGCCGATGGGGGGGCAATATATTCTAATGAATATTAGTCCTCCCATTCATTTTGAAATGTCAATTGATTAAAATATTTAATCGCGATTACTGACATGATTGTCCATAGTTAATCGAGATTAATCGCAAATGAATCACACATTTTTAATCTGTTCAAAATGTACCTTTAAGGGAGTTTTGTGAAGTATCTAATACTCTTATCAACAGGGGAGCGGACAAATATGCTGCTTTATGTAAATGTATGTATATATTTATTATTGTAAATCAATTAACAACACAAAACAATGACAGATATTGTGCAGAAACCCTCAAATGTAAAAAAAAAAAAAGTTCGAAAAATGTAAAAAAAAAAAAATGTCCGCAATAATGTCCAAAAAAGTCTGAAAAATGTAAAAAAAAAAAAAAAAAATTGAAAGTCTGAAATATGTAAAAAAAAAAAAAAAAAGTTTGAAAAATGTCCCCAAAAAAAATGTCAAAAAAGTCTGAAAAATGTAAAAAAAAAAAGTCGAAAAATGTAAAAAAAAAAAACTTCGAAAAATGTCCCCAAAAAAAGTCTGAAAAATGTAAAAAAAAAAAAAAAAGTTCAAAGAATGTCGAAAAATGTAAAAAAAAAAAAAATTCACCAAAAAAAGTCTGAAAATGTTCGAAAAATGTAAAAAAAAAAAACTGAAATGTAAAAAAATGTAAAAAAAAAACAAACTGAAAAATGTCCCCCAAAAAAGTCTGAAAAATGTCCCAAAAATGTTTAAAAAAAAAAAAAAAGTTCAAAGAATGTCGAAAAAAATTGAAAAAATGTCCTAAAAATTGAAAAAAAAACTTGTCCCCAAAAAAAGTTCGAAAAATGTAAAAAAAAAAAAATTGTCCGCAATAATGTCCAAAAAAGTCTGAAAAATTTAAAAAAAGAAAAAAAAAAATTGAGTCTGAAATATGTAAAAAAAAAAAAAAAAAAAGTTCGAAAAAAGTCCCCCCAAAAAAAGTCAAAAAAGTCTGAAAAATGTAAAAAAAAAAAAATAGTCGAAATATGTAAAAAAAAAAAACTTCGAAAAATGTCCACAAACAAGTCTGAAAAATGTAAGTTCAAAAGAATGTCGAAAAATGTAAAAAAAAAAAAAAAAAAAGTAAAAAAAAAAAAAGTCTGAAAATGTTCGAAAAATGTAAAAAAAAAATGAAATGTAAAAAAATGTAAAAAAAAAAAAAAGTCTGAAAAATGTAAAAAAAAAACTCTGAAAAATGTCCCAAAAATGTTTAAAAAAAAAAAAAAAAGTTCAAAGAATGTCGAAAAAAATTGAAAAAATATCCAAAAAATGTAAAAAAAAACTTCTCCCCAAAAAAAGTCTGAGAAATGTAAAAAAAAAAAAAAAAAAATGTCAAGAAAAATATTGTCCAGAAACCCTCACAGGTTCTGCATTTAGCATAAAACAATATGCTCAAATGTTAACATGGCAAACTGCATCCCAACAGGCAACAACAGCTGTCAGTGTGTCAGTGTGCTGACTTGACTATGACTTGCCCCAAACTGCATGTGATTATCATAAAGTGGGCATGTCTGTAAAGAGGAGACTCGTGGGTACCCATAGAACCCATTTACATTCACTGATCTGGAGGTCAGAGGTCAAGGGAGCCCTTTGAAAGTGGCCATGACAGTTTTTCCTCGCCAACATTTAGTGTAACTTTCTAGCGTTATTTAACCTCCTTCATGACCAGCTAGTCTGACATGGTTGGTAACGATGGATTCTTTAGGTTTTCTAGTTTCATATGATACCAGTATCTTCACTCTAGCTTTAAAACTGAGTCGCTACAACCTAAAAATTGCAAGTTACGTTAATGCTTCAAAGAAATTAATGGCGTTAAAAAGAAATTTGCGTTAACACGTTATTATCACCTTAACTTTGACAGCTCTAGTAGAAACAGAATCAACTTTTGGAGAAATGCAACCCGACGTCACGCTGTGGTGGCCAATCACATAACCAGTGATCCAGAGCTCTACAACCCAGCCATTAGGGAGCAAAAGACGTTAATCGTCGCAGTCAATGGCCATTAATCAGAATCAGAATCTTGTTTATTAAAGTGAGTCTCCCACACCGCCGAATGGCCGCAGTGTCTGGTGTGAATGCAGCCATAGGAAGCGGAGCCAAATCTGAATGGCTTGTTAAATCACAATCACATGTTTGTGCACAAGCACTGAAAAAGTGAGTTTTTCAAGACATGTCCTCTTTAATAGAGGGACTCGTTACTTCAGGCTTTTCACCCACTGACACACACAAATGAACATGTTAAAGTTTACAGCATAAAGTATATATTTTATCACATGATCTCTCCAAGAACCCGTCACAATGATGTGCTTTCATGTGAACACCCGTCACCCGTATTTAGACCTTTATGATGTCTCTCTTAACTCCCTGCTGTGTTGCTGGAATCCAGAACCATCTGGCTCAGTTCTCAGAGGAACCATCACCAACTTTGAAGTGTGGAGATGACTGGAGTCGGCCTACAGAACTATAAGAGAACTCAAAATGAATGTCAGATAAAATCAGAGTATACAGGTCAATCAAAACTTTGCACAAAATGAACAGCCTTAAAGTTTTTCAAGTCAGTATTTATGGCCATATGGGAGCGTCAGACAGTAGTGCATTGCCTGCCATGTTAGCAAGAGAAAAACGGATTTTTGAGGAATATTCAAAGCAGGTATAGAAGCTCAAGGTAATGTCCACGCCTCTTCCTTTGGGGCATGTGCAGGATGAATACGTAGCAATTACAAAATAAAGAAAGGGACCATTAAATTTCAACTGTAACAAAATGCATGTAGTGACAATACTTTGAAAAGAAATCATGATGAAAGAGCAGATTTGTGCCATGTATGGTCCATTGTGTAAATCTGCTTTACATGTGGAAAAACCCCGGTGCCACAAAGAATGACCACGTTACACCTTGATTCAAATCAAATCCAAATAAAACAGAGTGGTGGTTTTTCGTCTACCAGGGCTGGTTGCTGTTTTATGGCAGATGCTGAATCATTGCATGAGTCTGGCAGGTGGGAGGTAAAAAGCATCAGAGGGGGGGGGGGGACAAGAAGAGTGCAGATTTCAATGGGGGCAGCTGGAAGGAAAATGTGCAAGCAAAGACAGAGAGAGAGAGAGAGAGAGAGAGAGAGAGAGAGAGAGAGAGAGAGAGATGTTCTGGAAAGCCCCCATGATACAACTTGTACAGATATTCCAATTCGCTCACACACAGGCTTCCAAACACAGTCACACTAACATGCTGCTGCACGCAGAAGCTTACACAAACACACATTTTATTTATTTAGATTCATAAAACCTCAAAATGTTCAACAAAAGCTACGCAAGAATGAAATAAAAAACAACAGCAACAAACTTTTCATCATGCAATATCCAAACAAACGGAGCAAACAAATGAAACCGACTTCCCACCGGCCTCAGATTACACGCTATAGATTGTAACACGCCACCTACAAGACAAGCAAAGACCTGTCTTGTGGTTTCCAGGTGAAAGAATGAGTTAGTCTTTCTGTTACTCCCTGTCTCATCCACATTTATCACCAAAGTGTGTAGAACCAGAAACTAAAGAACACAGAAAAAACATATGCATTTCATATGATATCCCAGCAACCTGGCAGCTCTTAGAGCGAGCGCTGAGCCACCAGCAGAGGCTTTTGCGGTCTGCAAATTGTTTATGGTGTTACGGCAGGAAGAGGTAGCATAGCAACATTGTTTAAAAACAGTAAGAGAAGAAGAAGAACAAAAATAAACAGCATTTCTTGTGGTTTGCTTGAGAATGTTGTGTTTTTGTGTTAATCTGCCCGTAACAGTTAATTGTATATCAACCATTTAAAATGCCTCCTGCTCTGAGCCTGTTGTTGCTCAGTGGGGAAACCTAAATACATCTCACAAAATACTTGAGCTGGATTCAAGTATATCTCCCTTTAAAACTTTATATATAAACAACTGAAGCTTGAGATGCTCATTATAGATCTGTTTGGACAACTTATAGAGACATTTTACCAGCGTTATAGTGTAGTTTTCCTCGCTGCCTTGCAATATAAAACACAAGTTGTTACAGCTCTGGGCAGCTCTGAATGCTACATGGATGGAAGTCAGTGTTGGTCCTGGCGTGCGCCAAGCCAAAAAGCTGTAACAACAAGAACAAGCACTAACTCAAATCTACAGGGTTTATTTGGTTTGAGTTCCACACTGTCAGATACTGGCGAGCTCGTTTTTGGCCACACAGCACCGCAGAGAGGAAAATTAAGTTAGAAAAGTTCTTCATTCAAGCACTTTTATAAGCGCTGGTTTATCGGATCAGAAAAGATGAATGTAAAAAATATTATTAAGTTGTATAAATGCTGAAGACAAGTTTTTATTTAAGGTAGTGGTTATGTGCCGTGTTTTTTTTTTTAGAGAGCATGAAATATGGTTGACTACTGGTATCGATTATTTTTCATTTCATTGTGCCGTCATTCCCTGATCTAACTCCTTTCTGCTGCATTCACAATCTGGTTTAGTTGTTCAACTTTTTGTGAAATTTGCTTTCTTTCCGAATAATGATTCTCTAACCAGCAGCTCTGAAATAATTTACATCTCGTTTGTTTAATCTGCACAAAAACGGACGTGTTAAATCAAGTCTTCAACGTTAATGTTTTTTTATTTTTTTATTTGCCCGGTCGGGCAAGTGGGTCAGAAATCTACTTGCCCAAAGTCAAGTTTTACTTGCTATGATACAAATTGTTCTATTTATTGATGGTTATCAAGTAACAACAAAGACTAAAGCTAATTGTGATGTTTTATCCTCTTTGCTCTCAAACTTGCGGCAAACTTTGAAATACAATATATTTGAAATATATATCATTGTACTGTATATCACCGTACAGTTCAATGTAAATAAGGCTCAAGACAAAAGTAAAACGTTAAAGTGACAGAGAAAGTGTGGTTAGACAAAGACAAAGCAAAGTATCCACAGTGTAGAGAGACATACAGTGAGGCACAGAGGAACACAGCATGCAGGTGAGCTGCTCGTCCTCAGCAGGCTTCACCTGAGGGACAGGTGTGAGTGGAGGCACCTCACACATCCACCCAGCGGTGATACGGGTGTGATAGTCTCCGCGGGTCCCAGAGGAGAAAACATTTGAGCATCATGCGTGTATCCTGGCCCGGACTAACGCACACCCGCATGGAGAACACATTCCTCTCAGCTAAACAGCCGTGAGAGCGCTCGGTGTGATCGGCAAAGCACAAATCTACGCATGTTCGTGCTTATGGACACACACACACACACACACACACACACACACACACACACAGTACCCCTACAGCTCAATCAAACCCTCTCAAGAGGCACTGAGGTGCATCGCTGAAATTCAAACCCAGCACAGACCAGCACTGCTAAGAGGCAGAGCAGCTCAGCCTGAAAGATGTAATTTCTCCGGGAGAGGGAAGGTGTGGGGGGTGCAGACACCGTGCAACGAGGGCCGGAGGTGGAAGAGATAAAGAGGGGACCTCAGGAATAAATAGAAATCTGCTGGTGCTTTAGCATATTATAGTCCTATAATGCAGAAGGGAGGTTGTAGAACATGTAAAAGCACAGAGGATATTGATATTTCCTTTCTGCGGTGTTCTTCCTGTGTTCAGATATTTCCTTTGGCAGCTCCAGTTTCCTCCCACTTTGAAAATACATGAAAGTCTGGACTCAAATTAGCTCATTAGTGTGAATGTCAGTGTGAGGGTGTGTGTCTGTATTTGCTCCGGGACAGACTAGTAACCTGTCCAGGTTGTTTCCATGCCCTCAGCCCAATGCATGCTGGGTTAGGCTCCCAGCATCCCTGAACAGGAAGCTACGGAAATGGATGAATGGATGAAAACATCCCCACTGGTGTCTTATACAGTATTAGGCCCAGTTAGAGACATTAGCACTTTATGATCCTTGCAAGAGTAGAAGAGGAAATGTGTCACTACCACCATGTTTGCCATGTTTGCCGTGTGTGTGTGTGTGTCTGTGTGTGTGTGTGTGTGTGTGTGTGTGTGTGTGTGCCCACTTGGCAGTTAAGAGTCATTAAAAAAGGGCGTCAGGGAGCCATCCAGCGGTTTCTTGTCATTAATGAAGAACAGCACTGACAACCGCAAGAAGAACCCACACATGCACACATGCACACAAACACTATAAACACAAATAAGGCACTTATGCACACACATCCAAATAGACCCATTGACTGTTTGTCTTTGGCTTTAACTCCCTGCTGATCTCTGCCAACACTTTTTTTCTTCTTCTTCTTTCCGGTCGTATTAAGTGTGATGAACCCGTAAACACACATAAATACACACATACACACACACACAGACAAGCATGCCATTTTACAAAATCAACAATGCATGTGTGAAGGGCTCTGGAGGACTTAAGGGCCATATGCTCGAAAACTCACAGGAAAACAAGGAGCTGCACCAACCACAGAGTGGGATGTCTGGGGATTTATTTAAAGTAAAGCATGAGTGGCTGCAGCTTAGTGTCCTCAAGCTTTACCCCGTGATAAAAACCCTCACGTGATGATATACAACAGTCAAATATGGTCATTGTGAATGGGCCGTGGATAGGTGAAAGAAGGATGAGGAAGTTGTGTGACAAGCCGTTCAGTCACCCCCTTTACTTCCTGGGCCAACAACCCGCACCACTTCCAGGCGAGTATCTAGAGGATGTTGTGCGCTTCGGAGCGGCTCTGCACTTTGTCAACCACAGCTCTATCACTTCAAAAGCTTAGCCCCTGAACTGTTTGTTTACAAGCTGAACAGCATTGATTGTATGGCAAACAGTCTGTAGGCTGGAGTACAGTATACACACAGGAACTCTGGGGATTCACCGAGGGAGAATGCTCTGAATGCTGCTCAAGGCTGTCATCTAGTGGCACTGAATCTACTGATGCTGGAATAACATGCACCAAAGTTGTATCTTATAAAATAATAGGAAAACATATAATCTCAAGATATTCTCCTCTCCTCTCTGACTGCTCCCTCTTCATTCCTCATCTTCCTCCTCTACTTTACTCTGAGCATGGTTTGAGTTTCACACAGCTGCGTGAGGTTGGACTCCCGCCGTGATTTGTAGCACTATAATGGCTGCTCGCTCTGCCGTGCTTCTCCTCCCAGACGTTGAGATAACAGCTCTCACCTTACCTCCATCAACAACCGAGGGGCTTCGCAGGGCTTCCCGGGGGTGGATGAGGGCGCCGGGGTGACCTGAGGGCGGGGGGGGGGGCGGCGAGGCGAGAAGGGGCGGAGGACCTGCAGGTGTCCAAACTCCCCTGGCTATGGACAGGTGCACTGCACCTGTGCTACAGATGTTCAGTCACTCACATGTACGTGTGTGTGTGAAGCTTGGACACTCCTGAATCCCAGATGTGCACCATGAAGTTTCTCTCTCTCTCTCTCGCCTTCACTAACTCACCACCTTGCCTCCTAAACACACACACACAGCCTTCACATACAATTTCCCTGCGACACACACTCTTACATTTAGATTGCACGAGGTGCTACACACACTTCTGTGAGAATGGATCAGTGTTACAGGTCAATAATCACAGCTTACTATCAGATCTGATAAGGACATCTTGACATACTCCTCTCCCTCTGACTGCAGGATCCTCCCTAAAGGGTTTAGGGGGGGGGGAGTGGTTAAAGGAATAGTTCAACATTTTGGGGAAACTTGCTTATTCACTTTCTTGCAGTTAGTTGAGAAGTTTGATACCACTTTTATGAAGCTTAGCTTAGCATAAAGACTGGACACAGCCAGCCTGGCTCTGTCCGAAGGTAACAGAATCTGCCGACTAGCACTCACTATGTAGCATGCTCAGTTGTTTTATCCGTACAAAAAACCTGATGAAGTATATAAATTGGCGTTTTTACACTTGTATTTGTACGGAGCTGTTTCAGTTTAAGCTAAGCTAATCGACTGCTGGCGGTAGCTTCACATTAAGCGTAGAGACAGGAGAGAGGTATCGATCTTCTCGTCTAATTCTCAGCAAGAAAGCGAATAATCTCATTTCCCAAAATGTTGTACTATTCCTTTAATAATACTAGTTGTGGTGTGGTTTTCTGTTTGTTTCTTGCCCTGCTCTCCTGCATGTGTGTGTTTTCCCTATTTGTGTGTCTGTGTGTAATAAAATAACAACAGGGTGAAAAGAGGGATTAATAACGTACTATTTCTTCTTCAACTCCTCTGGCCAGTACAAGATGTTAATAGAGTTGCTGCATAGATGACGTATTTTTGTAGGCCAACCAGGAAGTTAGCATCGCCCTGGTTACGTTTATGATACTTACACGTTTTGTTCCGTAAGATAATCTTCACAAATGAACACCACTTTTATGGTTTTTGAAGTGTGAATGCAGTCGCCAGAAGTATAAAGCTAACATTAGGCTATAAACGAATTACACCACGGTCGCATGAACGCGACTACACACGAGGCCGTAAAGGAGGACGAGTCGGCGTGATGACGTTTAGTAGTCTCATTTAGACACTTGTTAGCAACCGACTTTTTTAAGACACGTAAAAGCTTCTAACTTCACGAAAGGGATATTTAGTGACGTGTTTTATATCGTAAAACAAAACATTAAAATACTGACTCATTTCTGGGTTTTAGGACTCATTCCTGCACGACTCTACAGTGATGTGTGTGCATGTTCTTGTGCTTCAATCTAAAAACATAATGAGTTTTGACATCTTCAGCGTAAGGACATTTTTGTAAAGTGCCGGCGTTTTGACTGGTCGTCTTCTTCATGGAGTTGTTTTTAAGGCTGGTAGTTGGTGTTTGTTTAGGTTTAGGTTAAAGTTATAAATTGGTTTTGTGTGTGTGTGTCTTACAGTTCTCATAGTGTACCAGCTGATTCAGCAGTCTGAAGGTCACTTTCAGACAGGAGGGGAGTTTAATCAGGAGCCATTGTTCCAAAACAGCGGCCCTCTCCTCCTACAGGGAGTTCCCCTTTGAGAAAAAGAGAGGACTGTAGATGACAGAGGAGAGAGGAGGAAGGGGCAGAGGTGAGGAGGTGAGGAGGTGAGGAGGAGAGGAGGAGGTGGAGAGGAGGTGGAGAGGAGGTGAGGAGGTGAGGAGGAGGTGAGGAGGTGAGGAGGTGAGGAGGAGGTGGAGAGGAGGCTGGGAGAGCTGGTGGAGGTGAGGAGGAGAGTGATAGAGGTATAGAGGAATAGATCAGTCTCTGTTGCTATAAATACAACTTAATAATCACACAGAGTAACAAAGAAAGAGGGATTATGGGTAATGGAGAATCATGAAGTGAAGACCAATGGTTGACTATTATTTACAGGTTAGCTTCAGATCATTTTATTGCCACTGAATTACACCAGGAAACTGCTCTGCTGCAGTCAGCATCCAACATAAAACAAAACCAGATCTCACAAGTACACACATGTACACACACACACAGACACAAACAGAATTTCCACAACGTCTGGACAGCATTACGCGTTGTAGAGAGGAACCCCCCCCCTCCCTCTAATTACAGTCTGCATCACTGGAGACCGAGGGCTTTTGAGAACACGGTTTATCACTGTATTGTGGCAGAGCAAACACACACGCAGCACTCCTCAAACACAGTAATAGAAGAACTGCGTTAAAACTACCACCTTCAACACAGACGGGTCTTCTGTTGTGGCGAACACGGGACTCATTTAACATGTGACAAGCAAAGAAACGCCAAGAGAGAGAGAGAGAGGACAGAAGTGGTGAGCAAAGAAAGGCGAAGTCCTTAACTGTCTTGTGGAATCATTTGATTTCGCTTGATGATGATGTCCAACAAAAGGGCACTGTGGGAACTGTAAACAACAAGCACCGCAAACGATGGCGAGCCGGGTATCGTGTGATGGAGCCTGGAACTCTCTCCCTGTGAAGCCGGGCGAACGGGGAAGTGTGGTGGAGAGGCAGAGGCCCAACTGATAAACAGAGCGATGGGGTAATGTACATAAAGGCCTGTTGCATCGCTCTCAGGAGATGAATAATGAGTCAGGCTGCATGTAAACTGTGGTTGGAAAACAACAAAAGCTGCTGACTAACCGTAGTGGTGAGTGGCGAGGTGGGGACGCCCTGTCATTTAGCCTGCACAGGGAGGCCTCGCTCGCCTAAACATGCTGCCTTTGTCTGAATAAAGCAGCACCGTGGTTAGAAAATGCAGTTATACATTCTGTTTTTAGAGTATTCAGGCTCCGCTGCTGCTGAGCAGACGGCTACCTCCGGATCTGAGAAGTGAAGCGAACTCGAAAGTGTCTTAAACCTGCATCCTGTCTACCAGCCAGCAGGGGGCGACTCCTCTGGTTCTATAGAAGTCTATGAGAAAATGAGCCTACTTCTCTCTTGATTTATTACCTCAGTAAACATTGTAAACATGAGTTTATGGTCTCAATCACTAGTTTCAAGTCTTCTTCGATACAGCATGATGTTCATTTAGTTAATTATGGTCCCATTTAGAGTCAGATAGACCATAAAGCAGGGGATGCTTTAGGGCGGGGCTACCTGCTGATTGACAGGTCGCTACCACGGCGTTGTCTTCGTCTTACAACTTTAACCCTTTCACAGTGTGTTTTCACTTCATGAAAGTTAATTATAACCTTTTTAATCGCCTAAAAATGTCTTATTCAGCTTTGGTTGTACTTAGCTCCGCCCTCTCGTGTCACTTCTGGTTGCAAATAACCAAGAAGGCGACGGCCAAGATGCCAAAGTCGAGGCTTTGGCTTCAAAACCGCAGTTCACAAACCAATGGGTGACGTCCCGCTGACTACGTCCAATTCTTATATACAGTCTACGTAGTATATCCTCCTTAAAAAAAAGTACAAATAACAAAATCTGTAAAACAAGTCAGTCAATATAAAAGTCAGTCTGGTACAATAAAGACTGTAGTTACTGTATGAGGCACATTACAGGCACTGATCATGAATGGTGGTTATAATTCAGTAAATATTGTAGGAGGAAGTATAGACCTATAGGTCATATACCTATAGACCTATAGACTGTTACCAATGGAAGATTTTAAATACCTCAATGAGAACATGGGGAGTACTACTCAGTGTGTGTTTGGAAGCCTGTTTGAAAGACAGGTGTTTACCAGGCACAGAGGGAGTAATGAAAGGTGCTATCAAGTTGCATTATGGGAAATGTAGGATCCATTCTTTTTGGAGCTTCACCTAGATCAGTGACTAAAAGTCAGGATATCTCAGCCTCTGCAGCTTTTGAACATTCCTATTTTTCAACCTTATGGAAGTGTACTACTACATCACTGCAGTACTTCTTTAATGTTTTACACCATGTTCCGTTTTAAACGTTGTTTTGTAAAATATTAACAAAAGCTGCATTTACCGTTCAGGCAGTCAACTGTCTCGGTGTAGTAACTGTCTTACAGTTTCACTAAAGGACACTTGTATTTTATCAATTTATTTGCAAAGTAATAAGTACAAGCATACAAATAATCATAATTAAAATAGTGAGAAAGATTTAAAAAATTGAAACTATAACAAATACGTGATCAGTTTGTTCCCCTCTTTGAGTCCATGAAAACCACGTTGTTCTGATTCTTGTGTTCGCTTCTACTAAGACACTTCATCTTTGAGGCAGTCGGTTGGTTCACTCTCCGTTGACGACAGGTTTGTTGTCTTCCTTGCTGTTACATCTCTTGTTCAGTCCACTGAAGTACTTCTCTCTGAAGGCGTTGTGTCCCTGGTAGGCGCTGAAGTGTGGGTCTGCTAGATGAGTCAGGCGGTCTAATTCCTGTAAAGAGACAAATGTAGAGGTTATCGTACTGAACTGATGAAAATAGTGCTGCCTGTTTTCCCCCAATTAGAAAAAACACAGAGAACTTCTTCACTCACAGCATTAAGTCACACTATACGAGCTGGAATACATCACTCTACACTGTTTTTAATAGTAAAGAACAAGACTTTATCCAGCTTCTTGATACATCTTGTTATTCAAATTAACAGCTTGTTAAAGAATGTTACGAGAAAAATAAAATAAATAGATAAAAACAGGCAGCTGCTGGTTACTTTTCCCCCCAAAAGGAGCATGTGTTGAGACTGAACATATTATTATAACACTATATTAATATAATTACGTTTGGATGTAAAAGATGAAACAGCTCCTTTCTTCCAGTCAATGGAGCAACTCCCACTGACTACATGTCAGTATAATATTAGCTTCACAAGGTTTGCATGCTTTTTCCATGTTTGCATGGAGGAACGACGCTGTGCTCGTGTATATTAACAATGTATATGAACTGTTAGGAATCCCTTCAGTTAAACAGTTTGTCTTGGCTGTAAGGTAGCTGCTGGTCAACGGAGGGATGAAGGGAGGAAGAGAGATGCTGGGAGGAGGAATAATGAGGTGAGCTGAGTTGGAAGTGATGACTCCAACGCTGGGTCTGTAATTTGTCAGCAACACCTCTACTTTTGCTTGCTGATGCTGCCAAGCAACCTGGAAACAGTTTCCATGACCACTCGGAGGGAAAACTCCGGGTAGCAAGACTGACAACGTAACCATGAACCCTAAATTAATAAGGATAGAGAGACTAAAAACAACTGACAACAGTAGAACTGACTAACAAATCCGGCAAACAAGTAATCAACGGCCACCAAACACATTTTGTGACACCCTATAAATAAGTAAATGTGAGGTTTTTCTGCACTAGTTTAACAGGAAACGTTTTACAGCAATTAGGCTGGCCCCATTATTGTCAAAACACAGACACAGTGTGGACACATGCGCGTGTATCACAGGCGTACAAACACATTTAGGTGTTCACACACACACACACAAGCTGTGAAGCCTGATGAATGAGTGCAGATAGGTGCAGATTTATGTGCTATTTTGAAAGGAGAAACTCTGCGACCTGAGATAGACACCAGTCAGATAAGATCAAACAGCTGTGTGATTTAGCGTGCGTGTCACACACGGCCCTTTTTGTGAGCAATTTGGGGTTTTGAAGTGGAATGGATGTCAGATCCAAAGATGGATTGTTTTCCATACGATGTGCGATTAAGCCATTTAGAGTTCCAGTATAAAAGAAATGAGCCAATCACAGCCAGATGTGAGGATGTTCCCCAGACAGACACAGAGACACCATCACTGCCATCGGGATGACATGTAAATAACATATGCACATACTATATACATGACTTACTGACGCGGTTACATATACAAACATTTCTATGAACTACACATAAAAAACAGAACATGAAAGAACAGACAGACACACACATGCTCTCGTTTTACATGAACTAAGTCATATCTGTGCTTCTGTTCATGCTCACATACAAAAACAGTAAACACATCCTGATTGGTACTGTGCACATATGTTGTATGTAACCTCAATGCATAACTTAAAACAATATATCGTTGTGTTTCCAATCAAAGGATAGATACAATTAAATTATATGGTCAACTTTACAGCCAACAAACATTAGAAGAAAGATGTATGTTTTAAATCCTGTAAAATAACTTGTTTTTCCTGCACATTAACCAAACAACATATGAGCTACTCTGTGTACAGAACAACGATAATACCTGTAGGAAGAAATTAATTTATGAAAATAAATGTAATGTTTTTAGATAAGCATGCATCTCCAGACGTCCTCAAACCCTTACAATCTCAAACACAGGCCTTCATGAAAACTAGGGTGGCAACTAAAGATTACTTTCATTATTGTTCTGCACATTTTTTTCTCAATTAATCATTTAGTCTATAATATGTCAGAAATAGTTGTTTTATAATTTCCCAGAGCCCATGTGCATCTCTCAACAGAGATGAGAAGGAAGTGAGATGGCTCACTCCTTAGATACTTCCATCATCAGCTCTGGAAAAAATATTGTGTTTGCTAGATTTACTAGCCTGGCGTGGCATTTTACTTGCCCCGGGCAAGCGGGCAACCCTTATTGTTGAACCCTGTAATTGTTTTCAGCTTTAATGCAAACACATTCAAAATCATATAATGCTCCCACCTCAGGCTTCTTGATCTTCTCCATGGTGATCAGGCGTCGTGAGGTGTGACTGGAGAGAGTCTGCTCACAGTTACTGAGGACCCGGAGACATGGGTGAAGAGGAACCATCTCCTCACAGTACCTGAACAGAACACACACACACACATTAGTCTCCATAAAGTAAAGAGCAGAAAGACAGAAGTAGAGCAACTCCAATCACACCTAAAGAGCTAAATGAGAGGAATGTTTAAGGCCCTTGTGAAAACGATGCACTTCCTGTTCTGTCTGGAGGCCATAAAACAGCTGCTGGGATACAGACAGACACTAATCCTGTCAAAATTACTCCCAAACTTTTGCCAACTCTCTTTGCCACCCACTCCAGTGTCTTTCCTTTCTCCCTCCATGTCTCTGTCTGTTTCTCTCCCACCGATCAAATCGCTAAACATTCGACCAGCTCAGTGTAACCACGGCTGGTAAAGCTAACGTAGCTCATTTTGTTGAAGGTGAAGGTGGAAAAAGTGACTCTGTCATCAGCAGGTTAGGGCCTATTAACAGCAGATGATGTATGTGTTTGCATATTTGTGTCTGTGGCACTTTCTCCTCGCCGCCGTCACAGTAGCAACGGTCCCGACGCAAAGCCAGATTTGCACGTCACTGTTTGTCTGCCCCGTTGCCATGGCTACGTCTGGGCCTCTGCGGCGACGGGATGTTTGGTCGTCACGGTGACTTAACGGGGATAATTCTCTCCTGCCAATCAGGAGTCATTAGACCTGTTGAGCTGGTGTTAACGTCTCAGTGAGGCAGCGTTTGTCTTTCAGAGAGTCTTTGTTAAGGACACTTTCTCACAAAATGCCACTGCTCAGGACTTTATTTGTGTCAAACTAATTTAAACAATATTTTTTGCCTTTGTTTGGCTTATTCTATATGACACTTAAAAGTGTAAGAATAACAGTGGTGAGGGGGGAATCCATCAGTTCCAACTATGTCATACTAGCTGGTCATGAAGGAGGTTAAATAACGCTCCAAACGTGTGCTAAATTTTGGCGAGGAAAAACTGGCATGGCCATTTTCAAAAGGGTCCCTTGACCTCTGACCTCCAGATATGTGAATGTAAATGGGTTCTATGGGTACCCACGAGTCTCCCCTTTACAGACATGCCCACTTTATGATAATCACATGCAGTTTGGGGCAAGTCATAGTCAAGTCAGCACACTGACACACTGACAGCTGTTGTTGCCTGTTGGGCTGCAGTTTGCCATGTTATGATCTGAGCATATTGTTTTATGCTAAATGCAGAACCTGTGAGGGTTTCTGGACAATATCTGTCATTGTTTTGTGTTGTTAATTGATTTCTAATAATAAATATGTACATACATTTGCATAAAGCAGCATATTTTTCCACTCCCATGTTGATAAGAGTATTAAATACTTGACAAGTCTCACTTTAAGGTTCATTTTGAACAGATAAAAAAATGTGGATTAATTATATTATTTGTCCCATAATATTTTAAAATCGAGCCAATTTACGCTCTCAGTTTCGCAGCATGTCGAATGTGATGCTGAAGCAGTGGAGATTAACCTCTAGTGGAGGAGCCAGTATCACTAAATGAGTTTTGCCAAAATGTCCAAAAATGTACACTGAAGTTAAAAAATGATGACCTGGAAATGAAAACATGGGTCATTTATACGTATCCCCTTACTTCTGACAATACAGCCACTTTATTTCTTCTCTTCACTTGTTTATGTTGTAATTAGGTCACTTTATGGCTGTGATGACTGATATTCCATCATCTGTCTTCATACGTTTTCCTCCTTCATTTATTTTTTAAGGGGAGAAAGGGACGAGAGTTTAAGGGTCTGACCTGGTCTAGACGTCGTCTTTTGCTGACAGAACTTTGTGTCACCTGTCATCACACACACACACACACACACACACACACACACACACACACACACACAGACAGTCTCCTCATTCTCATGAAGCAGACACACACAATCCCCCCATGTTTCTCTCACAGCCGTGGACTCAGATACACACATATGTGGGGGTGACAGAAACCCGATATCTCCCCTGTAGAGCCCCAGATTAGGCCCGGGAGACAGGCTGCGTCTGGGCTTACACACACAGACACACACATGTGATTGTACACAGAAACACACACACACACACACACACACACAGGTCAGACTGCAGAGACAGATAGTTCACATATCTGACCTCAGAGGTTTATTTTGGCCCGGCGCTCTGACAGGCACAGAGTCGAGCACCGGTAGATGAGTAGCAAAGACAAATGTGTGAACATGATGACACACATGTGTGCACGAGACCACACGCATTCATGCGTATATGTACGGATGCATACATACACACAGAGAGACATGGAGTGTTTGTACATGAGCTTGTTCACACACACTAAAAACCAGGAGGATGCATGATTATCTCATCTCCTTCCCGCTCTTCTAATCAGTGACCAGGAGGAGTTCCAGCCCTGCGGGGGGGTTTTATTCCCCAAACGTACGTTGCTGCCGCCGTCTGTTGTGGTTCATACCTTTACAGTCAAACACCTGCACCTCGAGTCAGCACTTCACTTTCTGCTCGTACGCAGAACGGTTAACAAGCACGACTTTGTTTCAGAAGAGCCGCCTCATACAGCCGACGTGGAAAGGAGCCGTCAGTTGTGGTTTACTGTGACGCAGCTGTTAGAGCGGGTAAACCTCAACACACCTGTATGCTACTCTGTATAAACACTGTCATTCACACAGCTGGTTACACACACAGGACCATGCTTTATAGGAGCGGGAATGGAATAGTGCTACGGGGAAACGCTGGAAGGTAGAAACCCCGAGTGGAAAAGTCCTTTGTGTGCCGGTCGACTGGACTCAAACTGAAAGAACTGATTAATAAACAGACTGTCTGTGTTACGTTTACACTTCCCCACAATTCATTTACAGATTTAATTACATGCCGTAATTAGATTTTATAAAATGTGATCGTGTTTACATTATAATCTGTCTTTGCTTCATGTTGGCTGTTTGGGCGATTCATTAGGTCGACAATAGATTTAAATGTTGTAGGTTGTGTTCATGACAAGCCTGTATTGTGCAGTTCTGGTTTATGGTTTGAGCCTGCCCCCTATGGATACAAGTTATTATAATTTGGAGAAAAGCACCAGCGAGAGGAGTTCCCAATATAAGCCTTTGGTTTTATCTCACTACGACGACATTGACAGCTGCATAGTATTTACTGATGCACGTTGGATGTAATGAATGAAATGCAGCGGAGGAAAAGAGCGTCTGTCTCCACAGTAAATCATCTGTTGAGTGTTTGATGGTTATTTATTTGTGCTTTAGAACGTAACCTCCTTGAAACAATCAGGAAATATCTTTTTCTTTCTCTTACTTACAGCACCGTCACGCTGTCTCCCTCTTCTAACGTTACCGCTCACGATCTCTCTCTTTCTTTTTCTCTGTCTTCTTTTTTAATGAGTCGGGAGGCCGAAAGCAAAGCCTAACTTTACTTTCAATGTTATCAAACAAAGAGAAATACTCTCCCCTCGTCCTAAATCCAGAACTAGAGTACTTCCTTGTTAATGAATAAAGCGGTACACAAGTTGAAGGCGTTGTGTGTTTTACCAATGAGCGACAGTCATCCAAACTCCACCCCAAAAATTCAGATACTTTCAGAAAGTACTACCCCCCCGACAAGGGCCTTTTTGGGGGGTAAAAAGGCCCTGGAAAATGTCCCCGGAACTTATTATTAAGTAATAATTAATGACTAATTTAGACCCTGGTCCCTGCGGTCGAGACGCAATCAGTTCCTCAAGAGGTTCTTAGTTTCGGGGGAAAGTTCCTGCAGTGGAAACGGGGATTATGAGGACAAAGTAAACTTCAAATCAAGTATCAATATATAAATCTTCATGCACTGATGCCTGTTTTTCAACAACAACAAACCGGCTCACAGACCCAGTTTGACTGCTCAGATAACAGAAATCAGCTTTAAAGTGCTGGAGGCTAAAATGTCCTGAAATAGTGACTGTAGCAGCAGACTCATCATTCTAAAAGACCTTTATATTATCAGCCATACAACAAGCATGTAGACTCACTCTGGTCTGTAGACAGGCAGCCAATAGACGAGCCTCCCGCCCAAGACCAGGTGGTGGGCAGAGAAGTTTAACAGATCTGTGAAGATGTCGCTCAGGTGGTACGCCTGTGATACGGAGACGTGAGACTCTACATAGCTGAGCAGAAGAATCAAAGAAACACAAACAGGTTTAGACCAGAGCAACAGACATGATATTTAATGTAACTATCAAAACATTTCAAATACTTTTCTTAAACGTTTCCATTTTTTAAGTTTACCTACTTGGGAAAAGTTACTGAGAACAAAGTGACTTTAAATGCAGTAACTGTAAGAGTTAATGTAAATTCACTGCTGGAACAGGAGCCACGGAGAGCAAAGAGTCGGCAGGTTTTCATCCCAACCAAAGGCTTCACACTGATTAGTGCTCCTCTGAGTAGAGGGGAGGAACTCATCAGTGAAATAAGCTGCTGGTTGGAATGAAAACCTGCAGACTGTAGGTCGTCCAGAGTAATCCTGGCCTTACTGCAGTTATATATTTCATGCCTCGGAATAAATTATGGTAAATTTTGTCATTAAGTCACAGAGTATGAGGTGAACTTACATGCCATCAGGGGGTTTAGTAACGTCTTTGTGGGAGCCCGTTCTCCTCGTGGACTCTCGGATACCGTACGGAGCTG
Organism: Sebastolobus alascanus; assembly: GCA_916701645.2. Taxonomy (NCBI): domain Eukaryota; kingdom Metazoa; phylum Chordata; class Actinopteri; order Perciformes; family Sebastidae; genus Sebastolobus; species Sebastolobus alascanus. Next base: position 788,731 of record CAKAOJ020000340.1, on the reverse strand, counting down.
ACCGTAGGAAGAACCACATGGGAGTCACAAATAAGAAAAAGAAAGGACAAAGTTAATCCCATTATGAGAGGAACACAATAGACTGCACAGATGGAGCTGGAGCTCATGCAATACTGCCTCAGTGAAAACTTTTACACAGAAGCTATCGATACATTTATCACAAGTTTTCATGAAGTGTTAACAGCGGTCTGTTTAGAATAAACTAAGGACCTACGATCAGTAATGATGGCATCAAACAGAGCAGCCTCCCTCCACACAGGCTTGGATGCATCCGACACCATCACGTCTACATACATCTCCTCCGTTCCGTACTGCCGCAGGTTGGCTCGGATGTTCTCATCAGGTCCTCGCCACTTCTGGTTTGTACGGCTCGACCGACCTGATAGACAAAAAGCGCTTTTAGGAATTTTGGATAGTATCTGATTCTCAAAGCAGTCAGAGCAGGGTCTGCCACTGACATGACATGAAGTGATAATTTGCAAGCTTGAATTAAAAACCAAAATCCTAAAATATAAGAGACAATAGTTGTTGTGCCGTGTAAACTCTGAGTAGACAAGACTTACCTCTGCCATGAATAGTGTTGTAATCAATATCTGTTCCACAGACGTAGGCTCTAAAATGAGAACACGCTACCAACAGGCTCCCTAAAACAGATCAACAGACAAACAACTTAAACCATTTATTGACACCGATTTCCCCCAAAATGTGCGACTCTCTATTAGCTGTGTATGAGGGTGAAAGTCGGTGACGGGATTATCTCACCTGTGCCAACAAACGGGTCAAAGACGAGGTCATTCTGATTGACCTTAGCGTGGTTGGCCATGATGAATGAGAGCCCAGCATCCATACTGGTGTTCCCTATGAAGTGTCTGTTCTTCACGCTGTGGGAGCGAATCAGTTCACGCTGTCCGTCCGCTATCTGGTGCAGGAGAGTAGATGGATGAAAAGTGTTGAGTTTTGAGATCACCTCTTATGAGACAAATGTAAACAAACAGTCAACTGTATCTCACCCATCGGCCGAAGTAGATGTAGTTTGGATGCTCGGGGATGTCGTTGGGGTCTGTGCCGTAATCCTCCAACAAACAGAAGATGTGCTGAGGGCTCTTCAGGCTCACTGCTCCTTCAAACGGAAGATAATCCAAAGCCTGGGGAGGGAATACAAAAACATGACAGTCTGCACACATACAGGCATTCAAAGATGCAAATACACACATTTCCACATCTAAATACTCACATCAATCCTTTTGATTCTGTCTGCAAACTCCAGAGTCTTGTTGAAAGTGTAGACATTGATTCTGTAAGTTGAGTCTTTGTGCATGAATGGTGACTGTAGGAGGAAATTAAACATATTAGCTCAGATTCTGTATGTTTCATATGAAAGTTTGGTCTGTCCAACACAACAGGCTATAAGCCGTAGCATCACGAACCATGTTCTCTGATGGATACTTCAAGAGGGATGTTCTGAGTTCACTGTGTGTTTGTCCGTGGCCCCAAAGTTCAAAAGCGGACCTGCAAGGATAACGCAACATGAACTACGGCTTCATCTCAGCCACTGTAGTACAGAAAATACTGCCAAGGTAACAAGGCACAGATTGAGATGGATATCAATGTTGAGGTTGTTCCGTCACTACAGGTGCAGGGTCATGACTCACCTTCCCACAAAGCTAAAACTACGGTCGTCCTCGACTAAAGAAATTCTTAGTCCACTAACACTCACATGATTTTGTCGACTAAAATCGATTCGTTGATTTAATCGACAGATCTGTTAAACTGAGTTCCTCCGCAAATAATCACACAAAAGCACCACTTTAAATCTGGTGTTTACCAGAGATGTGCTCAGAAGTTTCTTAGAAAAAAGTAATAAAGCATAAAAAATGACTCATCGACTTAAGAAATCTTAGTCTACTGAGACCAAAACGATCGATTAGTCTAATTAACTAAGAGGGGGCAGCCCTAGCTAAAACAAATTTCCCCGCTGTGGGACTTATAAAAGATTATCTTATCTTAACACTTACTTTGCACAAACCGATCTGGCCATGACGCCGCGGACATCCTCCTCACACAAACCATCCACACACCAGAAAGGAGTCTAGAGAGATAAGAGGCAAGAAGACAAGAGGGGAAATGTGAGTCTAAAGGAAAGAAACCCGATTTGGCAGCTGTCAAATCATCAATCTTCATAGCCAATCACTTTATTAGAAACATCTGGGAAAATAAAAGATTTAAAATAGGGTGAATTTGTCTTGCAAACCTTTTCTTTGAAGTCTCCAGTCGGGTGGAATTGTTTTCCTCTGAGAGCCAGCAAAGCCTTAATCTCCTGTAAGAACATAAAGCAGTGAGCAGAACTCTTCATGATGAATAAACTGATAATCATGTGTAAAATCAGTGAGGATCCCTGTTGGCTGAATAACATCACAGGAGCAGTTGAGTAGGTTAAAAAAGTAAGCATAATTCTGCTTATTTGCAAGTCTATAATGTATATAATGCACTAATTTTGCACATCTGTTTATACTTTTATACTATGTTTAATTCTTGTGTATATATTATATTGTATATTTGTAGATTTCAATTTTTTATTCTTATTTTATTCTAACACTTAACGCTGCAGTATGCGAGATCAGCACAAATATGATTTAAAAAAATTAATTTTTAGAAAACGGCTGCTATATGGTGACAGTAGTACATGAAACAGGTAACCTGAGTTAAATCCTGTTCCTCTGTGTCCTACTGTGTCCTCCGGTGCTCCTAACGGCATCTGAAGGATTTCACTTACCGGAGGAAAACAAGGTCCGCTGCCCAGCTGCAGTCTATGAGAGCCGGCTGTCAATCACTAACAAACTCCGATCAAACGGTCAAACTAGGCAGCGCTGATCAGATATGAATCAATATTCTGTTACTGTAATGCCTATTTCTCGCTTTAGAAATGTAGCCAATAGGAACGCTCTCTCTCTCCGAAATGACCTGTGATTGGTCAAAATCTGCCATCACGGGCTAGATTTTATCTAAAGCCTGAAAACAGAGACATGAGGAGGAGCAGAAGTCTAGTTTTCTCTCAGAACACTTGAATTACAATATGCTGAAAGGTTATTATGGATTTTTTTTGCCAAATTATGCAGAAAAAATTGTTGCCTACTGCAGCTTTAATTATCCTACTGTTATTTTTACTGTTTTATTGCACCAACCCACCAAAGCAAATTCCTACTGTAAACCTCACACACCTGGCAATAAACCAGTTTCTGATTCTGATGTATATAATATAATGTATATAATATAATGTGTGTCCACCTGTCCAGGTGGACACACATTATATTTTATACATTATATTATATACATTATATTATATGTGTTATGTGTTATTATCATGTGATAAAACATGGAGAGAACCTCACGTGAAACCAGACACATCGTGTTGACAGTTAGCATTAGCATGTAGCTAGTTAGCATGTAGCTAGTTAGCACGAAGCTAATTAGCATGTAGCTAACGGACGAGGGAATATGACTTATTTCACCATAAAACTTATAGTTAAATGAAAGCTAAAGATCCTGAGCTGGAGGCAGACAGACACAGAGCACTTTGTGAAGGTTTACCGGCAGCCTGAAGTCCAGATTATCCTGAGCAAGATGTAACAGATACTGGAGGCATGAGCGACTGCTGGAGGTCGCCATGATGGTTGCGGATTCAAAATACGTCCGACTGGAAACCGGGGCTGGGGAAAACAAAAGTTCCGTTTTGGGGGGGAGCACATTACCATAAATGGAGAAAGAATGCGCATTGTCTTAATAATAATAATAACAATACATTTTATTTCTATAGCACTTTTCTAAAAAACTCAAAGACACTTTACACAGATAAAAGATAAAAGGATCATAAAACAAGGACATCATAAATATAAAAACACACAGTATTAATCACACATTAAAAGCAGTTCTAAAAAAGGTGAGTTTTGATTTGTGATTTGAATGTGGAAAGGTTGGTGCAGTCTCTGATGGGTTTGGGGAGTGAGTTCCAGAGGACTTTTACATTCAATTTTGCAATGTTTGTTTTTTATGTGCGCATTTTTATACACGTCTACCATCTAATAACCAGTGTTTTCCACTAGCTCTCTGTGGTCTCTGACACCATCTGTTTTTGCACTGCCCCTTTAGTCCTATTCACGTTGTTCACATGTATATAATATTTACACTACTGTTATAGCAGATAATTTATTTATAATTTATTTATATTGCACATATTTATTTACCTTTTATTTACCCTTATAACATAATTTTACTAGTGTTCTTATCCCTTGGATATTTTTTATTCTTATTTATTGTATGCCCTGTCCGATTCTTATTCCTATTCTTATTCTTATTTCTATTCTTATTTTATTTTATTTTATGAAATGTCTTTTGTTAGAATCTGTGCTGCTGTGAAACTGAAATTTCCCCACGGGGATAAATAAATTGCTATCCTATCCTATCCTATCCTAGCTGCTGTTAGTTTGAGATTTTTAACATAATTTGGTGACCTTGTCCAAATGTCACTACCTATATATATATATTTTTTTTTACCAAAACAATAACATGTCGCCTATAAGCAACTTTCTGTCATCAATAACTGACTCTACTGCGCTTATGTTCCCGGATAAACTCCTCTCAGCTCTCCAGGCTGTAATCTGCTTTACTTCAGAGGCACCGTGTCGTCACCGCCCCCTCTGATCACTGATTGGCTGTTCAGATCTTTTCTAGCACGCCATTGGTCGAGACAGATGTCCATCACAGCGGTTTTGCCGTTAGACAGAAAAGCATCCGCACTCTTGCTACTGTCAGCAGAGCTGCAGTGTTGTATTATTGAGTTGGTGTTTTTTGCACTTTGGCTACAATGAGAGATAACTGCAGGTGAGGATCGAGTCAGTGTGAGACATGTAAGTTGGATCATGTTTGATACTCCAAATGTCTGAAAGGTTGTATAGACAGGTTACTTTACAAAGCAGTGAAGAGTGTGCACTTCTTCCAGTTTTGATGATGAACTGATATTGATTTTGCAAAATAATATTTTCTCTTTTCTTTCTTTTATGAATTGTCATTTGAATTTGTGGATCAGGTTGTGGGCTAAGTTATCATAGATTCATATGCAAATTCATATACAGCTGAATCAGAGAAACACACCAAATATATGACAGGACAACAATACTTAGGTGAAATGTAACGTTTAACTTGAAATATAGAGATTATTTTAGGTAGTTATTTAAATAATAAGGCAAATGGATAATATTCAGTGAGTAGGCTGCAACATTGCATTGCTGTATGTAGAAATTACCAATTAAAGCTGTGTAATCTTCTACTCATCGACAAACAGTCAAAGCACCTCCATCATGGAAACTGAAGATGACGTCCGAGATCCTGCTCAGTTTAGCGATGACACAGCAGCGTGCATAGTTTCTGTGAAAGGCTTAAAGGAGAACTGGCAGAAGTGGTCCGATGAGCAGCGGGAGTACCAGAAGCACAACCCGTTCAGTCAGGACTCCAGGCCCAGCGTGGCGGTCCCTCAGAGGGGGCAGGACGACTACGGGAGGCCGCTGCTGGGCTCCATGACGGAGCAGCGGGGGAAGGACGCTCACACACTCATCAGCAGAGAGGTCGAGGAGCTGTGCGACGTGATAAGGACCATCGGACAGCCTCGATGCAGAGACGATGGGAGAGTGATCACGGTGGAGTTTGGGAAGCTGTTTGAGCATTACGTGACCATCTCTAATAAACTGGTGGGGGTTCTTCTACGAGCGAGGAAGCAGAGGCTGGTTGACTTTGAGGGGGAGATGCTGTGGCAGGGGAAGGATGACCATGCTGTTATCACTCTGTTGCCGTGATCAGAAACTTGGATTAGTGTTTATGCCTCGACTCATGTTACACGCAGTGGCAAGTATAGAGATACTTCATGGCAGCACTCACTGTGGTATTCAGATGGCAGGGGGATTGCACTAATTGTACTTTAGTAACGTAATGGCACTCTTATCAAGAACAAATAGCAGTTTTTCTACACGTGTAAAAACCTCAGTGAATGATACTACTTTTTTCTTCTCCTCATGCTAAAAACACACAATCTCCTAAAACTGTCCAAAGTGCAGATACATGCAGGAGGTAGAAGAAGTCATGTAAAAACCTGTAAGAAATGGAATGACATAGTTGATCACAATTACAAACGCCGTTACGAGTTTGGCTCATACCAGGTGAAACGCCAATTAGCAGCATTTGTCAGCAGCAATAGAGGTCATCATCGCTCGAAAAGGGCAGATGCATCAGTCAAATAATAATAAAATCACATGTCAAGAGGAATAAAATATAACAGGATATGCTAAGCTAAAACTTAAGCACAAATAAAGAGAAACATTGGTCAGACATTGAAACTTAACAAGAGACACTGAATATATACTGTATATATTTAAGGGTGTTCCGCCTAATCAACCTAATATGTGTTTCCGACGGTGACTTAGTTGCTTCATGTGTTTACATTATTTCTTATAATGTACTGTACTAGATTTAGATCTTAGCTGAACAAACCCCTTTCCACTATGTTTCCTTCATCAGCTTTTTAATGTGAGGAAAGTGTCGGAGTGAGCAGCTGAAATGAAGTCAGAGTAGTTAATGAGTCGGAGCCAAAGCCAAAGAGAACACGAGGCTTCCTGTGACAGACAATATGGTGCTATAGGATGAACTTGATCCCACTTGGGTCGGATGCTTCAGATCATTACAAGTGTGCTTTGTAATTTAGGTAACCTTGTTACAGTTTGAAACTTTTGTATACCTGCACCACACTGAGATAGATGTACAATACGCACAGTACTACACAATAAACTATGCACTGACTGACATACGCCATAATATCTGCTGCTATTAAAAGTAATGACCGTGCAAACTAATGTTTTTTTAGCATGAGGCAGTAGTAGATTGATCTATTAACAAGTACTGCTTATGGTATTATAATAAAGGAAGAAACGTAACAACATCCTGTCTGTTATGGTGTTACTGTGCGTGCTTTGAGAACTGTAAGCACTGACTGGTGTAGTTAAACTAATGACTGGGAGAGAGAGTGTAAACTGATATCTCGGACTCACTACATTAGTAACACACTGAGAGGCAGCGATGCATTATTTATTCGAAGTTAAATTAATTCTTAAAGTGCATACACATTCACACAGTATGGTTTTCTTTCTTTACATTCCTTAGTATACAGTAGCATCGTATAGCATAAATATTCACTTCATACACCAACTGCTTAGTTCATGTTATACATCTTAACACATTACATCAAATCAAATGTAGGACGAGCATGTGTAAGCAAATACCTCTCGATGTTTCAGTGCTTGTTGAGATCATTAAGCAAACTTTACTTTACAGTGTCAGAGGATCGTTAGCTCTCTTCCACTGTGAAGGAGCTTTGTAATAGTTCATGAAGAAGTTACTCTGTACTTTGACCCACGTCAGCAAGGCCAGAAAACGCCCACCAGTAAAGAGATAACTCAACATAGCTGAGGAAATCGTGGTATACACAGCTGCCCAACATGTTATTCCAGTATATGAATTCCACAAATTCATTTTTCCTACAGCGTTTTAAATTCATTATACATGCACAAAATCAGCTTTGCAAAGCACTAAGGCAGTCCTGCCTGTCAGGAAATACAACAGCTTGGGAATTATAAGTGAATCACAGTAGGGGTGGGCGATATATTGATTATACTCGATGTACTGCAGCTTGTTCTATGTGGGATGTAGTAAATGACTATATCGCCAACATCGAGTATAAATATGAATTTTTTTAAGCCGCCGGCACGAGACTTGCTTTGTCGTTTCACTTCTCCCGCGGCTCTCTCCCTCTCACAGACACACTCTCTCCTGGGCGAGTGTGTGTGTGGTGTATAAGCATGGATGTGCGTATGGGGTTTGTGTTTTTGTATTTGGAGGGAAGGAGGGAACATGGAAAGAGCCTGGAGAGAGCGGAAGAAGTGATGTGCAAGTTTATACGTGTTGAGGTAGGAAAAAGTGGTTAGAAAAACAGCTCGAAAAGCTGCACCGGTTAAAATTGGAACACTGTCAAAATTTAATAATTCTCAATAATTTATCAGTTATAGGTCCAGTATATAGCGTAATCGCGATATAGCCTAAAAATATTGTGATAGTATTTATAAGCCGTATCGCCCAGCCCTAAATCAAACCGTATGCTATTTGGTCCATAAAGTAAATGCATTTTTATTACAGCGTATTAATGGAGATTTTATGAACTTCTTCGGTAAAAGCATAAAAAAAAAAAAAAAAATTTGTCTGACATGTCTCAAGTAGCAGGAAACAAGATTTGGCTTCATTCAAGCCTTCATTTGGCTTCCAGTCTGAAAAGTGGTCTCTTGTTACAAATATGTCACCAGTTTAAAGTACTGTCATTAGCTCTGACCATCATCAAAGTCAAGTACTGTAAGAACCGGATCCAAAGCATGTGATCAGTTGGTCTCTCCTTTAGAGTTGAGAAGCTCAATCAGCTGCTCCGCCTGCAAAACATCAACAAATGTGGACAGAACTGAAATTAGACTGACAGCACTTCTGGTTGACCTTAAAACTCCACCTGCAAAAACTAAAGTATGGTGGCACCACAGAGTGGATTTCACTACAATAATCACTGAACTAAATATGAGATTAATGTGTTGACTAAACAGATCTACAGCACACTGTCCTCCGGTCAGTTACGTCTATAATACCAGCTTTTAGACTGTAAATCCCTTATGCAACAGGTGGTAGAGCCTGTGAACACTTGTGTACTTTTGAATTTGTGCAGAGAAACTGAACACACTTCTACTGCATTGGTTACTGGTTCAGTGGCCTGGAACTATTAATTTCAGAATGAGAAAGATTCTCTGAAAATAAGTAAAAACAACGGAGCTCACTGTTCATTCATTAAATACTAAATTACTAGTTCAACAGTCCTTATACATTTAAATCAATCATCACCCTCAAAGAAAAAGCATTTTCACGTCGACCTATTTTGCTTACTCGCAGCCTGATGGTGCACAGACAGAAGATTGAGAAGCAACTATTTTGTCTTTAGTAATCCTCAAATTATAAACAATAGCATGTTTAGTAATGGAGCACAGAACGAATAAAGAGGAGGCGGCTTACTGTGATAAACCAATAGGAGTTGAGTCTGTAGAAGAGGCGAGACATGAAGCCCATTTGACTGACAGGTGCCAGGACGTGGAGGTGTAGGTGTGTGACAGAACAGAACGGGGGCAAGTGGAAACCGAACCTGCAGACAAGGGAAAGGGCTTTAGTGCACAGAGGCTCACAGCAAGCTTTAAAGGTTTACTCAGTTTAAGTGCCACTTGCTAACTTGTTACATCAACAAAGCTACAGATATGTTAGCAAAGCTAAATAACATGTCAGTAACAATTACACAGCAGTTTAGAGGATTTCCTTTAGATTAAGACCGACTGTTCTCTGGGTAAATACAGCTCATAGTTTACACTGTTACACTGATACTGTGATGATGTGTACATGTACTGTTCATCAGTACCTGGCATCACTATCACTGTGGATTGTTTGCTTGCTCTTCTGTCTAGTCAGGCATAGTGTTGATTATTAGTGTTGATTGTTGTTAAAGGGACAATTCACCCTGAAATAATGCGTCAGTCACTATTGGCTGAACTGGGCCTTGACCTGGGGTTAATGTCATCAAGTGATATAACTGAAAATGTTTGGGGATGTTTCCTTTGTAGTCACATCGTAGTTCTTAGGCCTTCCACTGAGTGTAAGCTCACCTGACATCACTGAGGTCTGTTACGTTGTTTTTCTGGAGGATCTCCTTCCCTCTCTCGACCATCTGCTTCACTGGGTGTGACAACAAAAACACACGTTCCTTTTTAAACATTTATTACAATTTGCCATAAAAAATAAGGCAGCTATATTTTATTCAGTTGCAGAGAAATTAACAGAAAAAACACCGGTCCACAGGAATAGTTAGCAATGAATTACCAGTGAAATAGAAGTTGGCAGCAACATGCAGTAATCTATATATATATATATATATATATATATATATTTACTCAAGTGCAACCATTTCCACAGGCATCAGTAATGAGGTGTGTAGTTTAGACTTTACCCAAAGGCAGGTGTTCCTTGCTGAGTGATTTACAGTTCCCTACATGTTTGTTTGGGACGACCAGGTAATGGTGAGGAGCTCCAGGTTTGATGTCTCTGAAACATGAGATCTCCTCATCCTGCAGTGGAGATAAATGAACAAGTCAGCAAATACAAATGAATGCATCAGCTTCAGGACTGGAGGGGTAGAAGAGCACGGACTACAGTGTTTACTTTAGTGCAACCTATTTTTTAACTACAGTAGTTGGTCAATTAAAGCTTCAGTATGCGATATTGGCGCAAATAGGATTTAAAAAAAGTTATTTTTAGAAAACGGCCGCTATATCTTGACAGTAGTACATGAAACAGGTAACCTGAGTTAAATCCTGTTCCTCTGTGTCCTACTGTGTCCTCCGGTGCTCCTAACGGCATCTGAAGGATTTCACTTACCGGAGGAAAACAAGGTCCGCTGCCAGCTGCAGTCTATGAGAGCCGGCTGTCAATCACTCTGAACTCCGACCAAACGGTCAAACTAGGCAGCGCTGATCAGATATGAATCAATATTCTGTTACTGTAATGACTATTTCTCTCCTCAGATGTTCTCAGAATCATCTTGTAGTTACTGTTTAGCTGTAAAATGAGAAAGTTTGTGAGGCAGCCGCCATTGTAAAATCTGTTGAAGGAAGCCAAGTTCTGGTCACATGACCGGAGCACAGCCAATAGGAACGCTCTCTCTCTCTGAAATGACCTGTGATTGGTCAAAATCTGCCGTCACGGGCTAGATTTATCTAAAGCCTGAAAACAGAGACATGAGGAGGAGCAGAAGTCTAGTTTTCTCTCAGAACACTTCAATTACAATATGCTGAAAGGTTATTATGGATTTTTGCCAAATTATGCCAAAAAATTGTTGCCTACTGCAGCTTTAAATCACCAGTTTAGTCCCCTAACCGCAGGCTCCTCTCAGCTCTTTATCATCTCTCCTCCAGCTGTGGTTTCCGAGCTGAAACCTCCAGTGAGAATGTGTTTCAGGGGATCTTGTAAAATAAATGTAGCTGAATTTATTGTGATATGAGGCCACACCCTGCAATACAACACAATAGCCCAGCATTAAACTACAAACTATCACTAAATACACATTGTAGTTAAATTACTGTACGGTTAACTGACATAGTCTCAAAGGAAAGTAAACATTAACTGTAGCTACACACTCATAAAGCCACTAGCTGGCTGTTTACACAGACAACAGGCTAATGCTAGCTAGCTTAGCACTCTGTATTATTGAATCATTGTGATATATTCTCACACAGTGGAGGAGCTCCGTGCCCATTTCATTGTTTATAATCTTGCAGAAAATACATTTCTTCTCATATCCTTCAGCTGGTTTAGAAGCTTCCACCTGTGCAGGTAGTGCAGACTCGACTCCTGCCATTGTTGTTCTACAGTGAACTGTCAGGAGTAAGACCTGAGCTGTCGATCCCAGAGCTCATCGAGCTCACAAGGGGAAACAGAAAGAGTGTCGATCTAGATTGTAAGTGTAATGGAAGAAAACTGCCACCAGAGGGCGATGTAGTTCAACATATTATATCTGGGAACTCATTTAACCTGGTTTTCTAACCTTTTATCTCTCTTTTCTGGCATAATGGCCCTCCCTGGATTCAGTTTAAAGCTGCAGTAGGCAACAATTTTTTGGCATAATTTGGCAAAAATCCCATAATAACCTTTCAGCATATTGTAATTCAAGTGTTCTGAGAGAAAACTAGACTTCTGCTCCTCCTCATGTCTCTGTTTTCAGGCTTTATAAAAATCTAGCCCGTGACGGCAGATTTTGACCAATCACAGGTCATTTCAGAGAGAGAGAGCGTTCCTATTGGCTGTGCTCCGGTCATGTGACCAGAACTTGGCTTCCTTCAACAGATTTTACAATGGCGGCCGCGTCACAAACTTTCTCATTTTACAGCTAAACAGTAACTACAAGATGATTCTGAGAACATCTGAGGAGAGAAATAGTCATTACAGTGACAGAATATTGATTCATATCTGATCAGCGCTGCCTAGTTTGACCGTTTGGTCGGAGTTTGCGAGTGATTGACAGCCGGCTCTCATAGACTGCAGCTGGGCAGCGGACCTTGTTTTAACTCAGGTTACCTGTTTCATGTACTACTGTCACGATATAGTGGCCGTTTTCCAAAAATAACTTTTTTAAAATCATATTTGCGCCGATCTCGCATACTGCAGATTTAAGTTCTTATTAATTTGTCTTTCTCATATTTTAATTCATAATTTAGTCACAATCGTAATGCTGGCTCTGTGGATAGGACTGTTGCCGTACAGCAAAAATGACCCACCTGTGAACATAACCTAACATAACCTAACAGTCCAACAGACACTTTTGGACTTAGAGAGCAAACATAGTCGTTCCTGTGACTATCTGGTTCAGTTAAAAAGGGATTGAGGGTTCATTTGGCAATGGCAGAGTAGGCCTACCTTAAAATCAATATGTGAACTACATAAAGATACTGAGGTCTGAAGCCAACAGCATTAAGGATGGGAAATAGAAATAGTCTGAATACATTTTTTTGCTAATGTTATTTTTGACAATGTAATGTTTTAGGCCTTTTTGTGGACTGTGAGCTGCGTATTTTCCTTGTATCCATGGACAGGATATGAGACAGTTCGACCATGGGTACAGACGTAATCATCCCCCTCAGCGGACCCACACATCATTAGTTGTGGTTTTGCATCTTTTCCCTTGGTAATTTGCAGGTTAACCTCTAAAGCGTTGTTACTTGAAACTATTTTGTTCACGCTTGAGGCTGTCCTAAAGGCTTTCTAATTTAGTGAAGTAAGATAATTCTGCTGTCAAACATACATTTAAAATGCTTTACTAAATCTATTGTGGTCTATGTGTGACTGGCGCCATAATATGCACACAAATGAACACAAATGTTATAAACATGAATATCTGATCAGATTTGGTATCAGCAGATCAATATCTAAAAAAATCATCTCTACTTTTGACTGAGCCCTTCAAGCAGAGGCTCTGGCTTGAGCCAGCTGTGTCTAGAAGGTAACCCGCAAATTACGAAATCTGATCTGAGAAATGCAAAAACTTGCAAAAACTCTTGCGAGACTCGCTGCTCGACGACCTAACCTAACCTTAAGTATTCAAGATCATGCTTAACCTTAAGTATTCGAGATCAATGCTTAACCTTAAGTATTTAAGATCAATGCCTAACCTTAGGTATTTAAGATGAATGCTTAACCTTAAGTATTTGAGATCAATGCTTAACCTTAAGTATTTAAGATCAGTGCCTAACCTTAAGTATTTAAGATGAATGCTTAACCTTAAGTATTTAAGATCAGTGCCTAACCTTAAGTATTTAAGATGAATGCTTAACCTTAAGTATTTGAGATAAATGCTTAACCTTAAGTATTTAAGATCAGTGCCTAACCTTAAGTATTCAAGATCAATGCTTAACCTTAAGTATTTGAGATCAATGCTTAACCTTAAGTATTTAAGATCAGTGCCTAACCTTAAGTATTTAAGATGAATGCTTAACCTTAAATATTTAAGATCAATGCTTAACCTTAAGTATTTAAGATCAATGCCTAACCTTAAGTATTCGAGATCAATGCCAAACCTTAAGTATTTAAGATCAATGCCTAACCTTAAGTAGACAAGATCAACGCCTAACCTTAAGTAGACAAGATCAGTGCCTTACCTTAAGTATTTAAGATGAATGCTTAACCTTAAGTATGTCAGATGACTGTCTAACCTTAAGGATTCAAGATCAACGCTTCACCTTAAGTAGTCAAGATCAACGCCTCACCTTAAGTAGTCAAGATCAATGCCTAACCTTAAGTATTTAAGATCAATGCCTAACCTTAAGTAGACAAGATCAACGCCTAACCTTAAGTAGTCAAGATCATTGCCTTACCTTAAGTATTTAAGATCAATGTCTAACCTTAACTATTCATGATCAATTAGGAGCATTTTTGACATGGCTGGATGTCCAAATGGGAACACACTGACTACCTACCCCATTCAAAGGTATGCCAAATGTCAAAATTTAAGGGTTAGTATATTCTGACATTTGGCATACCTTTGAATGGGTGGCTGGGGTTTCCATATGTCAACCCAAATGGCAAAAATTTTCCCAAAAGTCAGTGACAAACAAGAATATTTTTGACATGCCATTGTCTGGGAGTCTGCAAGTTCACATTATTATATTTTTTCTATTTACTTCTACTCTATTGTTTCCTCTATTGTGTGAATATTCAATAGGGAAAATGTATTTTGTGGTTGTTCTATTTATCCTAACATATCATGTGTGTTTTTTCCGTCCGTACCTTATGCGATATTATAGCACAAATACAGTAGCATCAGAGAGTGATTAACCACACAAATATGACAATTCAAATCTATTCCTATTTTGTTATTTGTAGCATGAAAAAAACAGCTCCCTCAGTGGAAAAGGTGATGTTTGTTTTAAGGGTTTATTCATAATAAAATATGAATGAAAACGTCTTTCACCAGGAAAGACAAATTTGAATGTGGTTCCACAAAACAACACTGGCGGTGCCAGCACCACCTGGCAGCATAAAAAGGTGAAAAAAACAACAATAAATTTTGCTTTGCTCTCCTGGTTGGATATTCTTAAACATACATTTAGCTGGTAAAAGTATATAAAAAGACTTGAAATGGTTCCTACTTTCTCTTTATGCAAATAGGCAGGCAGGTGTCTCACTTTCCAAAAACAGAAGTGACGGTTAACAGTTGAGGTCTCTTCCTCCACAAACCGCACACATCACAGATAATACGTTGTTTATAGTGCAACTCTGTACGTTTATTTTTCAACCTGAGTGGGTAGAAGGTCTTCATCAGCAGCAGTAGGTTTCAAATGGAGAACATTAACCAGAACTCATGTTAGAAAAAGTACAATTAGAGTCCAGATAGGCCACGGTGGGTCCGATCATGTTACAGTGTTTTTTACCATAAAATAACCTTTTTTCATAATCACATCTTCCTTTGGGCCATGACAGTAAATAAAACATATGCACACTTACACACACTGTAAACACTCATTTTAAAAATTCTCAAACACACGTGGCTGTTAGACAGAATATAGAAAAAGATTTTCCTTAAATCCTGAATGTGCTTAGAATAGTTACGAACTTCTTATTCAACAGCGTTACTGTGAACTTTGTGTTATAATGCTCCCCGAGGGAGGGCATGGAGAGCTTACAGTGTCAGATGCCAGTTACTGACTGGTAGCACAAGGCTATTAAATGAATAGCCGGTAGTTTAAAGCAGCAGGGACACTGAATCACAGGATTTCATCTGGACACTTGTCTTTTACAGGCACAGATCAAACCAGCATAAACAGAAAGTCCAGCCCGAGAACCGCTAGAACAGGCTTCTACTACTGTATGTGGGCTAATCTGAGCCTGGTGCACAGATAGCAGCAGCTGCTCTATCAGGTTTGGTACAGTAGTGGCTAAAACCACACATACTCCTTGAAGTCTTGCAACTTCAGACAGCACAGTGAGTTCTACTTTGTTTTTAGCTCTTCTTTTCAGACGCTCTCCCTTCAGTTCTGTACAGTCCAGACTTCGAGGTCTTGTACGATGAAGTCTTCGTGTGTGGAGAGAGACGGGTTGTGGAAGGTGGGACAGGAGAAGCTCGAGCCGTGGTACAGATCAGCATCCAGCCATAACGCGAATCCACTCCTACAGACCGAGAAACACAATTAATGTCAAATCTTTTGAAAGTTGTTAATGATTTATGCTCTCAGATACCAGGTGCTGTAATCTCCGCTATCTCACAGGTAGCAGTTAAATTAAGTATTTTATGGTCTTGCTTTTTATTACTTTATGACAATCACAGCTGCTGCCTTTACTCTTTATAGGGGGAACCAATAGCCGTGTAACTTACCCTCCTCCACCAATCTGCAGAGAATCCAAGTTGCCGCTCACAAAGTAGGAGTTCTCGCCGCTCCACCTGTATGCCTGGAAAAATGCCAAATGAAAGACATAAGACACTCGTACTCAAACCCAGTGCACACATTTCAATACATGTGAAATTACATAACATTTTTATCCTTTTCTGAAAGTTATTACTTTCCTGATATTGTGTTTAGTTCTTAATCTAAATAATTGCTCTTAAATGGTTGCACACTAAAATCCACCAGTTCTCAGACTTGCTGGCAGATATGACTTAGTAACTATAGGAAACTCAAGTCGTACCTGGAAGTCCGGGTTGAAGCTGAACAGGAAGGTTTCTCCTGTGCCGTAGCAGTGTTTACTGACTTTGAACGGATCGGAAGAAAAAGCCCCAAACACCTGAAAAGACCAAGACATCGGGTCATTAAAGGAGCACCCACAGATATGCTATCAATCAGTTTGCATTAGTTTACTGAAAAGCCTCGGAGAGTTAAAGATATAGATGCTAACCTGTTTGTGCACGTCTTTGATGACCAGCAGCACCGGGCTGTCCAGGCCCGCCATGTTCCTGTACAGAGTCTTCAGGCTGCTCCCATGGATGGCCGTGCTGTAGACCAGCTGCCACGGCGTGCCCTCCGTCCTGGCTGGCATGTGAGCAGCAAGCTGTTGGAAAAGGAGATGTTCATCAAAAGATGTCCTACTGAAAGGTTTAAAAATAATTTTGCTGATGGCTGTAATCATTGCTAAATTGTCCACTTGGATTATTTTTGAAATGTTGCCGGGTATTCGATACCACAGGGGAAGATTGACTCAACATTGAGGGCATGAATTATTAAAAGATGAATAGCAGTGTAAGTGTGTCGCCGTCGGAGAGACGAGAGAGCAGAAAGCGTGGGTAGTACCGGTGTATCCATACGGAAAATTAGTACTGAAACCGTTTCAAATATTCAGTATCGATACGTAACGATACTTTGATATTTGTGACAACACTACGGGGTATAACTTACTCTCTCCAGGTGGTGGTCGTGCAGCAGCTGGCTGTGGTCGCCCAGGACGGGGAGAACACCTTCAGCTTCCTCCTGGTACTCGGGCTCCTCCGCCTCCGAGCCCTCGGAGCTCTCCGAGCTGCACAGGCTCAGGCGCCGCTTGGCGTCCTTCACTGTGATAATCTGGTGGAGAGATGACACAGAATGAGAACTCCCTCTACAGTACATACAGCAGCTTGTGGTTGAGTGAGTCATTTACAGACGGCGCGCACGTCACATTTGAAGGGTAAACATGTTATTACACCAGCAGATGCAGACAAGCTTAAACACAGCTTCATCACAAGTGAATTCATAACTGGATTGATGAATGATAAGCTTGCTATGAAGGACGGATGGATGACTAAACATTTCTTACCCCAAAAGTAAAGTACATTTTACCCCATAAATGCAGAACATCTATCATGATTACATAGCAGTCCTACCTCAACATACGGCTCCACACTGTCCCTGGCGAAATAAAGCACCTTAACGTTTTCTGGCAGCAGCTTCATAGCTCCTGATTTCTCTCTCAAGCTCTGTGCTCTGCAGGACCACATGTCTGTTTACCCAAATCTGCCAGCATCCTTCACTTTTGTTCCCTCTGGTCTACTTTCACTTTTGTGCTCGAATGCTATTGGTTTGAGCCCTAAGTGGAGGGGCTTCTCATTGGTTGGCTCTGATACGGAGCAGTTTCTTTTCTCTCTAAGAGGAAAGTGAAGCAGGACTCCGGCATTATGGGAGGGAGATAGAGACAGGATGTCCATATATGGAGACAATGGGATTTCCCACAACCTCTGGGATAACTGCCAAGCACTTTGCTGCCTCACTTACTGTAAGTCGGGGATACTTGATGATTTTTGTAAACCAATGTGTTTACAAATGTTTAGCAGATGTTTAAACTGTTTACTGTCTTGTCCTTTATGTGATCCTACAGTTAAACAGCCACAGTGGCCTTTTATTTAATATTGTGTGTGTGTGTGTGTGTGTGTGTGTGTGTGTGTGTGTGTTTCCGTGCAAACCTCACCTCCCAGTTTTCAGCAGCGGGGTTGACGGGGTTCGTGAGGAGTTTGTTGATCGCAGCCATCTCGTTCTTCTCCACCACCAGATAGCGGTTCTGGTGTTTCTCTCTGATGAGGAGGTGTGGTCGGCGGTTCTTCTTGTTGCCTTTAGTGTAGATGTCTGGTGTCCACTGCACAAAGAAGGTGTAGAGGTGGTCGACCCTGTGGAAGCAAAAGGAGAAAGTTTTACTAATAGATAATCATTGTATGTTGCACTGCTATGGCTAAAATGAATAGCTTTTATATAAAAAACAAAGGGCTTCTATCATCAAACACCACTATGAGGTTACAATAACATAATGTTATCAGAAAATAAAATAAAATAGTATCATTGTGTTAACTGCAGTACAGTAAATACATCTTTGTCTTATACTGAGCATGTAATGTTGCTGCAACTTTAAAGCACTGACAGTTGGCCCAACCTCTTATTTCACATGAGAGAGAGAAAACAAATTGGAAGTTGAACAAATGCCACTCGCAAAACTCTATTATACGTTGAGTCGTGCCCGGACATGAATAGCAGGAAAGTGAAGCGTGCTCCGAATGTTTTAGGTATTAATCATGCCGGGCTGAGGATAACCGAGGACATGACTGAACAATTAGGAAGCCCTCTTTTGGGAGTTATTTTGGATTCTGCTTTAATCTTCTACAGTTTTCCAAAAGAGAGCCTCTTCTGGGCAGTTCAGGGCTGAAATCCTGGAAGTCCATTTAGCATTGACAAAAGCTGTTACAATATACAGCAATTGATAGTGTGAACTTTAACTCGGGGGAGGTTTAACCTCAATCAAGTCTATCTGTTACTGTTCACCTACGTATCTCTCTCTTCCTGTGTCACACTCACAAAATCTCTTGCTCATAAGTGTCAACCTGCACCGCAACAACCTCTTTCTACCATGGAATGACTGCAATAACTCCCCCTTGTTTCCTTTGCACATATATAGCAATAAATACAACACCAAGAACATCACTATGGCTCTGAGAAAGGTTTACATCCCATGCATGACTTGACCTCTTACATTTTGAAGATTGCATTTCAAATCTTCTCTTCTTCTCGTTAAATGATCTTTGCAATTCTACGCTCACCTTTTCTTGTTAAAATTTGTTGAAACAAGCCAAAGTACTGACTGAACTCCCGATAACACCAACATATCCAGGACCCAGCATAAAAATCTTCACAGCTCTGTTGATGATTCGTTTCACTTACTCTCCAACGCTGTAGGCGACTCCCATGGTTGATTGAAGATGGTGGTAAACTGGAAGGAGAAGGAGAGAGTAGATGGTTTGGAGGCTCAGTGCTGCTGCAGCATGTCCACTCTGAGCCTCAGCCATCGGCAGCATTTTATACCAGCAGATCAATGGCTGAGATAAGCCCCTTTGACCATAAACCCTCCCTTTCTCTCCCTGATAGCCTTACATGACCAGTGCGTATTCACAGGAGAATTTCACAACGAAGAGTTGGTGACACATTAACTTGATCAGTTCAGTGTCCCTGTCTTTAAATCTGGATGGAGTTCAGCCAGTTACTGTGTCAAGGTAGTGGCTCAGTGACCCGAATGAGGTGTCTTTACCGAAAGTTAAAGGCCTGTAGCCAGCAACATATCGTCTGTCTGTCACTTTGATTAGGGATGCACCGATCCAACTTTTTAAGTCCCGATAACGATAGCTGTATTATATTCCATATCTGACATCTCTTAATATCTGTTTCTCCTATATTTTATTATCCAGCACTATATCACTTTCTGCACTACATTCACTTTTTCTTTAAATAGTCCTGTATCTCAGTTGTTTACCCTGCACTATATTCATTTTTATTCATCTTTAACAGTTCTTCTGCACATTGCATATTTTGTTTTATACTCTGTATTACTTACATGTGTCTTGTTACTATTTGTGTCGTTTTACTAATATGTGTACTACTTACCTGTGATGTTTTTACTAATATGTTTGCACTATGGAACTGTGATGCTGGATACTTGAATTTCCCTCGGGATCAATAAAGTTACTATCTATCTATCTATCTATCTATCTATCTAGCTGGGCTTTGGGTATCGGCCGATACCGAGTACCGATCTGATACCAGTGTTTAATTAATCAGCTGTATGCCTCACTGTGTGGAAGTGACTGGGATCATTCTGTTATGTGTAAGACAACATCAGGCTTGTCTTAAACATCGCTTTCTTAAAACAAAACGTAACTAATAAAAACATAGATATACATTTACTGAATTCTTTCTTATTCTTTAACTTTAAAATAATAAATTATACGTCAGCAACTTGGTAAAACATCTTAAAAATTAACAGGAATTACAATTCAAGTGTAAACCTTTTTAATGCAGCAACATACTGGTTAAAATTTAAACATGAATTAAATTTTCAGTCTATAATGTATATGGTATATAAACAGAGAATTGAATTGTATAGATCGGCCCCATTGTCCAGCTATTTGAGTCAGTATCGGCTGGATATCTGATCCGGTATCGGTGCATCCTTAACTTTTCATTGTGCCTTCCTGTCTGTGTTTCTGTCTCTCACTCTTCCCGGATGTCTGGCCTCTCTTCCCATCTCATCGGAGGGGAAAAGTACTTGTACTTTACTTGAGTATCTGCGACTCCACTACAGTCATCTTACTGCTACAGTTACTGATCACTTTAAGATTTTAAAAACCTATAATAAGCATATAAGATAGAGATACAATGCATTGTTATACATTACATGAAAGTAACAGTATAGCTCCACCTCAACCACACACATTAAAATACTGCTTACATGTAACATCAGTAAAAAATGCAAATAATAATATGACAGTGATGCCTTTCTAATAATGAGTACTTTTAATACTTTAATGTTAATAATACTCAAGGTAATAGTTTGCATGTTAAATGATGTGCTGGTAGGTGCTTACCTGTGCACAGACAGAGCCAGGCTAGATGTCTTCTGCTGTTTGCAGGCTTTAAGCTTTAAGCTTTGAGCTAAGCTAACTGGCTGCTGGCTGGACCTTCATATTTATAGCACACACAGGAGAGGAGTATTGATCGTCCTATCTGGCTCTCGACAAGAAAGTAAATATGTGTGTTTCCCCAAATGTCAAACTGTTCCTTTAAATATGATGCAAGACATTTAATAGTAATTGAGTATTTTACACTGTGGTATTGGTGCTTTTACTTCTTAGATCTGGATACTTCTTCCACCACTGCATCCCATCACTTTCATTTCACACTTTTTTTTCTGACTCGTGCAGCCTGGTCACTGCTTATCTCTCAGGTTTCACTTGAACAATACAAAAAGGGGAGTGATTAACGGTTTATGCAGTCTTGCATGTCAGCTTTCAGGGAAGGAAACGTGCACGAAGGAATGGTTGTGGTCTGTGTTAAAGACATACTCAGAGCGTGCTGTCATCGGATTTGGAAAGTTTTTGGAATGATGCAACATCGGGAATTAACAATGATAAATGGTTTGACGGGGCCGGGCTGGTTTAATTCAGTGGCAGAGAACTGCTGTTCATGTTCACGGTGTGTATACAGTATGTGTGGGTGTCTAATTTGTTGGCTTTTCTCGACATCTAGTGGGTTTGACTGCACGCAATGATGACACGGATGGCCACATAAAGTCAGATGTAATCTATCTCCCGTCAGCTATCACTCGAGGCCTTTATCTTAACAGTCTCCACTCTATCAGGATTATTCAAAGACTCGAGCCTTCAAATCAAGATTTAATCAAAGCGGCACACCTTGATTACCGTGTTGACCATTCATAAATGATCAATGCTCAATACAAGTCATTCAGACTTGATCAGTTTTGAGTGTCGGCTATTATCTCCCCACACTAATGCTCAAACATAATCACAGACTTGTCTGTTTCTTCAATTTGTGATCATTAGGATTAACTGGGCAAACACAAATAAACTCAATGGGCCAAACATGCTGAGCTGTTCATGCAGTAATCCTATTTGTGAGAGCTCCTTTGTGGGTGTTATTACCAAATATCTGCACTTTTATGATTAGATCTTTCTACAGTCTTCTCTGACAAGGTGTTATATACTAATTCAAGATATATACAGTTAAAGGACAAGTACAGCATATTCCTCAAAGTTACTTTCATAACAATGACAGGGCTGGATTTTGCTAAATTACAAAACGATGGTGGCTGCTGTGCTCAAACGCAGGTTTGTTCATATTCAGATAGCAGGTCAGGAGATTACAATAGAGACCCTGTGGGGTCAACAATCAGTCATGATGCTCTTACACAAGAGAAGCAAGATGGAGGAGATCAATTTGAGACGGTGTCCGGTCCGACGCACAGACGAGATCGTTAAGTAAACTCACAGACGCACAGATACACACACTTAAAGAGACAGATATGTAAATGCGTATGTGCACAGCAGCAGACGTGTATGTGACCAAGCTCATGCACACCTGATGCATGCAAATGTGTCAGACCTACACATGTGCACACACACACACACACATAGGAAGAACTCTCCACTGTTACTGGATGACCCATTCAAGTCTGCGCAGAAAAATCACAGCGGAGATTTTTTTGATTTTATTTAGGGCTGTCAAAGTTAACGTGATAATAATAACACGTTAACGCCTTGACGCAATCTCGTTTTAACGCCACTAATTTCTTTAACGCATTAACACAACTTGCGATTTTTACCCCGTAGCAGGTTCAGTTTTAAAGCTA
The DNA here is from genome assembly GCA_916701645.2 of Sebastolobus alascanus. Taxonomy (NCBI): domain Eukaryota; kingdom Metazoa; phylum Chordata; class Actinopteri; order Perciformes; family Sebastidae; genus Sebastolobus; species Sebastolobus alascanus. The sequence goes on along the minus strand of CAKAOJ020000340.1, from coordinate 765,925 downwards.
GGTTAAGATACTGGCATCATACGAAACTAGAAAACCTGATGAATCCATCGGTACCAACCATGTCATACTAGCTTGTTGTGAAGGAGGTTAAATAACGCTGCAAACTGTCGGAAAAACTGTCATGTTCATTTCCAAAGGGGTCCCTTGACCTCTGACCTCCAGATATGTGAATGTAAATGGGTTCAAGTCAGCACACTGACAGCTGTTGTGCATGTTATGATTTGAGCATATTTTTGAGGGTTTCTGGACAATATCTGTCATTTTTGTGTATTGTTAATTGATTTATATTAATAAATATATACACACATTTGCATAAAGCAGCATATTTGCCCACTCCCATGTTGATAAGAGTATTAAATACTTGATTAATCTCCCTTTAAGGTTCATTTTGAACAGATAAAAATGACAGCCCCAATTTTATTGTATAATTCTAACACAGTCGCACGGCAGTTCGTGAAATAGTCACAAAATGTAATCTAATCTTAATCATGATTTGTGTACATAGACACGAATTTCCCTTTTTCATGACGCTCAGCACGACTTTCAACAAGTTTTGTGCTTTTAGTCGTTTGATTTAGGATTTGTTGCAAACAATAAACATTCCACATTACCACATTTTGATGCAAACAGCACATAGATTCAGACTAAGCTGTGTGAGTACAGCACAAATATTTTCGAATCCTTTGAGGAGTTCTCTTGTTTACTCAAGATAGTGAGACAAAGTGAGTAGGAGATAAGTTAATGGTCATATTGATAAATGTGGCAAGTTCCTTTTACTGTAACTGCAAACAACTGTAAGAGGTTCCTGTATGAATGTGCACAGACCATCAGATGTTGTTTGGGTCTTGTCCCAGAGGCTGTGGGTCTCCGGGAAATGTGTGTCTACAGCACATGCACACACCCTCCACACATCCACACAACGCGCCTTCGTCATTTTGTTGGCAGTAGGTTGTGGAAGTTTTTGTAGAGCTGTTGTTGCATCACCTCTCCTCCAATTCCTGTAAATCCTCTCTGCCCGTGCATGCTTCCAACCAGACATTGCAAAAACCTCTATGAGCCAGCATGCTCATTTCTCTGGGTTGAGTACACAAACACACACACACACGCACAGAAAGACAAACACACTAATGAGGCGTGCAGGCAGGTACACAAACAAGCATCACTCTGCAGGCTGGTATTACTCCTGCAAACGTTTAGAGCCTGGAATGTAAATGCAGATGTAAGCTGGGCCAGTCTGCAGCCTGGAGTTGCAGTGTTCCTCTGCAACAATCTCTGCAGCAGTTGTGCATGAGTAAGTTGAAAGAGTATGTTGACTTTTCAGAAATCTATAGCCAGGGTGACTATCACTGGTAGATAAATCTAAAGATTGATGCCATTGTTTAGTTTGATAGCAATTTAAGATGCGTCATGAGTCCATATGTACTTTTGCAAGACCAACTCCTCCTTATCACAAACATTTAACATAAATGCCATTTTGGTTTGAACATTATCAAACCTATTATCAAGATAATCATCGACATTTTATGATAGTGAAGATTATTTCTCTCACATTGACAACCTATTCAAATGAAATGGGCTCTGTGGTGCAACCAGTGGGCAACCTCCGGATCTGAGAAGTGAAGTCAATGCTGAAGTGCCTTAAACCTGCATTATTTCTACCAGCCAGCAGGGGGCGACTCCTCTGATTGTATAGAAGTCTATGAGAAAATAAGCCTACTTCTCTCTTGATTTATTACCTCAGTAAACATTGTAAACATGAGTTTATGGTCTCAATCGCTAGTTTCAAGTCTTCTTCAATATAGCATGATGTTCATTTAGTAAATTATGGTCCCATTTAGAGTCAGATAGACCATAAAGCAGGGGATGCTTTAGGGCGGGGCTACCTTGTGATTGACAGGTCGCTACCACGGCGTTGTCCGGTCTGGGAGTTGTCTGTGTTTTCGTCTTAGAACTTTAACCCTTTCAGAGGGTGATAAAAATGTCTAATTCAACATTTGCTTGCACTGAGCTCCGCCCTCTTGTGTTACTTCTAGTTGCAAAAAACAACAACATGGGGAGAGCCAAATACCAAGATGGCGACGGACACAATGCCGCACAATTCACTCTGAAAAGACCTGATACAGAGAATTTTCTTCTGCTGTCATCCTGTTGCTGCACCTCTTAACAAATTGCAGTCATGAGAATACTTTTTTAAATATATCATTATAAAATGTTATCATCATAAAGTAGATTGTTTTGTTATGAGATCTTTTTCTCTATATATAAAAAATAAATATCACAACCATATAAAATCTTGTTATGACAGACTAACTTATTTATACGTAATTAGAAAAGTTAAATCGAATGAAATAAATTGGAATGTTATAATAATTACAAAATGTGTCATTATAATCATCATATTTACTAAATTGTAACCCTAAATGTGATATTTTTTGAGCCTGTGCTTTAATCATGTTTTATCAAGCAGTGTGTGTTTCTGGAGTCTGCATGAAGCTCAAATGAAGCAACGCAGAGGTCATTTAAAGTGACATGACCACAAGTTGAACCATGCGGGGACATTGATTTCCAAGCTATCCAAAAGTCCATTAGGTGGTTATTGCTAAAACTCACGAAGTGTATGCATGTGCGTAGGTTCAGGATGTGTGTCTTCCTGTATGTGTGTGTGTGTGTGTGTGTGTGCGTGCGTGCGTGCGTGCGTGTTTGTGTGTGTTGCGGGGGCTGCTTAGTTGTATCTGTGTATGAGTGTGTATTTATACATAAGTTATCCTCCTCTGTTTACGTGCGGGTGTACAGTGCATGCAAGTCAACAGCGTACGTGTCTAAATGATGATAAAACATTTGTCAATAAATCCAGAGAGCTTGGCCACAGCAGAGTTCACACAGAGGTTACAGGGGAAAGTGTATCAGGTTGGGGGGGGGGTCATGGCTCAATCAGTTTATCATGTGAATTGTATTATACAAACCTGTAAAACTTTCCCCGACTGTTGGACACCCAAAGCAAAACGATTAGTTTAAGTCGGTCTCTTCCCTCCAGATTTTGGCCCCTGTGGCCGAGGGGAGTAAGAAAATATCCAAAAATATCGAGTTGCGCGATACTTTGTTTTGTGATTCTCAAAAACACTATCGATTTTAAATTAATAATTTACATGCAAAGATTAATCAGCGCACGAGAAGAGAAACAGAAGTGAGGAAAGCAAGCAAACAAGTAAAGTCAAGAGGAAAAACACAGAAGAGTCTTCTCATTTTTTTATCTTCATCTCATCTGATCATTGAAATACAAATGCAGATCCCACTGTTCTGATTATGTGATTATGCATATGGCGGTATCTTCTTTATACTATGACAGTTTTCCTATAATTAGATTTTAAAAAATCGCAAGATATCGCCTTGCTTACAGTATTGAAATATATTGAATCGTAACCCTTGTATCATGATGCGTATCGTATCACCAGATTCCTTCCGACACACAGGCTTACTGTGGCCTCTGCTTTCAAATGCATCATTGTGCATCCAGCTGAAGTTGTGGAGTGCAAACTGGTGGCTTTGCTTCTTTCACTGTAAACGTGTGTTTGAATACAAACTTGTTTTATTCCACTTGTTGATGTGAAGTGTGTTTAAGTTTTTCCATTATTCTCTATACACTCCGTTTAGTTCAACACCTTTTGCCATGCTCTCTTGTGCATAGTCCGAGACTTTTTGCTCATGTCTGCTCGTTAGAAAGTATTAGTGCTCAAAACCAGGTTAATGCAGTCATGCTTTAGTTCTTTTTTTGTCTGCATGCTGAGAAGCTAAACCTCAGAGTTCACAAAAACTGGTTTGGACCGGATAGAGAGCTACTTTTGTATTCTGTGTGTATGTGTGCATGTATATGTGTGTACGTGTGTATGTGTGCATGTATATGTGTGTACGTGTGTGTGTGTGTGTGTGTGTGTGTGTGTGCATGTATATGTGTGTGTTTATAAGCTACGTTTTAGGACAAGAAAATTCACTAGCAATACAAAGTGTTAGCCTACAGTACATGCTATACCTCTGGGTTGTTAACCTACATAAATGGCATCAATATTCTTTCTCTCTCATTATGTTTCATTCTCTTTTCCTTCTCTCTCATCCTCTAACAACCCCCCGGAGGTAAACTGCTTACCTGGCACTTTGTTCCCAGAGTTATTTAACTTTAAATGCCATTTAGTGACACTCTGATGCAACGTGGTACGCAGCAGCAGGCTGTAAAGGACATATTTAGGCCTGACGACGGTGTAATAGCTCTTACTCTGCTGTGTCAGTCAGGGTTAATCAGTGATGTTTCTGAGAGAGTAACTTTTCCAGTGACCCACTTACAGAGCAAGACGCATTGTGGGACACAAAGGTTAAAAAAGACCACAAGTGAGCACTTCTTGGCATGTTCAAGAAGAAGCCAAATGGGACTTCCTCTGCACCAGGGGCCTTGATTCAAGGGAAATGTGAGTGGGTTCAAGATAAAAGGAAATGTGCGTAGATTACTTACTGCAACCGCTGTACCTTCCATTGTAGGATTAAACTGAAACCTGTTTTCATGTTTCCAAATTTTGAAAAGGTCACATAGGAGTCAGATAGTGGCGTTGGTTGGGGATTCCATGAAAAACCATATTACTTATATTTATTGTGATTAAAAATGGACTGAATTTAACAGGAAGCCCTTTTGTAACTTCTTGGTCAGTCCACCACTGAAATATCTCAACTATTGGATGGATGGCCAGGAAACTTTGTACAAACATTCATGCTCCCCAGACATGAATCCTAATGACTTTGGTGATCCTCTGACCTTTCCTCTGTAGATCCACCATGAAGTTGACATTTGTGGTTCTGAGTGAAATGTTTCGACAACTATTTGGAGGAACTGCTACAAACTTTGTCGTAGTTCTACATGGTGCCCGGAGGATGAATTGTAATAACTTTTGCGATCCCTTAACCTTTGTTAGGGGAGTCAGGTCAAAATGTTGATTTGTCCAATATTTTCGTGATCATCACCACATGCCTGCAAAAATAACGACATTCCCATCAGCCTCAGCCTGAACTTAAATAGTGAACATGATAAACATTACCTGCTGAATATCAGCATGTTGGAATCAGGCGGCATCCTCCAGTTCTGAGAAGTAAAGCCAACGCTGAAGTGTCTTAAACCTGCATCCTCTCTACCAGCCAGCAGGGGGCGACTCCTCTGGTTCTATAGAAGTCTATGAGAAAATGAGCTTCTACTTCTCTCTTGATTTATTACCTCAGTAAACATTGTAAACATGAGTTTATGGTCTCAATCACTAGTTTCAAGTCTTCTTCAATACAGCATGATGTTCATTTAGTAAATTATGGTCCCATTTAGAGTCAGATAGACCATAAAGCAGGGGATGCTTTAGGGCGGGGCTACCTGGTGATTGACAGGTCGCTACCACAGCATCTGGGAGTTGTCCGTGTTTTCGTCCTACAACTTTAACCCTTTCACAGTGTGTTTTCACTTCATGGAAGTTAATTATAACATTTTAGTCACCTAAAAATGTCTTATTCAGAGTTCAGTTGTACTTTGCTCCACCCTCTCGTGTCACTTCTGGTTGCAAAAAAACAAGATGGCGACGGCCACAATGCCGAACTCGAGGCTTCAAAACGGCAGTCCACAAACCAATGGGTGACGTCACGGTGACTACGTCCACTTCTTATATACAGTCTATGGTTAGAATGCTATACAGTACAGCTTCACAGAGCTGCTAACTTGGCTGTAGACTCTTGGTCTTGTAGATATGTTCCTAACATTTTGTGGCAGTGAGTGGCTTAAGTGCATAATTCATGAATATGTAGACGAGTTACGGTTGAAAACTCACTGCACTTTTCATTTTCAGTATTTTATTAGAATTGTAAAGAGAAGCTTATCTGTCTCCAGGAGCAGTCACAGCATTAGATAAGACCAATAATACTCACTATCACCGTCATCACCTCTGAGCTCATGATTCTGGCTGTATAACTGTTGTATATTGAAATCCAGGGGGGGGGGGTTTCACCTTCGTCAGAATGTCAGATTAACAGTCTCTGGTGGCCTGCCAAAACCAACCTGACTCTCAGCAAACTGAACAACCGTCACCTCCGCACTTTAGACCAGACTCTGCTGCAGCGGCCAAGGCCAACGTCATGCTCCGTGTCCATTCTGCTGTCGCTGTGCAGTCGTCTGGACTTCCATAAAACTAGATGGGTCTTTCTATGTATATATGGCCCAGTGGTACAATGTTGCATCAATTTACATTGTTGTATGAAGTTGAGGTAAATATATAACTTTGTCACATAAAGTAACAAATAATCCCTCTTTGTCTAAATTGTTCACTCAATGCAGCAGAAGCTGAGACAAAGTTCCACAATTAGTCAAATTAATAACGCGGAAAGAAAGTGGATGATTTTTCCTTCTGGTGAGTAGGTTTTTTTTAGTAGGGGATTTTTTTTTTTAAATAATTTGTTAGCAAAAAGAGGAAGAGGGGACGGAAATCTGACGTTAGAATAATAAGTGGTGGAAAAGTGTTTTTTTGTTTGTTTATTTGTGTACAAATATCAAAAATTGGTAGTGAGTGCATTTGAGGCAAATACTTTAAGTTTTCATCTTAAAAATTAAAACCTCCATCACTGATGTAGAACAGAGCAGAAGAGATTGGAGACCTTGTGATGCTGCTGCAGTGTTTAGTGATGTATATATGTGCATGCTGCAAATATGGGTACTAATATTAATATTATTATTATTAGTAGTATTAGTATTATTCAGTGGGTTTTATTTTCTGCATTCTATGTTTTCTATTTCATCTTATCTTTATCTAATTTTATCGAGTGTGTTTAATTTTCCATCTTATTTTCCCTGTTTTCATGTTAAATCTAAATCTATCTTCCCTTACTGTAAAGCACTTTGTGCTGCATTTCTTGTATGAAAGGTCCTATACAATTAAAGTTTTTCATTATTTTAAGTAATGCAAATGCAAACGTGCAAATCATGAGCTGTTGCGGTCTATGATCCAAGTAGAACACTGACCTTTTTTTAACCCTGACTATTGGTTTAACAAACTTTGTACATGAATCATCCTCGGCACTGCATGTCTCTTTGAGTAGAAGTTTCCAATGTAAAAAAAAAAATCCTCCACCCACTCAATGCTCCAAATAGTTTACATTTGTTAAATAGCATTGCTCATTTATCCAGTAAGACATGTGTAAACATGTGTCTAACAAAGTTCATTCATCCAAGTTTGATTTCAGTGTCCCTCCAGCTCTGCCAGGTCAGTGGTACTGTGGACCCGGTTCTGCTGAACAAACACAGACGATGCTTAACTTAGCAGAGGCTGCAGGGATGGCATGTATTCAGGTTGCAGTGCTCAGTTGGACCCTAGACGTCTGGCTCAGGCTCCTGCTCCAAAATCACAGTATCTCTGCAACTACAAGGTCTATTTGTGTCATTGTAAAGGTAACACTTGTGAGATTTCTGTAGAGGTGTAAGCATCAGTATGTCACTGGGTATATATAAATGAAGATGACACACAGCATAAATGAAAGATTTGATTTCTGCCTAACAAAGCTGTACACTTTTAGTGAATATCCCTTTGGAATGATGCAGTTGTCGCCCAAAACCTCTAGCAAACCATATCTCAACATCTGAACATTACACAGGCTGATGCTAAAAAAGTGAAGCAAAGCCAGACTTACAGGCTACCGTTGGAATCTGTGGAGTCTCAGCTTTCATAATGACGTATTGTTTGTGCGGGTAGCATGAGGTAAAGTCCCTAGAGCCACTATGTGGGCATGCACCTGTACAGTGTTTTTACAGTGTGCATTTAGTCGCTTGGTGTTGGAATTGTGTTTCGTTATAGATAGATAGATAGATAGATAGATAGATAGATAGATAGATGTATAAGATGGATAGGTGGATAGATGGATAGATAGATAGATAGGTAGGTAGGTAGGTGGATGGATGGATAGATAGATAGATAGATAGATAGATAGATAGATAGATAGATAGATAGATAGATACGTAGATAGATAGGTAGATAGGTAGATAGATAGGTAGATAGATAGATAGATAGGTAGATAGATAGATAGATAGATAGATAGATGGATAGATAGATAGATAGATAGATAGATAGATAGATAGATAGATAGATAGATAGATAGATAGATAGATAAACAACAGCATCACAGAGGTTCAGTCAATTTGTTTCAAAGTTTGTTCAACAATGCAAAACTTGTTGGCAGAAATGCTCTGTGAGCCCGATTGGTTGGGAGGGATGGCAGCCTGTACCGTCTGCATGATGGCAACAGCTCGTTTGGTAAAAATGGTTATCCTGAGCTTTTAGCCAACTTTTTTCCCGTTATATGGGTGTGCAGGATGGATGTGTTGCTACATGTTTAACATGTCCTTATCTGGTGTTTGTTGCGA